>JACBWW010000060.1:684897-756626 GCA_020086605.1 Lanius collurio | reverse complement strand
AAAAAAGAAAAGAAAAGAAAAGAAAAGAAAAGAAAAGAAAAGAAAAGAAAAGAAAAGAAAAGAAAAGAAAAGAAAAGAAAAGAAAAGAAAAGAAAAGAAAAGAAAAGAAAAGAAAAGAAAAGAAAAGAAAAGAAAAGAAAAGAAAAGAAAAGAAAAGAAAAGAAAAGAAAAGAAAAGAAAAGTAATACAAGCAAAATAATACACTTCTTAGCACCAAAATGTCTTTCCGAATATGAATGCAAACCCATGGAAGCTGAAGTTACAAAACCATTCTGACAAGGGTAGGGGAGATGTCATGCAGTTATACAATGGTGTTTTAGAGAAGCAAAATTGAAATACTTTCTACACTATAGTTCTGGCACACAGTAGTGTCCTGTTGGCTAGTACAAGTACAATTCTGTTTGACAAATGTTTCTCTCAAAGTGAATTAATTATTTTTGAGATTTTATGCAAAAGATTTTTACAAATCCAAGAAAAAGATGTGAAAACTAGCATATTTCCTGCTCATTAAAAAACACGATCTTACCAGCTGGGAGGAAATTATGTTTTGGTTTTGAAAAACACAGCTTAGAGAGTGCCAAGAAGATGTCTAAAATTGCACTATAAAAGTCTAGTGTAGACATATCATGATTATAGGACTGCTAGACTGCGGCACCTCGTTTCTTTTGTGGTTCATGTCATGCTGGATGTGATGCTGGAACAGTCACAAATTAGGCAATTCATTTATCACCATTACAATGTCCTGCAAGTCCAGAACATAATAAACACCCATGATGAAATCTGGCGAAAGTTATCTGACTCTCCTCCGTTCCTACCACTTCCTGTGTTGTTGGATAATTATATATTTACAGCAACTACAACAATAAAAAGGCCACACTGGAAACATTTCCTTGTTTCTGTTAAAACATTCCAATGGGAGATTTAATTTTAGGTGGCAGTAAAGCAATATGTTGGTAATGGACCACTGTTGTAACCTTGAATAAAAATTAGCATTTAAATGTCTAAAGAGAGGTTGTATATATATAATTATAAGGCAAAATAGAAAACTGAGACCTCCTGTTTTGTCAACAAACCATGCAAAATCTTTTTTGCCAGAGGCGGTGATTACTTATATGTCAAAAACCTATTCCAATAAGAAAAAATGTTGTATATCTAGTAGTTTTATCTCAGATGAATTTTCACCTTTTCTAGAATTTTGTCCACAGAGGTAAGGATGATACTGTACATTAGAACCAATACACCTTACAACATTTCGGTTTACATGCTCCTGATCATTGTCCATGACCTTTTCAAAATGCAAGAATTTATTCAGTCATGGCTTTTGTGATTGAACTTGCACAATAAAAGCCATATTTGAAATCCTACTCAGGCCTGAAATATCTACAAGGTAGTTCTAAAACCTCATTTGTTTTTTAAAAAAATAAGGGTTTCTACTGTTTGTTGGGTTTTGAAAAGTGGAAACCTTTAAAATGCATACTTTCCTAACCAACTTTTTCCTTCACAGTATTAGCTCCAAGATTCTGATCAGGCAGAAGCTTAATAAAAATTGATTGTGGAGAAAAGTGGTTATAACAGCGAAATTAACTTTCCTTCATTTGCATTAGACTCAAGATTCCAGGGTGTAACAGCTGTTCTCAGCTTCCCCCTAGCAAGGAATCTAGAGTTCACACTAAAATCCCTGTTCTGTCAAAGATAATGTTAGCTTGATTTTGACTTTTAGAAGTATTGCTGTTCATGAATGGGACATACAGACATCCCTGAGGTGGTATATGAATGCTTCTGTACAAACTGTACAAAGTTAATCCTGTATCTTACTTTTTTATTTTCTACTAACACTTTCAAAAATACACAGAAAATTAAGTAGTCTATAATTAATTGGCTGGGTTTTTTTCTCATTTTAATCACACAGCTTACATTTTTTGATAACACGAATATTACAAACTGAAAAGGACACATCAATATAGCAACACACATACTGAATTATCCTTGACCTAGCCTGAAAAACCTGAGATCTAATCTGCAAAATTTGCATATATTGTTCTTGATATAATTCCAAGTAAAGAATATTTTTTGTAGTAGAAGATATTGAAAGGAAAGCCTTTAAAGAAAACAGACTACATTTCCTGAATATTGTGCTAGTGTAAAATAGTGTAGTGGTTTTGTTCAGATCATCTCTTACTTGCTTATTTTACCTCTGTGACATAAGAATTAGGAGAAAACAAAGCAGGCACAAACTTAAAAACACTCTAAGAAGTTTATTAGCAGACCCAGAAGAAGGAAACAAAAGTTAGAATCAGACTAAACCCTTAGAACACTTTTCCTCCCCTCACTTTTTCCACGCTGATAATGTAGAAACAACCCTTGAGATTTCAGTCAGTTTACCACCTTTATAATCTTTTCAGTTCACATAAAGAGACAGGAGTCTCTGAGTCTTTCTTGCTGAACTTATGGAGACATTCCCACTAGAGACAACTCTCTTGTGGGTTCAATATCACAGCAAAACAGCCGCCCAGGAGGTTTTCTGCTTGCAGTGAAAAAGTCCCTAACCTCGAATCACCGCTTTCCCCACAGCAGCTTTTCGAAGGTTTCAATTTGAGCTAACACGGGGTGTCAATTTAAGGCTGAGCTGTTCAGGAGCAAGGTCTTCTTTACTCATCTCTAGGAGCAACCTTCATCTCTAGGAACTGGGGTCATCTTTGCACTGACCCCTCTTGGTTCCTTCCTACAGTCGGTTCAATCAGTGGATCAGTCCACATCAGAGGGTGGGACCATGCCCCCCACCCACCAGGCAGAACCAACTTCAGGTGTACTGCACACCCCTCCAGGTGAAGGTAAACTGAGTCCAAACACTCTGGAGCCAAAGGAATAAAAGAGAAAATGCAGAGGCACCTTAGCTCCCAATTGCTCTACCCCCCTCCGATGCTCTATGAAATTACAGCAGGGACTCCAATAGTCCAGTTCATCCCCAAAGGGTTTTTTGCAACAGAATTTCAGCTTCCAGGTTTGAAGCATCTTCTCTTTTTTTTCTCTCAGGGTTTCAGCCCTTCCGTCTTTACTGACTTACACCTTAGGGTGTCTCTTCATGTTCTTTCTGCTTTCTCTCTGGGAGAGGATCAGCATTTTCAGGCCCATCTGTTCTGAAGAAACCTTAACAGCACTAACAGGGTCAATCTCACCCGGCCCGGCTGGAACTTCTCTTCTCTCTCTCGGCCCCACGATCTGTGCCGGGCAGCCGGAGCTGAGCTCTGCCGTGGCGGTGAAGGGGGGACGCTGGCAGCCCAGCTCTACCTGCATGGGGCAGGGCTGGGGGGCCCAGACAGAACAGGGCCAAGGAGGGGGCAGCTGCCTCCCGGGTCGGGCCAGGCCGAGCAGGGCCCGGAGGGCCCAAGTTGGGTCTTTGATGGCCGGAAGTCCAGAGAGCTTTCCCGGGCTCTGTCTGTCTTAAAATGTGATTCACAGAGGCGTGTCAAACTCCTCAGTGGCTTAATACTTGCCAGTAATCAAGCCAGACAATTGATTGGTTCTGATCAGAACTAGAAGGACTTTTGTGCGAAAAACCACTTCCGTGTCAGACCACAACAAATAATTTCTGCATTTGTATTACTGATGACCCTATGGATAAAGAACAGCATTCTTTAGCCGTAGAATAAGGTCAGGATATATGAGGTTTCACCCAAGATTATGTCAAAAACCAGGTGTGTGACCTTGTCTTCTCAATATTTGCAGCCTTTGAAATGGGATAAGAATTCTAGAATTACTGCAAGGTTATAGCACTTATTTTATTAACATGAGTGATGAACTTCTAGGATTCTTGGATGAAATGTGCAGAAGTTTTTTACTGCTTTAGCTAAACTAAATAGTTGAACTTTAGCCTCTAATACGCTATCTAGTAATTTTTGAAGTCACTTGTGAGAGTAAAGGGAAAATAGTAACAGTCCCTTTGGCTAAATATATCCCCTTCTCCAAACAGGGCTTTAGCAAAACAGGATTTCGACATTTTAGAGACTCCAGATGGAAAAGGCCAGTAGTACGTCATTCATGCTTCTCTTTCAACCCACATCTTCTATGTTCAGGACTATGTATATGTATGGAATCACAGACTCATCCATGCTTTCAGAGGAATGGACATCTCTAGAACATTGACTCTAAGTCAGCATGACTAAATTATAAACAAAGGGTGGTAAGGCAGAGTGGTCAACATCGATGTTCCTGCATGAACATTCTGAAATGAATGAAATGAAAAATTCTGATGGCAAAGTTCCATTACTTCCTTTCATTACTGTGCAGAAAACCAAATCCAAATTCCACTAAACAAAGTAAAAGTTGCATTATTATTTTCAATAAACAAGTCATCAGCCAAAATTTTCATATTTCAATAAAAAGATGTTAATAAAAAATGCAAGCCAAATATCCTATGGATTCATCAGGTACTGGTTTCTGCGTATTATTTACTTCGGCTTTTGATATTGTTTTTAACTAGAATACTCACTTCAAGTAATTGGTGAAGCAAATTCCATCAATCAGACTTTTAAAACTGCAGATACAGATGTTTTGGAGTTTCATATCTGCAGTAATATTGTATATCAGTTAGGAATATCAGTTTGCTGATCTGTCACAACAGTACAGGTTAGGAAAATGTAACATAACAAAAAAGAATTGTACCTATTTTTATTACTTGCAGTCCAGAATTAATGGTGAGTATAAATGTACAATATGAATAATTTTAAAGAAACTATTTTGGCTTAAGAGACATTTTAAAAATATTTAAGAATAAATTTCATAAAGTGTACACTCGTGCATTATGACCTACTGGTTTCGTGTTGTAGTCATACGTGGAAGATTATGTCATTCTGATTCGTGTGTTCAAGAGGAAAAACCCATGTTTTTCTATTTCTGTGAAGCTGTACACCCTTAAGACCTGCTATCAATTTTAAAATATGTTAATATATTTAAGGCTAGGGCTAACAACTACCTAAAATGTGAAACTGATTACTTATTCCAGAAGGTATTACATTGTGACATTTTGTAAATGAAGCATGGTATAATTCCAGAGACGAGCTTTAGTTCTGGGTCACAGTGAAGAATTTACCTCACAGTATATATTTTCCATCTGTATATTGAGGAAATTGCCTAGAACATGTCAGGTTTGTGAAATTTGTTCAACAGGTGGTAACGCACAAACAGATAAAGAACTAAACATTTTTTTATGGAGACTGAAATGTTGTACAAATAGTGCTGCTATTCGCAGTACTGACCAGTAAAAATTTCTTGTAATACTTAATGTTATATGAATAAAGTAAAGGAAAAAAATAACCAGAAAGATTGATTGAATAATTCACTTTATAAAGGAGATCAGAAAAAGATAATGTTTTTAAATCCTTGCTTGCATGGAATTTATTAATTGTTGGGATATGATTTAATTTTATCCATTCATTTGCTAATTCACTAATATATATAAGATTTTGTATCAGAGATTGGTGTATGCAATTTTCACATCATGTGACTTTTCTCCTTTAGGTGACAACTCTCATGACAGTATGGTTCCTTAGATAAATATTATAATGAAAAATATCTGCTTTTTAAAATGTTTTTTGTCCTTTATTTCTAGCTTATTATGTCCAAATAAAAATAGGAGCTTTATAAAATGGTTGTAAGAACCTCAATTCTGTGAAAATTTGTGACAGTTATCTCTAATGCTCTGTCTCACAAATAAATCTTTGTTTTTACAAACCCTTATGAATAAATATTAATGCTTTTGTGTTTGCTTGTGATTACTTGTATAATAGGACTCCCCTTGAATACAGAGAATTAATTTAAAATATGTAGTGGAGAAGTCAGTATGGAACAACCACAGATAATTATGCTGTGGGGTTCCTGACAGTGAAAATTGCCTCGTGGAACAAGGAGCACTTGCTTTGTTTCACATGGTTTAACAAGATGCCTTCTCACAAATCCAAAACAGGATAAACGAAAATACTGAGTCCTTTAAATATTGATGCAAATATAAAATCATATAAATCTGCTGTCAGCCAACATGCAGAGGTGGAAAGAGGGAGCACACTACACACTTCTATGAAAAGATGTGTTTATCATGCTGGAAGGAAATTGAAAATTGAACTTGCAGTTGGAGACAAAGATAGGAACAAGAACATTGTCTGCAAAATGTGAAGCAGCCACTCCATATTCTGCAGCAGGATTCAGATGCAGTACAGTTTCCAGTATGGAATGTAGCAATTCAAGAACACTAAGACACTAATGAAGAAGTTCTAGAAAAGATCAAAGAGAATGAGATGAGACTTAATGAACTTGACAAGGGAGAAGAGCTGGGAGCTGCTTATTGTGAAAAAGGAAGTCTGTGGATCATGTAACTGTGGCCTTAAAACATTCAAAAGCTGTAGCAAACAGGAAAAGAACAGTGTGTTCTCCACATCCAGAGTGGATAGAACAAAAAATAATGGTCTTCAATTACAGCAAGGAGGATTTCGTTTCAGTACTGGAGAAGAATTTCCAATGGTGCAGGTAGAGACCAGTGGAAAAGGATGTGTGGGAAAGCTACTAAGTTACCAAGCCTGGGTAAAACTCTTAAGTCTGGCATAAATCTAAGTGATTATGATTTGAGCTAGGGCCATGAATTTGATAACTGAGCTCTTGAACACCCTTTAGCCATATGTTTCTATAATGCAGAACTAGATGTGGGAAAAGGAGAATTACAAATTCCTTGTAAATCCTCCTATGAGTTACCTCATTTCTTGTAATACAAAGTTCTTAGGGGAAGTTTACAGATGCCAAAATTGTACTAAACCCTTAAATTATTATGACTAATAGACACAGAACTACCAAACACAAATCTAGACTAAGTGCTTCAGGTCTTGACCTTCTTCCTGCCTTTTATTTACACCACACAACAAGAATTACATGGCATTTAAAGTAAATATTACTAGGGAAAGAAGAAGAACTACAAGTAATTGTCCCTAGTAGTAATTTAAGTCTATTGATCTGACCAGAAGAAAAAAAAAATCACTCTTGTTTTTTTCTCTATCAGATCTAGGCAAAACTGAAGAAATATAATCAAAGATTTATTAGGATACTGTTTTAAAGAATGGTTGGAGGGCTATTAAAAAAAAGAAAAGAAAAGAGGAGTAAACCAAACCAGTGTCTGTAAAATTGAAGAACACAAAAAATATAGTCATAAAATAAAAACTACTATGAACTACTAATTTATGGACTTTCCTATTTTTAATTTCCTATTAATTAAGACAATTTTCAGATGTTAAGTCTGTGACTCCTTTACTCAGAAAGCTGTAACACTAGCTATTAGAGAAATCTTCATCAACAAAGCAATGGGCACAAATAAGAAACAAAAAATGCTTATTGATCATAAAAATATAAATTTCTAATTTCATTTTTTGAACTTGAGTAATGAATACAAGAAGAGTTAAAAATAGTTTTGTCATAGATAATACTTTAAGAATTGAAAATGGATAAAATATGTGGGTTTAAAAGCCTAGTGTGTTGTGGAAAGTGACGTTAATGAATAAGAATGCGACTCAAGTCACTCTTGCTAAGAGCAATCAAGAATTTCAATTATTCCATTTTCCGGTATATCTTAGAACTGCAGAAGGTTTTCTACTGTATGAAAGTGAAGAAATACTGTCAAAAGCAATTTAAAAAGTATTATTAATTTCATGTTTAGCAAGACTGAAAACATAACAAAAAATAAATAGCATTATTACCAAGTATTTTTGTGTTTTTGAGTATAAATACCACTACAAAAATTTTAAGTGAGAGAATAAGTACAAAAATTCAAATGCATTGCTTAGAAAACAAAACTACAAACCAATGCTTCCAAACAGGGCCATTATTTCTGCATTAGAAACAATGTTTGTGTTTAAATACAGACCTCTGGCATGTGATCTTTATTTAACATTTACATCTGTTTAACTGAAGATTTGCTAAATGACTCACCAGGAAAGGACTCACCAGAAAAGCAGCAAGCCTTTTCATTTAGTAGTAGCAAACCTGTCCTAGTAGCTAATGTTGCTAAACATGCCTTCAGCTTACCTCTTAATGTCAGAAAGTGAAAAGAAACAGAGAAACTGAACTCGGCACCAATGTGAGTGCCTCACATGCAGTAGTATTGACCTGATGTGTATTGCAATGATAACCTTTTCAAGGAATGCTGCTTCTTGTGCACAAAAAAATTTGCAATTTTTTTAATACAGATTACAGGGGTTTTATTTTCAAAATATTTAAATATCTACTTTCCAGCAGATAAAGGCTGAGAAGGAATGGGAGCTGCTGCAGCTAAAAGTAATCAACTTGCAAAATTTTGGTTGTGGTAGGTACCTGGTAAAACAAAGAAAACCAGATAACTAAGTGGATGCATAGGCCAAGTGATTTAACCTCTCATGAGGGTCTAATTCATGTGAAACATATATTATTTAAATGTGCTTATTAATTTTGAGATCCTGCTAATAAAAAAATAATTTTGAAATTTGAAAGGGTTTTTAAATTTGATGAACCTATTGCTGAACTTCTTATCAGAGATGCAAAGATTACCTCATGCTGCTGCTGGTATGTGAATTCTCACAATCAAAATCTTGGTGCTTTTTTTACGGAAATACACAGACTTAATTGCAACTGTCAAATGTCACAGAAGTCTACATTTTAGCTTCAAATTTTAGGACAGAATAAATTATACATAATTAAATAAGCAAAATGTTATCATGGCCAGGAAGATAATCCTTTCCTGATACACAGGTAGTGTCTCTATCTTCATTTTAACAAAAATGTTCAGCTGTACAGCACAACTTATCCACAGTTTTCAGTACAGTGAGAATTCGTAGCAGTGCAGCCTGGAACACATTCATTTGCAGCAAGGTACTGTTTTATAGTCCTGTGTTAGTCACTGTGAAGAAAAAGGATCTCATCCTACATCCACAGCATGCTTTCTAACCTGTACTAGCAGGAGTTAGTGGGCCATTTTGTAAAACTGACAAACTTGACATGGGACTGTGTTACAATGTAGTCCTTTATTCTGAGAATTATCTTCTCCTCCAGTCAGTAATGTGTCAAACATATAATCAAAACACACTTAGTTATTCTTCTTCTGAGCCAAGAGACTACAAAATCATTCATGTTGACCAGTGATGTTTAGGGGGGTCCACCACAACACACCAGTGAATTGATTGATGTAGATGAAGGTTGCCACTGTCAATGCCATCAAATTTAAACATCTATAGGCAGCCTATAAACTCATAGTTACAAATATAAATTTAAAAAATATTACAACCTCAGCTCTGTCTCTGGAGAAGTAAGGGCTTGGAGGTCTATGGGATATCCCAAGCAAACAAAAGACATTCAAAGGGACAATAATTTGTTCTTAACAAGTATAAACACCAGTATGTCCCCCAAGATATGACTGAATGAAATTAACCCAGGTCATCTATAAATATATATACAACCCAGTCTGTATATGGACAATGAGATATTTGCACTCAGCAGTCCTCACTGGAAGTACAGTTCAGAGCCATCACTGCTGCCTTTGCCATGAAGACTCTTAGACCTTCCAGTATGATTAGTGCCTGTCCCTCCCAGTAAAAACCAGCTGGAACACCTGTCTTGAAATCAACAAGTATAGCATTGCTTACTTTTGAACAGCATTCTCTGCATCTACCGCATTTTTTCTGCCTTAAATAAATTGGCTATAGATTGCTGAAAGTTAACTGTACTTAAGCTGGACTGTAATATTTGACCCTAAATACTGTGGCTGACAATAAACATGGATGGTTTTGACCCTAAAAAATTTCATAGATTGAAGAAGATTTTCAATTCCCTGTCTGCTTGAGAAGGCTCTATAAAATTATAGTTCTAGGGAAATATACTGAATTATAAAATTGTAAAATAAGAAACCCATCAGTAGAATTATAGCTCCTTTTTCTCCAGTCTCCATTAAGGTTCCTTATTTGTGTTTCATTCAATTACAAGCAACAAAGTTACACAACAGTTAGACAACTATTACTGTATTTGACATTCTGTGTTTGAAGGGGCAAAAACTGTTTCTGCACAAAAATCACCACAAAACTGTATACAAGAAGTTTTCTTTTTATTTTCTTCTTTTTTTTACATTAGAAAGCATGACACATGAAAATCAAAATGGACTTTTTTATGGTGACACAACACTTACCATGAGAAGATATTTCAGTAGGGTAAAACATGAAAACATCCAGGCAGCTAATATTTCCAAGATCTGAGCATGTTACTTTGCAATTTAAGCTACTTCCCTGCCCTTGCTCCTGCAGAAGGAAGTAGAAGATACTTAATGGCATTCTTATTCTCATGGAAAAGCCACCAATAGATAAACAAATACTAACCAATACCTACAAAGCAATCACAGTTGGATAGAAAGTAATTAATTCTTTCCCTAGTATAATGAAAGCCAGCTTTCATTTTCTTAAAGATCACAGAAAAATATATTTATGGATGACAAATCTCACCTATGGAAGAAGCCATCACAATTTGAGCTCTCGCAGTTCTCCTGCTAAGTTTAAATGCTGCATAAACAATGTGTCACCTCTCTGCCTCAAAGGATTTAAACATCATTTTATATTACAGGACTCAATGCAAATAGGATTTCTGTAACTGAATTAATTTAGTGGTGATTAACAGTTCATCTGATCAAAAGAAACCTTTTCTGTTTGCTCAGAAAAGGGTGTGTGAAGAACAGAAATAGACCTTTTAGGGGGGTTCCACTAGGCTTACAAAAGAGTCAGATTTGTGTCACACTAAGCAACAGAGGATTCTTACATGGAACCAGCATGTTATTAAAAATACCCATCTGAGGTTTATCTTCAATTACATTTTCCTCCAAATTTGCTGTTCTGCCTTTCTCTACAGATAGTAGAGAATTTTTTTGCCATACATTGTGCCCTTGCTAAATATCCTCTTTGCACCAGAGTGGTCAGGTTGTGGCATGCCTTGTTCTTGCCTTGAGCCTTACCTGTCCCACAGCTTTTGCTGTATCAAGACGAGGAGGTCTGCACAGCTATCAGCTTCCAGTGCTCTCTGGCCCCTGACAAAAGGTGGCAGGGATTACTGACATAAAAGGCTTTGCAAAGAAAAGAAAAAACACACAACACCACACACTGCCATTGCATTTTATTTTCCACTAGCTATATCAAATATTTGCATAGCTGTTCTGTATCTAAATGACAGCATTAAAATATTGGTATGTAGAGATTAAAAAAAAAAATCTTGGTTTTCACTCTGTTTTTCCCAAAGCAGATAATGATTTTGGCCAAATATTATTCAGAACAAGTACTATCAACATCGGCTACCAAACTGTAATTCAATAATCCAGGACATTCATCTTAAAGAGAATTGGCAGCACTGTACATTTATAATTCTCTCATGAAGAGCACACAAACTGCAGTATGAGAACAAGTATTTATCTTTCCAAAATTCACCTTGCTTCAAAATAAATATATATGCATCATTTTGGCCATCATCCAGGAAATATAAGAGGTTTGAGTTTTTTGTCCTACTGTTTCAAAGACAGGGGTCATCTCTTCTTCTCCTGGCAATTTCTGTTTATTTCAAAGAGTGATAAAGCTATAGATATAATATCTCACAGAAGAAAATGCATAGAATTCACAACTGTCAGTTGTCAGTGTCTGATCAGGCATAAACCTGAGTCTTGGGACATGTGAAATGTATCAAATACATCACAAAGCAGTTCACAGGTGTTCATATTTAACACAGCTTTCTCAAGCATTGCTTCAAATACCTGAATGTGGCATTTAAAGTATCTTTATATAGGGAGCCACAGAGTAAAATTAAAGAAACAGTAAAAGAAACCACGATACACAAACCACAGAGTGGTTTTGCAAGTCAAGATTTCTACAAGGCAAAATGCATGAGAAAGGAAAAATGAAAATAAACAACAGTCTCATTCTTTCCTCTTTCTGATTCAACTACATCCATCACTAAACCAATCAAACAGGAAGACAGAAATTACTGATTTGTGACAGCATCTATCAGAGAGATTTAAGGTATAATATGAGAAAAAGAAAACTTTGATACCACATTGAACAAAATCAATTAATAAAGACACATTTTGTCAAATGAATAAATTATTTGAGGTACAGAAGATATGTGAGTTTTTTGTGACATACAACAGAGTGGATTAACAAGAAGATTTGGAAAGCTAATGCAACAGACATAGTTACTTCCACTCAGTCTCTGCAGTTTTTAAATACTTAACTAAAAGAAACCTTTCCAGTGATATTTTATTTTATGCGAAATTGTAAGGATGAAGGCACTTAGTATATACTTAAACAATGAATAAAATTTAAATTAAAAAAACACAGTTGTGTTTAAAGACTGGCAAACTTGGAATGTTTAGGGTTACTAGGAGAGGGTATCTCCTATAGTTAAACCTTGCATACATACTTGTTAAATAATTATCTAAAAAGCATATGGGTGACATTTTCTAATTTCAAGAAAACTACTGAATTTCCAGTTATATGACTACCCATCAAGGTATTTGACTGTGAGACAAAGGCAGTGAATGATAAAGATCAAAAAACCTGAATCAACTATTGTAATTTTCTAAAAGGTATTCAGATATTGTTTCATCTTGTCTTTGAAAACAGCTAATTTCTGTGTAAGACAGAGAAGGGTTATTTCTGTTGTATTTTCCAAATTCTGTATCAAGAATGCAATTCTGGCCTTAAAATATGGGTTTATCACATGCTGAAGCTTCCTAGGTTGCTAACATTTTTTATCGTATTGAATACATAATGATCACTTTTGTAATCTGGGAAAGAAACCCACAATCATTTCAACATTCATATGTCAAAGGTACATAAAATGGAAAATATATAAAGGAATATAGCGTTCACCAAAGAGACAGCTGGTAGGGTCAAGTGCATCTACTTGCATCTACTACATATATCTGAGCCTAAATTTGCCAACTCAGGCTTATTTCCATGACAAATACATGAAATATACTGATCAGATAGCCTCTACTTGCCATGCATGTGCCTTTTAACTAGTAGGATTAACTCTATACTGCCTAAAACAGAGTGAATGACAAAATATTATTAGACTATGTTAATGAGTGTCTCACCACAGAAACTGTAAGTCACGAAATACCCATTTCAGGAAAAAATAAAAGAGAGTACAGTAATATTTTTATGCACTACCCATAGTAACAACAGTACTTTAGAGCATTATTAAAACAAGTTTACATTTTATTCTGCTTATTCTCAGAAACTCTCAGTCTGTGGCTGACTAACTGTACAGGCAGAAAACCTGTGTTTAGTACATGTCATTCCTTTATGTGTGTCACAGTGAGGCAGCTCTTCCCTTTGCCATGTACCCTGCATGGTTTTAAACAGAGTATTAATTTATAGAGATCCAAAAAAGGAAATTACTGAAGGGAAAATAGACTAAGGATTTAGTAAAATTCTGTAGAAATTATTAGATCAGACTGCAGGAAGAACAATTTAATATTATTTCTTGTCCCCTGTAAGGGAGTAAAAATAATCCCCCTGACACCTGTCATATGCTTTTTCAAGTTAATTGAACTTCTGTTAAATGTAAATACAAAATATTATCCTTGCTCTAATTCATCATCATATTTCTGGCTTGTCTCCTTAATGCTAGCTTTACTGTTTCCTCTATTAGGAAAGATTGCAGTTAAATTCTTCCAATTACCAGAAGACTAAACATTTCATGAAGGGAAATATTCCAGTAATGGGAAAGAATTATTTGCAGATAATGTTACTTCTTTTTGTTACTAACTCATGTCATCATTACTTATAGCATGTTATTGAAGCAGGTATCAAAGTGAGAAAACATTGGTAGGGATAGTCTTACTTCTATTTCTATGAGTTTCTGACTGTTGAGGATAATGATCTATCTTTCCAGTGCCCAAATGCATAAAGTCACACGAATATGCAGAAATATTTTTATTATTTATTGATGCTGTATATTGATAGCATGCAACATATTTATTGCACAAACTCCTTTGTATGAAGCTGTGATTTGAAAAAAGAGGAGTTGCTCTCCTCCCTTCCTACAGATATAAACAATTAGATAAAAAATAGGATAACAAAAGGCCTATGCTGTGAGTAATGAGGTGATTACTCTCTGTAATTCTCTGTGAACCCTTAACAGCATACACATTATCATTAAGGCCGTTACAGAAGTGGACTGAAATAGACGGAAAAGTTTAGACCTGGTACAACAGTGTTTTACGTGGGGTTGCAAAATTATTTCATAAACTAACAAGAGAGTGAAGGTATACATAAAAGATAAAACTGTTCATTCCTAGCACCGTATGCTTAAAAAGAGCTTTCAGCATACCTAGATTTTCAGTGTTAAGTATTCCATTTTCTGTCCAAAGTAGGGATTCCAGTGTGGAATCAGAAATGTTCATGCAATCTGGGATTTAAAGATTTTTTACCCTCTCAAATTCAATTGCAGAAATGCAATTAGGACTCACTATAAAGAAATTGTCTTGTTTTAATGAATTATTTCAATTGCTAAAAGTGTAGCTTTACATGCAGCTTAAATGAAGAATAAAGGAGGAGAGCATTCTTCTGAAATAAGGAAAGGTTTTAAGGGAAAAAAATACCATTTTGAACCACATTCAAAATGTAAGCAGGAGTTTTATTTATCATCTTATACTTATCATGGGTACCTTCCTTTTTTGAAACCTCTTTGTTGTTCTTGTTCTCTTGGTTTTGTTTGTTTTTTCTTGGTTTTGCTGCTGTTGTTTCTTCAGTACCTTGTACCACATTCCTAAATTCATACATCCAAGAGCATTACTTTCTGTCATGGTTCTCATACTAAACCTTGTAATCCCTCAGTAGTTCTATGTAGTGGTTCTACTGGGCCAGCTTTCATTACTTTTTGATAAACTTTTGAAAGCTTAGAGAGAAAAGAACTATAAAGTATAATGCTCCCTTTTTGTACTGTCACTGCCTGCAACACACTTCCTGCTGCTGGATTTCTGTGTAACTTGTACCCATGAACATACTCATTTGTCATAGCAGTATAAAAAAACCCCTGAAACTGGGTGAAACTAAATGCAAGAATATAGTTTTAATTATTTATGGAAAATTTCTTATTGGTTTCCACGCTTTTAAGACAAGAATAAGTTATTTTGCTGGTAGTTCAAAATACAATCTCTCAGTATCTTACTCAGAGCATTAGAAGACTATAAAGAGCTGGGATCAGTTGGTAGAGGAACAGGAGCTCCATGTCAGTGTTTAAGGAAGGTATGTGCTTAAGGAACATATGTGCTTGGGACGTTATAAAAGGAGTTGTTTGTGGGTAATTTAAAGTCAGAGAAGAAAATTTATAAAGTGAAGAGCTTGTTATGGTAACAGGCTGACTTATTTTGTGGGAATTGTCATTGGGCATCCTAACAACCTATCCAATTATTTTAAATAGTGATAAATGAGCAATATAAATTTTATTGTCAGCTAATACCATGTATTCAAAAGACATATATAGCTGATGCTTTCCATCATCAAAAGTTCAACAAAACCACACTTATTTCCAGCAGGAAGCCCACAGCTTGGTGAAGCCTCAGAAGAACTTTGAGACTAACACAGACCATCTGGTTTAACTGAAAATTAGTCACATTTCACCTTGTCTTTGAAATTCTCTGAAATGGATCAAACCCGAACACAGCTGTAGGTGCAAATATCTTGATCCAATCATGCTATTTGATGTCATGCCACCATCATCAGGATTCAGGAAGGTTCTAGTCCTAAGTGTCTCAGCAATGAAGGTAACAGCTGAAAGTAGAGCAGACATGCAGGTAGGACAGAGATGGCAACACAACTGGGGTTAAAAAGCAAGCTGTCATGCATGTGTGATGATGTTCTATTTTTCTTCTTCTTGCAAAAAATTATGAAAGATGAAATGAAATTATTTTGACTGGTGTTTCAAATGGGTCCAAGATGACAACCCTTTGTATTAGTATAACTTTTACAACTCAGAATAGTTACGAAACCTGCAAGGAGCACAATTGTAGCACAGTTCAGTATTACTGCAGGTTTTTACAAAAGGCAATAAAAGTGTCAAGGTTAAGTTACATACAATATTCTATGATTCAGTATATAACTCTAGGTCCATTTTCTGCCCCAAGACTGCCCTTTTTTAAGGAGCTCAGCAAGGACTTTTTCACACAGTATTTGTACAAAACTGATGACAAGCTGCTTTGCAAAAACTTTTGAAAAGGGGTATATGAAGAGCAGGGGGGCATTGAATGCAGTTGATTAATTATATTGGTAGCTGTCATGTAATTAAGTGCATTAGAATCTCTTTACTATCCCTTCCTTTCCCTAATTGGGAACACTGGAAAAAACACAAAATGCTTAAGTAAAAATGGATTGTAATAAAAACTTGTTTTCAGGAGTTATTATGTAGCTCTTAAAAGAAATAATGAATATTTCTTTCCTGACCATTAAAATGTAATATGCTTTATTAAAGACCTAAAGATAGGATGTTTGTTCTATGCAACACAAACCTTGATTATATGAAAAGGTCAATATTTACTAAAAATAACATTATAAATATAAACTGAAATTAATTAAAAAAGGACTAAAAGATACTTATTTTTCCTCAAGCTGCTTTATTTCTGAAAGCAGTGAGTAGTAGGAAAAGAAAGCAATTTAAAGGTCTTATGAGTGAGTATTCAGAAATAATTAAAATTGTCATGAGAATGTAGAATTTTGTTTATAAACAAAAAACTCCAAAACACTACCCAAGACATAACTAATAAAAGTCCTCTATTGTAGCTTAATAAAATCTATGTATTGCATGTAACTGTGCCTTGAAAAACAGACTTGAGAATAAAAATTCGTTCTGATATTCTGCCACTCTCCAATTGCTGTTCTTCCTAATTAGGCTATTTGTTAATTGTTATATATACGAGACTTGAACATTGATCTTTGCATATTAAGTGTTTTAGTTAATTATCAGTTAAATACCCCAGTTAATAAAGTTTTGCATATTAAAATATTTTTGATGACCCATCAGCCCAGGTACCAATTGTCTGGTCAATCCCCAAATGTTTATTAAAAGATTTAAACAGTTCCCAGTTCAAATCCCCTTGTTAATGAAGTTTTCAAGTTGTCAGTTCTTTTTCCAAATCCAAATAATATTCTATTGCATGATTTATATTTTTGTACAGTTGTTAATTATCCTAAGAGTATATATAAGGTAGTTTTGTATTTTTTACAAGCATGTTTAATGTTCTTATAAGTGATTTTAAGTTCTAACCTAACTTTGAAGGGACTCAGAAAGCCAGCTTCATAACTGCCAAAGACTATTTTTAGCCTCCAGCTCTTACCCTGCAGTTTAGCTCCATGGCAATCAGAATGACTCTTTCCCGCTGTTGAAATAAGTAACCTCACCACCTAGACAACAGCAAGCAATTGGTGGACGAGAGTTGTCTCACCAAGAAGAACTACCAATCACCATAAACCATGTGGGCGGACTGTGGGAGGATCAGGGCGGGGCTGGATCAGTATAAAATCTGAGGCACGGAGCTGAGAGTCGCTGCTCACTCAGAATAGCCGATGGTGAAGCTTAGTGATAAGCACAGGCCAACTTCTTTTGAAGACTTGTTAAAAACTCTTGGATTAGTGAGAGTCACCTCAGCACCATAAAGGTGTCCTTGGCCTGGTGGTCCAGAGCCGGAGATGGCCAAAAGACACTGTGTTCCTGGCGCTTCTAGACTGAGCCAATTTTGGATCCCAATTTTGACTATTTGACTATTTTAGTTATTTCTTGTTTTCAATAAATTTTTCCTTTTATTTAAGGAAACAAGAGTTGTCTTCATTCACCACATTAATTTTTGTACAGGTCTGGTGAAAGGGAGAATATCTGACAGAAATTAAAGTTGCCTAATTCTACGTGGAAATAAAGAACTGAAATAATGATACACTCAGTTTCATAAATCTCTGAATATTTTTAGACACTAATTTTATTTTTTTAAACTACGGATCTTCTTTCAAACTTTTAAAAACAGATTGCAAGTACTTCTTTTGGGTTTATATCATATGACTGATATTATATGGACCCATCTACAATACATAATATTTTGCAGTTTTGATGAAGCACTGGCAAAGGCTTTCTTTTTAGTATTTACAGTCACCCTCATAACTCTGCTCCTCTGAAATGAGTCTTAATGACTATTGCATTCTTCTGTGAATTTATTCTGGGAAATTTCAAAATGTGAATGATTGTGTAATGATTTATGATAACAGAATAATAAGAAAATAATATATTTTAACAGCACTATTGCTTTTTTTTTTTTTTTGTATTCTACTATATTAGTTGGTATCCCTTATATAAACAGGCTGTATATTCAGCTGACACCAGGATTTTTCAATATTTCAGGTCATTCCATAGAAAATTAAATTATTCAGATGGGTAAAATGAGTCCATTTCCAGGGATTCTTAGTCTGTGCCTTATGCAAAAGGTGGATGTAAAAAGGAGTTACAGAAAGTACTTGTGGTTATGAAAAGCCTTATAGCAAAACTCTTTAATGACTTAACAAACTAAGCTTGTGAATATATTTAGGAAACAGAAGATTAGGATATAATAATAAACTGCAGTGTCTTCAAAGATGGAAGATCTCAGATGATTAAAAACATGCTCTTGCAGAGAACTCGTGGCTAGGTATCAGACGCACCCATCAGAAAAAAAAAATAGAGATCCTTTTCAGAAGCTAGGATCATGAACCTCTGGAAGATCTTAACAGAGGAAGCCAGTGGTTGGTTGTTTCTAGACTTCAGTTTTCCAGCTAAGTGGGCATATTCTGAAAGAATTTTTAGTCTTAGAATATATTTAATAAAATACCCATTTCTCACAGCCTTTATCTCTGGACCTTTTTTTTTCCTGATGTTTTCTTTTGCCTCTGTGATTTTCTCACACTTCTGTTTTATCTAGCACGTTCTTTTCCCCTCCCCCCCCCCCCCCCCTTTTTCCTTTAACATGCTTAATTATTTGCTTTAGAATGCATATTTGGTCAAGCTCATCCCCTTCTTTTCACTACAACATTGAAAACTCATATTTTCCTTTCTGTACCTACCTTCATTTACATTGATAATAAATTCTTTTCCTAATTGTCAGATAAAGGAAAACCATTAAGACTTCCTTCTTACATTTTTTTCTTTGGAATTCAGAATATTTCATCCTATTTCCACATCTTGCCCTATGTTCACATCTTCACTTCAGCAGTGAAGTTTTATCAAATGACCTCATCATTTCATCGGCTGTCAGCAGAAAATATGACCCACGGTAGGAAACGTCCCTATCAAAGTCTGTATCTTTTCACATGCTAACTTCAGACATACAGGAGATCAATGCCTTTAATAAAAGATGATTATCACAAAAAAATTCCGCTTTCTCTGTCCAACTCCTGTTATGGTTCCACATTAATGCCCGCTGCTCTATTTTTCTCCACACCAAGAAGTACTTCTCACAAGCTTCATAAGGCTTGTTTTCCCTTCCCCAAGGTTTCCTATTTTTTTAGTACAAAATGCTTTTAAATTTTTTTTTTATTAGAATCACAAGTTAAATGGCTATACTGATACATATGCTTTAGAATTTAAAACTCTAGATACCTATACTATTTTCCATAATTAAAAAAATGTTAAAAATCCCTGGATAAGCATGTGTTTATAAGCTATTAGAACTTGATATTGATTGAATATGTAGATATGAGAGATTTGGATAAAATATTCTGTATCTTTTTCAGTTGTGAAAATTTTCAGCTATATTGTGTCCCTTGTATCCAGTATCCTCACATTGGTTTTGATTTGACCTTTCAATACAAGAGAACTTAGCAACATTAAAAGATGGTCCACTAATTCTGGGGGTCAGAGGGTGCTGGCTGGGGTCTGAGGCTCGGACCCAAGAAGCCGTGGCCGACCCAGAGAGGTGATCCTGTGAGGAACCGTCTCCCAGGGGGTCGTGGCTTCTCTCAGCCCTCGGTCAGGGGTGCCTGCAGAGATGCCTGGCTCAGCAGCCATCAGCTCTGAGTGATTCAGTGAGTGATTTCAGCTCTGCTCTGCAAGGCAAACCCCCATGGCCAGGCCCGGATAGAGAGAGGAGAGGTCCTTCTGGTGGTTCCGCAGAAGTCGCTTTATTCTTCCATCTTCCGTGAAGGGAGACCAGTGACAGATCCTCTCCTGAATACGGGATAGAGGGGTCTCTTTTATGGGGATACAGAGGTGGGTGTGAAAGGGTGAGAAACAAATAGGTATTAAGGGATTTTACATATGGTTTCCTAGAGGATCATGGGTTTGTCTTCTCTTGCCGTAACCAAAAAGGTACTGGCTTTCCCAAAGAGGGGCCTGCAGGGGGATTGTGTAACCTCCTTATCTCCAGGTCTTCCTGCCATGACAGGGGCTTGTCAGACCCCACATCTGGAGATTGTGCAGTCTCCTTTATCTAAACAGGGGCTTCCTGCCAAGACAGGAGCTTGTCAGACCCTACAGTCCACAATGTCATCATTTATCAAAGCCAAAGGTTTATAATCTCAAACCTTTCATGCACAACATTGCCTTTATTACATTAGTTAATAGACTGAGATATATTTGAAATCTCATGGTGGATGTTACCGAAAATGTCAGGCTAAATGATAGTCTTTTGGCTCTAGATGATATAAATAATGTACTAAAGTGTGTTTAATACCTATAAAGAATGCATAAAGATTTCAATGATTTTATCATTTACAGAGTCTTCTAGCAATGCAGAATAAATATTGAATACAACAGTGATTTTGAAAATGGATTTGAGATATTTGGTACCTTTTCATTTTAAAAAAGAGGAACATTCTTCTCTGCTCAATATTAGATAAGATATACCTATGCCATGTTCAGAGAAAAACCTTGCACAGTGGAAAATAACAGTATGTCCTGATAAAGGTGAGGAAGAGGTTATACCAACCACTATGTAAACCACCAGCTAGCAACAGTTAAAATTTCAGCTGCTATATATAGAGAAAAAGAAATGATGCAACATCTCTTCTGATTATCACCTTTAGGTCCAGTGGTGGACAAGCCGGTGTGTTGCAGCCTTCCTAGAGAAAGTGTCCCACCAGGGAAAGGCTTCTCCAGAGGCTTTAGCAACTTCCCTGGGCAACAGGTGATTTCAGCAAGTGTAGCAACTTCTCTCCCACAAGTGTTATCAGCTCATGTGATTCATCTCTTTGTGAAATCACCCTGGCAAAACTCGGGACAGAGAGACAGGAGCCTTGTATGGCAATTCCACAGAGGTAGCTTGTATTGTTCAGCAGCCCCTGTGAAAGGAAGGCCAAGGACAACAATTCCCATTGTCAGGGGTAGGAGCAGAGGTTATATGGGGAAGGCAGGGGGTGGGGTAGAAACCAATTAGCCAACAGGGTACAGGCTATTACCATAAAGAAGCAAGGTGTGTTGGGAGTGGCTCTTTTTGTCACCATGACCCAGGAAGGTTGTTCATCTCTGGGGAGATTCTTTTGGCCCTCAGGCCTCTCTCCAAGGGAGTGCAGAGGGCTCCTGCACCAAGGCTCACAGCCTTCCACATGAGATCATGAAAACAAAATGCTTTATTTTAGTGTAGAGAGATAGATGTGTATAAATATATGTATAGAAAAAATGAAGTCTTTTAATGTATGTTTGTGGTGTTATTCATGGGGCTAAGAACAGTTTTGGAAATTATGTTCTACCGGAGAGAAATGTCCATAGAAATGCTGATAAAGAAAATAAGTTTAACACAGAAGCTGAGTCAGTTTCTTATCTTAAGGACTGGGATTTTCACCTGTTTTAATATTTCATCAGTGCTGTTAATAAGAGCATTTTCTGTGATCTAGGGATTAAGGCAACTCTGTTATTCTATTTTTTTAAAGGGTTAATGCCTCTGCTTTAACTGTTCTTTCATATTGATTAAGATTGATTCTTCCTTATTTGTTAAAATGGGTTTGGTCCACCATGTTTTTAAATAATAAGTAGGTTTTAACAAGGTACTTGGGGAAAAATTGGTAATGGTCAGAGCAGAGAGAGAGAATTCAGTTCTAAACTCAAGGTCAGGGGTGACATACAGTGGTAACCACAAATTTCACTGCAATAAAAGTAGGAAAGAGAACAGACCTCTTTTATACCCTTTGAATGTTCTCTGGATGACTTCTAACGAAGATTATCTTTGTTCTCTGACGTATCTACCTCTCTTAATCTCTTATTAAACAACTGCTAAAATTGGACTATAGGCTGATATGACACAATTTTTTATTTTAGACGATTATATGGTACAAGAACCTCCCCCACTACAGTCTGAATCATCACAAGGACTAATCTTTTGAATTAGTCCTTTTGAAAGAGGAAAAAAGACAGAAGTGTTATTGAACATGAATATATTAAACAATTTTTTGTGACTTTCACTTTACATCTGTTTCACGCAGTATTTCCCACCTTCACCCTCCCCTTGAAAGCTATTGAAGAGGAAAATAAATCCAGAGTAATTACATAATTAAATAATTAATGCTAAAGTTCTCTGGAACAGACAGACTTTTAAGAGTATTTTATTAGTGAGGCTGCAGGGTTTATCCCAAAGTTTGGAATCTTCAGCAAGTTTATTATCAATGTACTTGCTTGATCAATACAGATAATTTTTCTTGATCTCCTCTAAAAGGGAAGAAAATGCTTAACATTTGTTATTTTTTCCCATATATCTTCATAACTTTACCACCTCCAAGTTTCTTGCTCTTCTCAGTAACACATCTCTAGATGATCCTTCTATTCAGTCCCTCCCCTGTGCATTGCTCTAGTCTAGGTGTTTTCAGTTTCTAAATTAAGAACTTTATCTATTGTAGGATATCATTAGAGTAAAAAATGTAACATTTGTGATGCTACCCTCATGACAGCTAAAATGTTATTTTTTTCTGTGTCAAAGAGCATGTCTACAAATGTCAATTCTGGTGAATTTCTGAAAAAAACCCCACAATAATGTTGAACAAACATAAACCACCATGAGCTTACAAATTCACATTCTTTTGCACTTTTTTCAGGTGAGTCACTTGGTATGTAATGAAAGCTTTACATCTGAGAAGAGAATGTTAATGCTCATCTTTCTGGAATATTTGTTTGTGGAGGCCAGTGAGCCTGGTAGCAAGGGAACCACAACAGCCCCTTGGAAGATTAGCCTTAGGATTCTATTAGGTTAGGGTGAAAGAAAAGGGTCTCTCCCAAGAGGCTGTGTGTTAATTATGTCACTTATGTTGATATACCCCAGTTCTGTTTTCCTGGTTGTCCTGTTGGCCTCCCTGCCCCTTTTTACCCTATATGTCTCCCCTCTGGAAAGTTCTCCCTTCCTGGTTCCCCCATTGGCCCTTGTGCTCCCTGCACACCTCCTGTGTTTCCTCGTTGGTTCCTGTATCCTAGCCCCGCCTAGGCTCCGCTCCTGTACCCTCCAGTCATTGGAGCCTGGTGCTCTTTCTGCCCCTATCCAGTCCCATATAACATCCCTGGTCTCTTCATTGCTCCTTGTTCTTTGTTCTTGGACCCGTTCACCTCTAAGACCTCATAAACCTCACTTGTGGAACCCTACACAAAGAGCCCTTCCCTGCTCCTTGGCATTGGTCGTTCTTGCGGATTACAACTATGCAGCTTGTGGGGCGTGTGTGTGAAGTGGCCTACCGAGTGGCTCCCTTGTTGGAGGTACTTCTGGAAAGTTACAGCACTTCACCATCCCCCTTTGCTGCAACATTTATTAAATTAAAAAGCGGTTAAAGGAAGAAGTTGAGACTTGATGGAATCATCACAAAAACAGAGAAAATCATACATGCATTATTCTCTGACTATGATATGTTTTGCTTTAAAATTTTTTCAGGTGCCAGCTAAGATTTTATCAACATCTCCATTTGAATCTGGATGCTGATGAATCAAAATTTTGGGTTTGGTTAACAAAGCATTGTGAGGAATTATTTATATGTTTTCATTTAGTTCGTTAAGTAAAAATAGTAAAGCTTAGACAATTTAGACTATAGAAGTTTGTTTTGCTCATCTGATAGATTTTTTAAAAGGTTAAACTTATGCCAGTTGCACTAAATATCTTATGAACTCTCCCTTTTGCAGACTCATCTACAGCATTTCAAATTCCTCTGTTTGAAATACTTCAAATCCCTTACTTCTGAGTGAAAAATCTGAGCAATGGAGGCCTCAAATGTAGTTCAATATTTATCTGTGCAGGGACTGGACTACCACATAAGATTTCTAAGGAAATCCTAGCATAAAATGAAGTAGTCTCTTCTGTAGGGGCCAACTTCTGTAGGGAAACTTATGAGTCCATAGATTTGTCTCTCCATACCAGCCAAGGATACCCGTGGACCAGGATACCCAAAGGCAGTTAAATAATGTTTTTTTCAGTATTGCCTCTTTGGAGAGATGCTTCAGTCCCTTTATTATCTCAATGACCCTTTCTTTTCTGGACTTTCTTCAGTATGTCCATATCTCCTGTACTAAGGAGCTCATAATTGATTTCTAAAGCTAAGTCCAGTCTGGCTCTGCCACTTTGGAAGGATTCCATGAAGGACCAAATGTAATTTCAGAAGAAATTTCAAAGCACGACAATAATAAGATTTAGGGACAGAGGTCCAATGCATTGCAGATCCTGACTTTCCCCAATCTGCAAAGTGTATATCAGTGTATCTTCCTTTGTAATTTGTTTGTAATCAAAAGCAATTTTGTGGAAATACAAGGAAAGGTAGGGGGAAGGCATACTGAACACCTTTTGGATCTGCATAAGGGCCAAATAAAATAAAATAAAATAATGCAATTTAACCAAAGCAACTAGCTATAGTTAGCTAGTTGAAGAAAAAGAGTTCAGGAGTAGAAATATTGATAGCATAAATGTCCTAAATTCATCAGAAAATGATGACGAATTGATGAGACATTTATGACTTAGTGAAAATTGTTTGAATAAAGCATTTTTTTCACTGCAAGAAATTCTCCAAATTAACCTATATGTTGAATTATATAAGAGCATTATAAATGCAGTACAATAGTTGCTGAAGAAAACACTTAATCATAGCAGAACAAAAAGCCTTGCTCAAACTAACAAATTCAGAATAAAACTTAAACCAGGAGGAAAACAAAAACAATACCAAAGTAAAAAAATAAAGAAATTATTATAAAATGCTACAAAATTCTATATGTAGACAGTGTAATTTAAGTAAATACTGCTTTAAAACTCAAAATACTTATGTGAAATGGTTTCCCTTAAATGGAAATATCCAGGCACTTTATCAATTTCACAATTCCAGATTGTTGCGGTGGACCCCCCTGGGCCCCTCCCCCCAGGATTTCAGGGAGAGGCACCTCCACACCAGATAAGCAATTTGCTTAAAATAGAAAAACTTACTCAGTTTAAAATTTACTGTGATAGTTTAGAATAAAAACAGAATACTACATAACTCACCACTTTAGTAAAAAATAACATAGAGATTGTTGGCAGTTTTAACAGTACTCTTAAAACCTATGTGATTCTGTGAGGTAGAACTCTTGCTTTATTATTTTAATTTACCTAATTTTAGACAGTTATGTTCAGTTTTTTTTCCTGTGAGACCATGTGCATCAAGACCAAGCTACCCAACCCACCTGAGCAACATATGCTGGTGGTCTGTCATTCTTACAATGCAAAGGAGCTGATAGATGTTCAAGTGGAAACTCCTGCATTTCACTTTGTCCCTATTGCCCATAGTCCTTCCATTGGACACTACTTAAAATGGCTTGGTTCCTTCCTCTTTGCACCCTGCCTTCAGGTATTTGTGTGTCGATTTCTCTATTTTCTTTTTGCCTCTGAATTGCAAGTTTTTTACTCAGAGTTTAGATTGAAACATAGGAGATGCCAGTCTTTTCTTCTAATTGATGTTTATTATTTTGTTATCTATAGCACAGTTGCATGGGATGTGCCTCTTAGTTAACAAGGTGGAAAAATGGCTGTAAGTTCTAACTTTCAAGGCTTTTTAAAGTCCAAATCACCCAATTATGGAATGCCAAGGAAACTATTTTTACTTAAAATCCAGTAACTAACTATTAATGATCTGCACTGTGGGGGTTTTTTGACCCAATACCAGAACACCCAGATTTGTGAAGAAGTAGAAAAGAAGAAGAACAAATCCACACCCCAAATTCTCCATATTGTTACGTATATATACATTATTATATCCCAGAAACCTAAATTCTCTAAACCCAAGGTTCCAACTTCTCCTTGTTTTCTTTCAACCATGAAGACTGCTTTAGCTGCTTTTGTTAAATGTTTTTTGGAAACACTGAAGTAGACAAGGTACAAGTACCATTATGACTATAATGACAATTGAGACATACTTGCCCACTTTCAACAGCTCTCTCCACAACAGTGAGGCTCAGCTGATGAAACAGATAATCCAACCATGATCCTCTTTCAACTTTGAGTTTGGTGAAACTTTCTTCAAATTGTTTTTCAACCGGAAATGTAGTGTCTGTAGTCCTCTGCAGGGCCCTTTGCAGGAAGGAGAACAAACACGGCATAAGGAGGGAAATTAGAAGGATAACAATTATAATTAGGCCTCCCATTTTTATGAGATCTTTGATCCATTTTTAATGAGCCAAGGATTTCCAATTCTTAAGGTTCACAGGGTGTCTCAGGGAGAAATTTAGTCTAGACACCCCATTCCTCTGTGAGATTCATGAGGAGTCGTGAAAGATCTGAAGAGACATTTTTTGGTATTGGCCAATTGTCTACTGGTAAACTGACCAAGTAGGTTGAGAAAGGCCTTTTTGGACTTGAATAAGTCAAACAAATGGAATCCAAGCCTGAGGCTTTGGCTAAGGTCACTCAAACAATGTTTTTTGGTTGACTCATGGGCAGGATTGCATTACTTAAAGCAAACAATGAAATAATAAGGCACAAGCATGACATCTGATTTAGTTTCATGCTTCTCTTTGGTTTCTTTTCTCAATCTTGTTCTGGGACAAGCCAAGCATAAGGCACAGAAGTTGTTTCTTTTGCATTCAATTCTGCATATTTGCACCTAATATAATTAACAGTTCAATGGCCTTACACTTTGTATGTAATTCTGAATTGTAACATGATCCATACCACGCACTTGCCAACAAGGCTTTATGATATCAACAATTTCCACACTATTATATTGGCACAAAACCCAAAGTTCACAGCTTCTGCATGTGGGATAAAGGATGTTTATCATCAGCTGTGGTGTTTCTGCAGTTCATGTCTGTGTGCTTGCTCCTCTGCTTCCAGAGGTGTTTACATATTCCTGTGGTTTTTAGGGCTTCACATTTCTTGAGGGAATCCACTTAGGACCAGCACCTGTAGAGACACAAGCATACCCTTTGCCCCAGGTTATTAGTGGGTATGGGCCTTCAATTTTTCTGGATTTCTGATCAAAACTTAAGGGTTTTCCTTTAACTTTGCTTGTGTGGTGTTGGAAAAATGTATGATTGTTGGTGGATTTGATTCTGCAAAAGAGCTGTTTAAAAAATTTAAAACCCATAGCACTTTATTCAAGCACATTTGAGGCATAGCCTCTGCCTCCCCCCTTTTTTGTTTGTCCAAAAGGGATTTTAAAGTGTGGTGTTCTTTCAATGACTGCTTGCCCTGTAAGAGAATGAGGAATACTGAAGGAGTGACACACATTCCAATTAATTAAGTATTTATGTAACTCCATTGCTGTGTAAAAATTATGTATGTGTAATTTGCAGCTGTTCTGATTTTTGCAATGCTTAATCAAAATATTTGCCTGCCACTTCTAGAGATTTAAAAGGAGATATCAGGCCCTGAGAACTGTTTCAATTGCCTACATCAAGGCATCTCTCAGATTTAAAATGCAAGTGTTGGACCTTGGTCGCCTCAGCACATGCCCATTACAGACTCAAAGCTGTTTCAGTTCACTACTAAGAAACAAAATTCCATTTAAATCCCTGCCTACCTTGTGTATCTGACATTATCTAATAAATCCAGATAATGCAGAGTTCAGGTCAAAGCATGCATGAAAAACAAACAAGATCATTTTATAATAACAAACAAAGCCATAATATCACATGTAAGAATTTGATTGCTAGGTTTGCTTGAATGTGAAGTAAGCTCAATCCATTTCCAGTTGCAGAGAAGTCCTCAAGGGGGCAAAATGAGTAGATCACTCTCCAACTTTTTGTTTGAAACTGAGCCACTTCACAGAAGGACAGGTGTAATCCTACTACTAAAAGAGATAAAGCTAGAGTGAGAGCTAGGGTGGCATATAAGTCCCCACTCATCCATTCACTAAATCACTCAATCTGTCTCAGCATCATGGGGGAGACAACAGGAAGGGCAAATGTTAAGAGAACTTGTGAATCAAGGGACTGCTTAATAAATAAAAGGGAAAAAAACTCCCAAACCCTCAAGTGATGGAAAAGCAATCACTCACCACCAACACACTGATGTCCAGTCAGTCCCCAGGCAATACTTATTTTGCAATAATTTCCATTCCAGTTTCATTGGTGAGCAAGACCTGACATACAGAATATTTCTTTGGTCAGCTTGGGTCAGCTGTCCCAGTTGTGTAATCTCCCAGGTTCTTGCTCACAGCCAGCCTACTCCAGTGGTGGGGCCACAGTGAGAAACAGAGATGTTGTCCAAGCACTTTTCAGCAGTACCTAAAACATTGGTGTATTACAAACATTGTTTTGGTGACAGATCCAAAACATAACACCTCGCAGGCTGCTATGAAGAAAATTGTCTACATCCCAGCCAGATCCAGTACACCAATTCTTAATGAATAACTGTCTACAAACTTCTTGGAGACCGCAGCCAGGGCCTACAGTCATGCTTCCAGTGCCATTCATCAACTAGTGTAATACACAAGCTGAGAACACAGGGAATATGTGCCCTGACCTACAAATATATTCCTATGCATTGGCTCTTGCATCAGGAATTGCTCTAAAAACTTCTAAAAGAAAAAAAAAATCTTTGTATTAGAGCTTTGATGAAAAACAAATAAAACAACAACTAAAAGACCCCAAACAAAACAAAACCAGACAAACCAACAAAGAGGATTCTGAAATATAATGACTGTTTATATGAATGTTGTGTATGACAGGATTAAAATAAATAGGTAAATAAATACCAATTATCCGATGCAGTGGTGTGGTGCTTCTGAGGGCACATGCTATTTCTTACTTGATGAACAATGTATCTGGCAAGGAAAAAAGCCCATTTTAAAAGCCTCGTCTTTACTTCTGAGTACTGATTAAGGACTTCCTAACATTTTCTCCAGTTAGAGAAAACCAGTAGAATTCTTCATTGTACTTCTAACAGTGCTTGTGTTTTGCAGGCGGCAGCCATAGAGTATATCTCACAATGGGTTGCTGCCCATTTTGAAGTAAATTTCTGCAGATACTGAAGATGCAAAGTGAAAAGCTGAGCTGTTATTTTTTGTATAAGCAAACAATTCACCTCCTCAAGGAAAAGATACTGATTTTTTTACTGCAAGTCAGCATTTTTATAAAGCAACATTTTCAAAAAATGTCTTTGATTATGTTTACACATGAAAGGAAATATGCCCACACAGCAAACCTTTCTGGCTTACCCTACATAAGAAAGTGTGGGTCCCTTCCAACTCAACATATTCTATGATTCTATGAAGTTATTTTGTTAGTCTTCTACCAAAGACAAGTCAACATCTCATTGGCTTTCTGGTGCAAAGCATACAAAGTCTAACAGAATAAATATGTTTTTACTTTAAGTTTACAACTTTCAAAAAGAATTAATTCTTCCAGTGTGTCCCGGTTTGAGATAAATTTGGAGCAACGTCCAAAATGAATGTCCTCTGATAGAAGGCAGGTTTCAGCCATCCCTCCCCCACCAGGTTCAGGAAGAACTTTCCTCAGATGAAAGTGAAAGGGAAAAAACCCCTATTTATTTAACAGACACAATGCACAATTGGAAAAGAATAATGCTAGATAATAAAACCTCTCACTGTGGAGAGAATCTGGTAAATTATCAGAGTCCTTTCTTTGGGTGTGGTCCCCTCCAGGCCTCAGTGGAAAGCTCTTCCAGTGAGTTCTGGTGTTCTGAACAGTTACAGAAGAGAAGAGGAAGCTGCCAAAATCCCAAGGGAAAAAAAAAAAAAACCAAACCTCTCTCTCTCTCTGGAGAAAACAGAGCAGAAAGCCAGCTGAAAAGTAGGGATAGGGTGCCTCATCTGCTCTTGCTGCCGCAGAAGCACGCAGAGGAGTAGTGTGACACTGGCGCACAAACTGCTTTGAAAAGTTCATCTGGATTTTTTTCTTTCTCTTGCACTCAGTTTTAAAGACACAGAAAGGCACAGGAATCATGCCTGGTCATGGAGCAGCGATAGGGGATACACAAAGTCATCCCAAGACATGGTGTTTGTCAGGCTTCTGTACTGAAAGAAGACATGATGTCTGATTTCTGGAAAACCAATGCAGCAGCAGGACATTTCTTTTCACAGTGCCAAAATGAGGATGGGAATAGAACAGACTGATGGTACTACAGCTTCTTTAATAAACCTTGCTCATTCTTCAGTATATGCTAATTTTAAATTGCTTTATACTACAATGTGACAGCTCCTTGAAAAAAGAAGAAAGAAGGCAAATGATGCCATGACGTGCTCACTTTAACTAACTTCTTTTGGAAAACTACTGCAACGTTATTGGTCACATGAGAACATTCATGCAGAAGATTGCTGGACTGGTATATAATAATTACATATACACTTCAGAGGCACAAGTAATTTCTGTCTGGCCATTCTTTTTACCTTCTAAAGAGAATCTGGAACTGGAATAATAGTCTGATTCTATGTTCCACCTTAAAAAAACTATTGTTTCATTCTTATATAGGCTACCCACCTCACCACAAAAAATAAAAATCCAGAACCACTCAAAACAGCAAAATCCATTGCAACTTAGATTATACAGCAGCTCCATGATAGAGAAAAAAAGGCTAGAAAGCACATCTTACTGGTAAAATATTGGAAAAAATGGAAATAAATGAAGATATTTAACATTTTCTTCAGCATCAGAATTTACTTACTATTTGTTTATTAGAATAGTTTTGAATATGTACTAGATGCTTCTCTGAAATATTCAGTGTTTTGAAACCACCACTAGGTATTGTGTATTATGGTGCATTCTTCCCAGCTTCTTTTAGAGCAAAACCTAATTAAAACCACCCAAGTTTCATTTATCTCACCAGACAACAGGATTAATGACTTTCTAAAGATCTCATAAATTTTAATATGTTCTTGTGTTCCTCTAGTCTGTACTGTATTCACAAGTAGTGGGCAGATCATTATTTTCTTTATTCCTACAATGGTATTAACAATAGTTTTGGGGAAAGTGTTGGTAAAGAAATATTTTACTGTCTTACTCTCACCTCAAATACAGGATTTGCAACAAAACACATTTCATGCGACAGCTGCTAAGGGAGCAACAGGGCTATGAAACAAAACTTTGACTTGGCTTTTCAGAATAACAGAGCACCTGTGATCACCTTTGGGCTAATATCAGACTGTGCTAACACCCATCAACACCTTGGAATGGGATGTGCAAGACTACTACTTTATTTCCTTGGCTGAGAATATTATTTTTGACAATTCCTCTTACCATATGAATTTTTTAAATCAACCTCAAGAAAAAAAAATTCTCTGCAACAGTGTCATTTGGCCCAAGAGGCAAACAGCCACTGTAAAATAGGTTGGTCAAAGTTTTCTTTTTCTAGAGGTATCACTCTTTGTTCTAAAGGACAAGTGTAATCAGTATAAATGCCTATACAGATATTTTCATGAGGGGAGGAAAAATTTTCTGTTTCACTTTCTTCTGACCTCAACAAGCTCTTTAGAATAACTAGATTTTTTAATATCACCTTAGTCATTTAATCAACAAGCTGGTAAACATAGACACTTGATAAAATTCTAATGAACCTGTATGTGGTTTTAGACATATAGACCATAAACACGCATATGTTGTGAGAAATTCCAAAAATGCAGAAAATGAGTAAATAGTTAATGTTATAAACTTTTTCTGTAAATATTTAAACAATTTTTAAAAGAGAAATACTACCATATGTTGTAATGCAGGGAATCCTTACAACAAGTATAAGACAGCGATGGACTTGGAAGGAAAGATGAAGCGATATATCCTTAGATGTTCAGAGATTATTTTATTCCTCTAGCCTGCATGGCTGGAGTTCCCAGGCAGACTTCTCTCTTCCCAGGCCCCCAGGCACACAAACCACCCAATCAGGAACAGGTATGGGGTATATGTGACATGGGGGCAGGGACAGACCCGTACCCTGCAGGGTCCCCCCCACCCTGGATTTCAGGGGAAGGCACCTCCAAAATTCACCCTTTCTTTTTAAGTAAAAGAACATTGGAAATAGTTGGATAAACAACAAAACAATTTCAAAGGAAAGGAAGCCACTATCTTGAGTCCCCAAATGTCCAAACAGATTTTCTTTGGAGTATCAGAAGGGAGACAGGACTTGAGCATGCTTCAGATGGAAACTGAGGAAGGGATTTTCCTTTCTGTACCTGTTGGAATCTTAGAAAATGACAGTTAATTTCTTCCCTCCCTCCTTTTCATCCCCCCCATCGACATTGTAAAGGGATTCATGGCAAATGGAAAAGCCTGGGTTTGTGAGGGGAACCAGAAAGGGAAATTTGGGCTGGGCATATATGGGGGATAAAGGGACATGGGATTTAAGGGGAAGGTGGGATAGGGGAAAGGATAGGGATTATGGGGATATTGTCTAGCATATCTACTACCTTTGACAGGGACACCCCCAGGGCCTGTAACACATGTGGCCTGTGGGCCCTTCCTTCCTTGCACAATCTTAAATTCTACTCTTTCTCCTTCTAAGCTTGGAACATCACTTTTGGGGTTATTTTTCACAATAGCAGATTTATGGACAGAAATACTTTCTCCAGTATCGTTTTTCAACAAGAAACCACAATTTTTCTTTAAATTATACCATTTTACAGTTCCAAAAACCCTAGCTGCGATAACTTTTTCATTCTTCCGAGTTCCTTTGTTTTTGCTTTCACTTTCAGCTTTTCTTGCTCTTTCACTGGAGCTGCTGCAGCCGGGACCACCAGGGCCAGGGCTGCCATTGTGTTCCTGTCCTGGGGTATTGACTCCTCAGGATCATGTTTGGAGCTGCGCAGGTCTGGGCGGACCATGCTGGTGTACGGTGACCCTGCCAGCTGCTCCACCTTCGGCCACCTTTGCACCACCGTTTGGTGCCATGCTCACTTCCCCTCTGGAGCTCCACGTGACTGCTCCACGCTTTCCGGGCTTTCGCGTGGCTGCACGGCCGCACCCTGTAAGGCATTCCCGTGTTCGCAGCTTCGTGTCGCTGGCACCGCTGCTGCTGCTGTCGGCTGTGTGGCCGTCGGTTACCTCAATTTCCTTCTCGCCCCCACGCTGCTCTGGCTCTGCTCAGCGTGGCTCACTGTGGTTGCCATAGCGACTGCCACAATTGCCGCTGGCTTTCTCACCCCGGGGCTTGCGGTGCGGGGTGGACATCGCTGGGTCACGCCTCGGCCGCCACTGCCCTCGCCGCTGCCTCAGGGCAAACACCGCCAGGCCCACGCTGTTGTACCGCTCCTGGCTCCACTCCCGCCACCTCCGGTCTCCCCGCCGGCTCTGCTCTTGCTGTGCCTGGCCTCACTGGCTCTCCCACGCGTGGGAGCTCCCTCGCCGCTGCCCGCAATGCACTCAGCAGCCAAGGCCGGGGCTGCGCGGTCTCCAGAGGGGGGGAGCAGCCCGCTGCAATGCGTGCGCTGCTTGACCACATGTTCGCTGCAAAAACAGCCGCGGGACACAGCCAATATTGCTCAACACTCTCTGTAATCAGATTCTATTCACAGAAATAGTCTTTCATCAGCACATTTTTTGATTCAGAAATTAACTGTGTCCAAACATTCTTCCAAAAGTCCTTGGTAAGAATCAAATCCCAAGAAACACGGAAGAAGTTTTTAAACAGCCATGCCAAAAAGTGTCTTATTTCTTTCTGAGCTTGAATTAAGCTAAAATCTACATATTGCTGTTCAAGAACCTTTTTTAGCTTAAGGTAAATGTCTCTTTGTGGTTCGAACAGCCATTAGTTCTTCCATGAGTCCTCCATCATTCAGAGATGGGACATCAAAATGAAAGCAAGAAGAGATACTGAGAGTTACTCACGAATTATCTTCTCCAGGGATCATTTGCCAGCATTTCACCACCATTTGGTAGTGAGGGGAATCCTTACAACATGGCTAAGACAGCGATGGACTTGGAAGGAAAGATGAAGTGATATTTCTTTAGATGTTCAGGGATTATTTTTCCTCCTCCAGCTGCATGGCTGGAGTTCCCAGGCAGCTCCCAGTCATGGGACCCTGCTCTCTTCCCGGGCCCCCAGGCACCCAAACCACCCAGTCAGGAACAGGTATGGGGCACACATGACATGGGGACAGGGACAGAGGCAGACCCGTACCCTGCAGGGTCCCTCCCCCCAGGATTTCAGGGGAGGGACCTCCACAACCATATTGTGAAGAATAGTTATCTGCCCTTGAGGCATTGTCTACACTTCCATAGAGAGGCATAAACCTGTGGGAGATAAGAAATCATGTTCAGTTCTGTTCACTCTTGCTCAACAGAAAGCATTCTGGGAAAGGTAACAGCAAGGTAAAAAACAGGTGACATGACGAGACAGCGTGTTGTATGGCTGGCATGTGGCCACCCTCATGTGTGAGGCAGTGATTGGTTAGGGACACACGTGGACACCACGTGATCGAGAGCTGATTGGGTAGAGGGTCTTGTGAACAGCAGCAACACCATAGCAGGCATAGCAGTGTGCTTCTTTTGGTTAAGTTTAGAACATAAAAAGTCTTGGTTTGTTAAAATAAATGATCTCTGGAGCAAGGAAGAAAATCCATGTGTCTTTGTTCCACATTAAAAGTAAACCCTCATTAACATTCTTAACCACAATGCTCTAATATGGACAAAAAGTTTTATCTAATGTCACCTTATATCTCAAAGACCCTTTAACCCTACTGAATACAACTGAACTTAGTCCTCTTAGTTGCCGACATTTACAAAGTGATTTGTCAATATAATATTCCACAATGAAGAATATTTCAACTTAACAAGTATATGCTATTTCTCCTCTATTTTAAATATGTTCATTCTTAATTTTATTTAGTGAATACAAAAGTATTGGTTTTCTTACGCATCTGACAGATCTCTATGCGTTTTTCTAGACTCAAAATTTTCTCTGTGTAACTCAGTATGAGTTATACTAGAACATCCTCTCATACACATATACAGTTATTTTTATTACTTGCTTTAGTCTTTTTATTAGGCCTTTATCTTATTATCAGTTTAGACTTCTTTTGGATCATGGATAGAACTTCAAGTGGCTTAATTTAATTATCCTTAAATTGTCTGTTCAGTGTTAAACTAGTCAACAGTGAAGACATATGAGTTGTCCTCTAGGGATGTCAAGGACAGTTATTTAAATTAATAGAATAAACTCCTTTCTGAAGATAATTTTCTGTTCTTTCACAAATTTTGTAAATAACCCAAAGTAGTCTTGGATCACACACTCAGATATTAGATGAATAAAACAGAATATCTCTCCTCTCTAATCTGTGACTGTAAAACAGTGACATATTGTTAGTAAGATTTTGGAATTAGAATGTATCAAAGATTTGTATAAGGACATCTTTGTAATACTCTCTTTCACTCTTAACGTCACAATATCATCACAGTCTCACTCAAAAATGTCTCTGAAATTAAAATATCAACTTTCCAGAGGTTGTCTCAATTATTTTCATCCCTTTTCAGTCCAAAGCCTCAGCTCAAGCAAAAGAAGGCAAGTATGAACAGTGTAGTCAATGGCAAAGGTTTATGTTGTCAAGGGCATGATAGGACTGAACCTGGATGAACTGCTCATGTATCCACCTGGAAGTTAACATTAAAGGCTAGAATGCCGAGTACATATGAGCAACGTTATAGAAATACACCTGTAAGGAAAACTGAATAAAACAGACATATTAGTACCTATCAGAACAGTATTTAGCTCTTGTAAGCGTACTCTATGTACTGATGAGAATGATTATGGACATTGGTCAGATACTTCTTTTGCTCAATTTCATGTTCTCAAGCAGCATCATCCTTCTTCTGAATGGAAACAGTCCAAAGAATTTCAAACACTTCCTGTCTTTCTTCGTTCAATATTATATAGGCATGATCCACTTAAAATACACATTTCCTTTTTCTGCATAACCATCTTCCAGGGTGAATCAGTCCAGATGGACAATTGATCCAGACTTACTACTGTCCTGCACTTACAGAAACTTTTAATTCCAGGTGGCTCTTGATCTGTACAAGACTGCTACACAAAGTTTTATTCTAGGTTTCCCATACTCCTCAGAATTAACTCAGAGCTGAAATTCAGAGGAAGAGGGTCTCTTTTATTCAACCTTTGAGTGAACTTGAAGCTTCTGGCAGTAAATCCATCTCCAGTCACATGTATATAATTATTTAATTTCAAGTGGGTTTTTAAAATCAACTTTCAAATACTGAGAGTAGTGAGACTTTTCAGATTTGACATATGTAATAGAAAATCTTTTCTAAACCTCTGTCAAAAAATACACAAATAAATGTGATCTCTCAGAGGTCTTCTCTTATATATGTCTTCCATGTTGAATCTTCAACACTGGTTTATTTTTCCTAGTCTGTGGAGGAGATCAGCGAGGGAAGAAGGCAGACAATCAATATGATTGATAAAGCATTGTTCATTTTTTTAATGTTGTCATAGATACTTGTACTTTTCCAAGCAAGCTCCTAGTACATCCGGCAGCTTCTAATTGGACTGTTACAAGATCCTCTGCTACTTGATTGGTTCTAGCAAACATGGGAAAGTTCCTCCTTTAGTCTCCTCAACCATGTCTGTGTGCACATACTGCTGACAGCATATTCTTTGTTCACATTCTGTTACTGCTGTAACTACTTCTTCAAGGATATGCTCAAAGCTCAGCACCTTGTCTCTGGCTGCCACAGGGCCTCTGCCAACCCGTGTCCTTGTTCTATTAACCATCCCTCAACACTAGTCTTTCTTCCAAACTGCAGTCCTTTCTTCTTATGGCCCACAGCCTTCTTTAGAGACAGGATTTACAGTATCTTGCCTATTCATCTGACTCTGTTTCTTCTGAAGTATAAAATGAGCTAAAATTCCCTCAGTGTTCTACTAAGAAAGTGGGAGTTATTACTGTTCCTCATTAGTTTCAGAACCAAACTCAGTTCTGCTTTTCTCTAATGTCTGCAGTATCAGCCACACACTAACCTCTATTTTTTTTATGCATAGAAATATGATAGCAGCTTGCTCCATTACTGGGATCTTCAGCATAACTGTTTAGCAACATTAAAATCTTAGGTGACTTTTTCAAGCAGCAAAATGGAATTACAGGACCAGAACAACCACTTAAGTGTTCTGAAAATGCTTTAATTATTCATATTAATTTAATAAGAAATTAGATTGCTTTCCAAGTCAGAACTCTCTCAACTTGAACATGTTCTTGTCTGTAGGCAAGTGCTAGGAGCTTAACTAGAAGCAAAGGTAAAATCACAGCTAGTGAAAATAGCAAATATCTCAGAGAATTGTCAAAAATCACTTAAGAATCAGTTGCAAGCAGGAATCAGTTGCAAAGAGGGCGTATAAGAAGCACTCTGCAGTTGCCATTTATCCAGTTCTATGTAAAGTTGGCCATATTAGATTAAACAGCCAAGTAGTTAATAAGGTTATTAATTTGTTTCAAAGTGCCCAAAGTGGGCCATGTTAACATCCAGTTGATACAGGGAGACCAGGAGCTATGAGACACAAATAACTTCAAATGGCACAACTGTCGCGGTTTCGGAGACAGACAAGCGACAATTGGTGACCGCAACATGGTACAACTGTCGGGGGTATAGAGGGGAGACAGGGCAGTGGGGAGAGCTGCCCACAGCCTTCGAGCTGTGAGGAGCAGCGGGATAGCCACAGGGCAACGGGAAGAGCTGCTGCAGCCCTTCAGCTGCAAAGAGCAGTGTAGAGAGCCATGCTTGGTCTGGACCTTCCCTTCTATTTTTTTTTTTTTCTTTTTTCTTTTTTGTAATTGGGAGAATTTCCAGCATGGGTGCATGGGCTTCAGCACTGGAAGACCCCGTACTACAGGTATGGACTTTCCTTTTAACAAAAAAGGGATAAAATATGACAAGCAGCCTTTAACAGCCTTAATCACGTGGTATAAGAGCCACAGACTAGACATCTCCAAGGGGACTGCCCTGGACTTGAAACAGTGGAAGCAGGCTGGCAAAATTATAAGTGAAGTGGCCTCCATAGGAGATGAGACAGCCATTAATGTCATAAAGCCTTGGAGGCTTATAGTAGACTTGATAAAACAATTAAAAACTGAGAACAATGCAAGGATGACAGTGGGAACACTTGCAGACATCACACACTGAGGCTGGCAGTGAGGAGAGGGCACCAGGAGAGGCAGTGGGAGGTGGTGGACACTGCACTAGGCACGCAAGAGAGTCCCTCGACCAAGCAGGGCAGTTGTGCATGAACCCAGTGTGTCTTGTCACCTGTCTGTCTCCAAAACTGTGACAGACAACCATTTACAGAAGTAAGTAGAACTCAATGAAGTTGTAAAAATTGAGTAAATATTTAAAGTAATTATTTAAATCTTTAAAGATGAGAACAATACTATTATTATGGACTGCATTGTATGCTAATTGTAAAGGCTGTGTGAATGCCTATTTATTAGCAAGAGCAGCAAGACACACTTCTTTTATCTCTGATTTCATTATAAGTTCTTTTCTATCACACAGACTGCTGTTATAGTAAGCCAATGTACACAACATTGGAGGCTTATCCTTTAGCAAGAGAATGTTGTTAGCCAGTAGCATTACTAAGAACACCTGAAGTCCACACTGAAAATCACTGGCAGCCGTGAAAACCAGAGCTAAATAATGAAAGTGTATATGGAGCATTTAAATGGTGAGTGAAGATAATGCAGTGGATTTAATTTATTGTTGCCAATATTTATTCTTTACTTTGGCTGAATACAACTCTTAATAAAAAAAAATGCAAGTATAAAGAAAGAATTCAAATTTTGCTGATTGCTTGACTTTGAAAATCTCCTGTCATAATATATTTAAAAATTTCTGCTTGACTGTGCTCAAAGCCTGGGACTTCTGAAATATTTTAAGGAAGAATTCAGCACAAAATGATGAAGTTAATTAGTATCCTTAAAATTCACAGAATCATACAGAATCAGTAAGGTTGGAAGGGTCCACAAGTGAGTCATATGGTCCAGCCTCTCACTATTATTAGCAACTGATAAAAACTATAATTCAACTTCAAGAAATCCTTCTGTCAGTAACTGGCCTGTGATGCAGAGTCCTAAAAGTTGCAGTGGTTCATGTAAGGATATGTGGAAATTGCAGTTGTTCCTGTAAGGATATGTGGTCCTTTAAGGATAAGTGGTCAAGGGTCTTTTCAATAGAAAAAATTTCAGAAAAAGAGCAAGTCATAAACAACAATGCAGACACAATACTTTCAGTCCAATGATAAGAGAGAAAGGAAATACAAACCTTGTCAATCACACTACCTGGTAAGGGTATGTGAGGTGTATTTCTATAATTTTATGACCTCTAGGCTCCGGACAATTTTTATTTCAGATGAAAAGACCTATTTCCCTTGCTTCCATCTTTTGCTTGTTTACTCTATTGATAATGTATTGCATGTGTTTTGCATTAGGAACTGCTTTTTCCAGTCCTTATCTTGCATGGGTAGACAGATAGAAAATTATGGCATGTTTTAAGTATATTGTCATAGGTCTAGCAGTTGATTGACTGAAGTTTCACATAAAAGAGCATCACCTCTTGAAAAGTTCAGATGACAAGTACAATGCTTGTAATCTTTCATGTTTCCCTTCCACTGATATGTTCATATTCAACTGTACTGTGTGTTCCTGCAGTCCATAGATGTTTATAACATTGAGCAATGCATTATGTTTACAATCAATTATCAAGAGGTTGATTAATTGAAAAAAAATCAGTGAAGGAGACTTCTCAGTAATTCTTGGACAAATGGCTAATTATTTTCGCATACAGCTGTCGTTGGGTAAAAGTTTAAACATTTTGAGGGAATTTCAAATAATGGAATTTATTAATTTACAAATTGATAATTGTGGCGTTGAAAGATTAAATGAACAAGTGCTTTTGGAGAACAACGCTTGCTCCTGGGAAGCATCTTTACTCTCTTCCTGGTCCACCATCTCTTACTGCAGGTTACCTCATTCCTTCTGGGCAGCAATGGGTACTAAAGATTTGGTATGGCAGAAACACTCTAATTGTGCTAAGATCACACTAACAATACAACTATCTATAAATAAATCTGGGTTTTAATGCTGCATACACCGGTGCCTGAGCACTCTATTTTAGGACCACCGAAATGGGTTCCACAGCAGAAGTCCTGCTTCTGTCATACATCAGTTCTTATCCACTGCACTGAAATCCCAGGTGAACTTCAGACAAGAGGAGACATTTGCCCATGGAGGAGTGAAGCAGGACATGCACACAACAGTAAATTGAAGAGGTTCAAGGTATTAAGTGCTGCAAATGGAGAGACAATCTCTGAAGTACAGCACAAAAAATGAACAAAAAGTCAGAAGAATACTAAGGAAGGAAAAAAAGTCAAGCAAAATTATGAAGTAATTCAAAATTTGCTTTCACTGATCCTAAGAGGAAAGAAGGAATTATATAGCTATAAATACTTGGAAACAATAATGACAAGCTTTTTCTGGTCAGAAGATTAGATAGCAAAATGTTCTGATTGCCTTAGAACTAGAAGGGCTGGCAAGACAATCTGTTTAGTTTTGAGATAAATGCTGAAATAATTATTAAAATTGTTTTGTCTATGGCATCTACAGACTAAATAGTAATATTTGAAATTTCTTTTTCTTTATGTCCTGAAAGTTTGTTTTTAAAAAAACCAGAACAAACAAACAAAAACCCCCAACCAACAAACAAAACCAACGAACAGCCTTTCTCTGGAGTAGTGTATATCAAAAGTCTTTCTAAATACTTCAATTGCATTTAGTTTTGTTATGGTGTTACAAATGGAGAAGGGAGTTTTAAACAAGTTTCTGCCTCTGCCCAGGTCTCTGTCAGTAAACAGTAGCTTTACTGAGGTGGCCAGCACCCCAAAGCCCACTCTCGTTTGCAGATCCTTAATAATGGCTGATTACATCTACTACAAAATGAATTACTTATTTAATAGACACAAATTTAACAGACAAAAGAATTTAACAGATTACTTACTACTCAGGAAAAACAAAGAAACACTAGTAGTAGATAAACAATTCAGTGCATGAGTGAGGTACCTATATTTTTACAGCTAGTGAAGAAATAGTATAGATTAGGATTCAATGTATCTTACCATCCAATTGCTGATGGGGCATACATCTCAATTTCCTTTCTCTCAATTTCTGGAAATGTATCCATGGACATGGGAGAAGTCCTGCATGTTTCCAGGGAGTGTGCTTCTGCCTCTGTGAAAATCTGTATAGCTTTTATAGTGTAAAAGTAGTGTTTTTCAGTCAATAATTCTCTCTCTCTACATCTCCTTCTCAAGGCAAAGATGGTTTTTGTCAGCTGGGGGTCTCGCCCTTTTGGCACCAGAGATAGCTCCTGACGGGCATCCATCCAGCCTGGGTTATCTCATCCATATGCAACAGCTGATGGATAGAGCTGATAAGCTTTCTGTGGTGGGGGTGGGTATTGCAGTGTACTCCCTGGGTTCCTGCCCTGGTCCTGGCCATGTGACTCTCAGATTTTCCTTTGTTTAAAGTTCAAGTAGCCTGGACTTTGATCTGGTTGGTTGTTTGTCCCAGCTCCACCCCTAGTACCCCCTTCCTCCCATGCTCCCCCCTCCCCCCCGTGACAAAAGTAACCTCACACAGAGGTTCTGCCTCTTTTTTTCCTGGCTGCCCTCTTGATCGGATGCACCCTGTCTCTTGGAATGGGGAAATAAATGATTCTAACAATATAGCCAGGGTCTGAGCTGTATTTCATCTCTTTGCTTCTGTTTAGTAGCTAACAGCTGGCACTGGCTTATGTGGGGCTGCACAGCCGAGGGACTTCTAAGCTGTCTGTAGATGGTTTGAGATATTCCAAGGCATATAGAGGCAAGCTTTAACATAGAAATTAAGCAGTATACAAAGGTACATAATAACCAGAGGTGGGGGGGGGACAGACAAGTCTTGCCGCAATGTTGTGTAGCATTGCCACTAAAACCTCAAATAACAACAGAAGTGTTGCAACATTTTAACACCAAGAGCAGTGTGAATAACAAAGTGTTGAAGTAGGAAACATCAAATACTATTTTGTAACCAGAGGATTCTGACTGTAAATGCTATAATTTTTGCATAATGAATTTTACTATTATAGGACTGTATTTATTAGCAATACTAGATAAGTAGTTACGGATGTCTAAGCTGCTTTCCACAGCAAAATACAGAACTATGTTGCTTTCAGCAATTTTACAGTGTGATGTGTAAAGTATAAATAAGTAAAATATATTTATTTCTCCTCTACTAGTACTAATCTACATAAATCCATGCAAAATATTAATGAAACAGAACATGTTACAGCATTTTAAAAATACTCAATAAAATAAATGCAAGAAAATGCTGTAAATTATGGTTCCTTTATGAAACAAATGTTCTATAGCATCCAAACTGAGCCATAAAATGGTACTATCACTAAAAGTGAAGTGTTCACCCAAAGTACACTTCTAAAATTTAGCACTGAAATAAAGAGTGTTTGCTGGGAAACATTGCTGAAGTGCACTAACTTAAACATTTGTTTATTAAATAGGAGCAAAGAAAATGCATGTTTCTGTGTTTAGTTTCTTACATGCAGCAAATGGAACTGATCAACACAATATTTCTAAATCAGACTTTTTATATTCTAAGCTTAATGCAAAATCATTTGCTTTATGTCTGTTGCATATTTACATTAAATTACATTAATGCTATTTAGGAGCATGAAAACCCCAAGCAATAACTGACATCAAGTAAAAATATAGACATAAAATAAGTAAATGTTAGAATTCTCTAGCTAGTCAATTGTGAGTAGGTTATACAGAGACGGACAAATAATAGATAAAATGCAGATTATTATTATTATTATTGTATAAATCTGTATTACTGGCTAGCTTTTTGCTTACTGTTTCCATGCTTTATCTGCACTGATGCTTTTACACAAAGGTTCATCAAAGATATTGGTTTTATGCAAGGCCACTTCTAAAAGAGGCGTGCTGAACACAGAACAGTCAAGCACTACCATCAGACTTTTTATTTGTGAGTATACTCACGGGCAAAAGCCACTATAGCACAACAGTGCTAAGAAGTTAACATATTGCATTGAGATTGTCAAGTGGAACTGAACTAAAGTATACACTTTCTTTTTTCTTTAAAGGCAATTTTTAAACAGGAAAAAGTTCCACAATGACCAAAGAACCCAATCCAATTCCCCCCCAAAAACCCAATACCAAACAAACACACACACACACACAAACACACACACACACACACACACACACCCCTCCCCCCCATCCCTTTAAATGCATAAAAACACTTGAAACACTTGTCCTGTGTATCCTCTGGTTAGCCCAGTACAAAACCCAAGAGATTATTCTGGGTTGTTTGATGGGGAAAGTACATCAAAATAATTATGGCAATAGCCTGGAAAGACAAAAAGGCTTTCTCGTTTTGGAGTGATTTTCTAATCATTTAAAGAATAATCAGTTGTTCAGATTTGCTGTTCCAGCTGTGGAAATGTTGAGCATCTTTCCAGATTTATTCTCCTGTGTCACAGAAAATCTTCAGATGCACCCTATATTTTCAGCACCAAAACATCATGGGAGAGATACCATATTGCCAGAGGATATCCTTTTTTCCCACCATTTTGGATTTCTATCTAGCAATCAAATTTTATGTATTTTCCCTAGCCTCCCGTAAGGCTTGGGAATGATGAATGTATGAATGATATTTCTTTGAAGAGAAAAATAATATATTTCAGATATATTTTCCTTTGTTTGTTTCTGGACAAGTATAATTTTTGAGTACTGCTCACTCATTCTTAATCTAGCATAAGAAGGATCTATTGATTAGACAGAACTAAGTTGAAGACTCACACATTGTACAGGCTTGGGTGAACATGAAGGCATATACAGTACAATTCTTGAGTAAAACAGCCTCTCTATGACTTGAGGAGAGTAGTTCACTCATTCTTTTCTCCCAGTCGTTGGGTATTTTCACACTTGAGAATCTCTGTGTTGAGAAAGTGAAATAATATCAAGTATCTGCTATCCAAAACTTCCAAAAAAGCAGGGGAAAAATCTTGTCACATCCATTCCCGCAGTAACTTCTAAGACTATAATATGTATTGTTTTTCACTAATGTAAAATCTCACAGAAATGCAAAAATTAATGATCCTGATTCTTAAAATCCTGGTTTAAAAAGTCCTTAAATAACTGGTTCTCATCTTTCAATAAATATAACCATGGAATAAGAAAGCTAATTAAATAACTACCACTCTCAACTCAGTTGTCATACTGTTCATAGACTTATCTTCTTCATCTCTGTCTGCCATTAAATTGTAATCTTTTTGCAGCAATGAGAATATCGTTCTACGTATTTATATAGTGCCAAAAGGAATGAAGTACCATTTTAAAATTAATCTCCAGCAAAAATTAGTTACTGATGATCAAGCTCAAAGTTGCCATGAAGAATTAGGTCAACACAACACACAGAGCATTCAGCATGCCATTTCTTCTTATAGGTCTGATGTACCAGTGTTTTCATTGTCAACACAATTCTCCATGGCTATGAATTATGAAGCAGACTGATATATAGAAAGAAATACTTTTCTTAGAAATACACATAAAATTTTATTCTCTGACTATGAAAAAAATTAGATACTCCCATCAGCTAACAGCTAAAATTGGCAACACAGTCATCATGGAATTACTTTCATTTTCAGAAGGGCAGTTCTAAGGGTATCTCTGGTTCAGAATGTCACATCATATTTAGAATCAAACTGAACACAGTAGAAGGAAACTTTGGTTATCTAATATATTATAGATGTATCTATCAAAATCTCTTCTACCCTCTGCCTTGCACACTCGGACTAAGTAGCAAGGGAAAGATGAAAAAGAGAACAACATACAAGAAGCTAATCTGTCATCAAAAGAGAACTAACAATCAGAAGACATCTATAAATAGAAGTGATTGAGAGTCAAGAATGTGCCTCTTATCTTGTAAAGTCAAATTTTATTGTAGACTGCAGGGGAATTTTTCACTGCAGGAAATTTGAAGCACATAATTACATTTTCAGTTAGATAAGCTATTTAAACTACTGTTTGATGCCATTAACTGAATGTGCACGTACACATAAACAAGGTCTCTTTCTGTAATATGCATCAGACAAACAGTGTGCTTTTGAGTACATTACAGCGGAATAAAAAATTCTGCAATTTCAGAGTTTTACAAACTTGTCTCTGTCTGCTGGCATGCAGTGTTATGAACAGAAGCTTGCATCCCCAGTTTTTAGGAGGAGAATTTACGATGAGCAATACCCCAGTAAAAAAAATCTAACCTGAAGTTTCTAGAAAACATGAAATTATCAGTGTCATAAACCCAAATTATTTTCACAGTTTCAAAAATGTTCTTTCTTTACATAAAAATATCCCACTAAAAATCAATAACTATTAAGACATTGTATTAACTTTCCAGTCACATCTTTATAATAAATTAGAACCCTATTGCTAAAAGTTTGCTTTTTTCCTCTCATACTAGGCAGAAAGGAAAGGATTTATGATCAGGGTTTGCAGTTGTGATAACTAGTAAGAATGTATTACAATGGTTTCATTCCTCTATTTTGAAAAAGAAAAGTAAATTTTACCAACTCAGGTAAAAATTCTGACCATGAACCATATTCCATGGTCTTGGAATATACAGTTAATACAAACCTAATGGGTTTGAGCTGGGTTAAGATCAATCAACTTTGGAGGGGAAAAGAGACTTTCAAAGTATATAAACAATATGCTGCTGAATTTGATTCCTTTAAAAAGGATGTTTCAAATCTATTTCTACTTCATCATCTCACATTAATACAGTAGTACTATTGCCTGATCCCAGGACTTAAAATAGCTCCATTATATTTGAAGTGTTATCCGCTATGTTTACCTCAGACTCCCTGTAAGAAGATTAGAGCTGAATATTATTGGTTTTAACTAGTCAAAGTACTTGATATACATAACACATATTTTGGCTATACTTTAAACTGAAAAAACTATGCCCAAAGAAAGAAACTACAGACTCACTGAAATGTTTTGACAGTCAAAGATTTTTAGTTTTGTAGCCCAAAATTTCCAAACTCAAAGATGAATAAACCAAAGTAATAATCTGCAAAAGTAAGAGGGGGAAGTTTCTTGAGGCATTCTAATGCTTTTGTTTTATAGTGCTGAGTCAAATATATCTGTAAAGTGCCAGAGGAACTGAAAATGTAACGTTAATAAGATGCTTTTAGCGCAATTGTTTCTGATTTTTTACAGCATATAAACTCAACAAGTTGAGGAGAGAGAGAGAGAGTTGTCTAAGTAAGAAAGAGGCAACTTGTTAAAGAACACAATAGAAGTGTAAATGAAGGAGCAATTTGGATATCAAATCTGCATTTCAAAGTGATTTTTCTTCTGCTTTTTGTGTTTGTACAAGCCTTAAAATGCTTTAGTCATATCTTCATTGCACATAAAACTGATGTATAATCATAGTAACAGAGAAAATAACAGTAGGAAAAGAAAATATGATTCAAGTTTGATCTTCTTCCTTTCTATTCATTGTCACACAATAAAGCAACTCACAATTGGAAACCAAACAACCAATTTTTCAAAATAACTAAGACAGTGAATTAATACTGAAATGGTCCCCTTATCATCAATGATTTGTAGATGCCAACGAAAGAAAATCTCTAAATTTTGCGAAGCTACGTATTTTTATTCTTATAATGGTAGTTCTTATGCTTTTTGTTTTATGTCCATTCTATTTCTTTGTTTTTAATTTTAGAATCAAATACTCATCCTACATTTTGTCAGTGACATATCCTGATCTAGACCTGTCACACACAGATCTTTGTAAATATGACTGTACTGATTCCTGTCCATGTAAATAGACAATCTAGCAATCTCTAACAATCTAGCACTGGGCATCCACACTGCATTCCACCTTTCCTCATCCTGTTTTTGTCTATAACTGGCAGTACTCACCGGCTCAATATCCATGCATCATTCAAGAAACATGAGAACTGTCTGTAGTGGGAGTATGAACCTGACTGCAGCACTGCTACCACTGTTATTACTTGATGCACGAACATACATTTATCTCTTCAGACCACATGCACTATTTGAGGACCAGAGCGGGCCAGGAGCTGTGTGCTGGTATTACACATGCATCTTCAGTGCAAGAAGAATATCAGCATAGACTCAGATCAAGAGATCTAGCTGTCAGTATGCACTCCTGTTATCATGACTGGGGAATCAAGCAGCTGCAAGTTTCCTTTTAGGAACCTCAGATTCAGGATGTGTTTTCCCTGCATGCTTAAACTTCTGGCTACCAGCAAAACCAAATTCCCAAGGCAGTGAAGAGACTTTGCTAGAAGTGGATTCCTGTCCCACTGAGCCAGCAGTGAAGGAAATCCAAGAAGCTTATATTATTAGGCATGAAGGCCCAGTTCAACAGAGATAAATATTCAAGGAAAATTATGAAATGGGCCATTTGACAAGTACTTAAATAGCAAGGAGGCAAAATTTTAAATGATTTAACAATGATTTAAATTATTTAAATGATTTAAATATTTTAAAAGATTTAACAATCTTAAAGAACATGGTAGTCCTAATGATGAAATTATTCATTCAAAACTATCTGCTTGGTCAGTCTTCGGCTTCAAATAAGAAGACTTAAGTGATGTCTGAACCAAAAGGGGCTAGTATGGATCATTCTCAGAAAAAAAATGGATCTAAAGGACTCTGCCCTGTACTGATCACCTAATTCCGATTACCGATTTCAAAGTACAATAGAAAGATAATGAGATAGTGAGATAAAAACTGGGAATTCAAACCTTCTAGCAAAACACTAAACTGAAAAGAAACCAGGTTTCATGATTAGAGACCAGACCAGCAGGTAGCAACTTAAATGTCTAAATAATAGAAAAGTCTACCAGGCTTTGTCTTAGGTTACAATGTAAGATGTCACCAAAAGTATGTGTTCTGTCACCATCTTCATGAACTGTTAAAAACAGGTGGAGTTCTTTATGTCTTCCATGACACATCCCTGATAACTCCCTCTGGGGATATGTATCTTCTGGTAATGGACCATCAAGTTTCCCAGCATGACTCATAAAATTACATCAACCCATTGTGAGATGTTTTGCCCAGGGGGACGAACCAAGCATTCCTACCTGGATATAATCTGAGGTTCAGAACACCACAGGCAGCCCTTAGCTACTAGATTCCAACAGGACAAGAGCTACATAACCACCACTGGACCTTCAGAGGAAGACCAGACCCTTCTACAGGATCACTGCTTCAACAGAACCACATCTATCACTTCAACAGGATTGCAGCTGCCATTTAATTGGACTGCTATCACCACCTTGGCAGTTAGGTTGTATCCTGACTCTGTCAGTTTAAGCCAGTGTTTTCTGCCTTTATTTTAATCTTCTATTAAATCATAGTTCTGACTACTTGGGATCTCCCATTGGCTTGTTTTCAAACTAACACAGGCATACAGCACAGACCAATTATATAGCATCTAATTTGGCATTTATCCTTTTTCAAACAGTAGATAAATAACCTCTCAGAAAGCCAGTGCAGTTGTCATATGCTTGTTTTACCAATACAATAATACTATTTTCATGTCTGCGGAATTCACCATGAAATGACTAAAACATTAGAACAAAAATGAAATTGACCTGATGTATAGTTAAATTTAAATATTTTTGTACTCAAATCCAGTGATTTGAATTAGTAATAACTCCCCTTTTTACATATATAAAGCAACTAGTTCTTTGCTTGTAAATTTAAGGGAAGTACTGCAGACAACTGATTATTCAGTCAGTTCAAAATAGATGCTAGAAACTGGCTTCTTTGACCCAATGAATTGTTGTCCATGAGAGCTCTTAGGAGCACATCACATCCACCTGACATTACTGAATGTAGGAAAGTAGTGTTCAGTGGAAGATGCCTGTGGAAATATTCTAACAAATCTTCAAGTAATGGTTATATCAGTGTACTATCTAATTTATCAAGGTTGAGGGAGGATCCAGCTTTTAATGAACACTTTAAACAGTCATGCTAGAGGTCCTGCTCTGTCCAATTCATGTAACAAAGAAGATGCCTGAATACAGAAAGCCTCTCAAATCTAGTCTGTTTACCTAACAGGTCTTTTTAACTAAATTTTTTCCATCATTATGAATTATGCTTTCAAATGGGAAAAAAACTAGTCCAAAGTAATTTACAATGTTGATTCAGCAAGGTTTCCAAATAATTACATGCATTTTTTCTGTTAAGAGACACTTACAGCTTAAAAAAAATAAGCAGAACTTACTTAAGAATCATCCTAAATTCCAACTTCTGCATTTCCCTAAGTTTTGTATATCCCTTAGGAAGTAAAATATTGGTGTGGTGCTTGACTCCAAGTCACCAATATTTTGAAAACTCTTTATTAATACAAATTAATTTCCTAAATGAATATGCCTTTCACATAATTTGTTATATTTTGATACATGTAAATATCCATTTTATAGTAACTTAATAATTGAAACATTAAAGAAGAAAAGTGAACTGTATTTATTTACTAATTTGAGTTTAAATGACAAAGAAACAACAATGACAATAGAATCAAGCACCTATCTTTGAGACCATGATAAAGTTTCATGTAATAATAATCACATAGATGCTACTTGCTAGACTTTTAAATGGCTTTCTGTAATAAAAGAAATACAGAAATATTTTCATCTAATAGGAGAGTACCAAATAAAGGCCAACAAATACCTTATTTATGCATATAAACATACTACTTCATATCATGAAATATCAAAATTTACAAAAGTTAATTATTGACTCTCTAACAACATTCCACAATTTCTTCAATGAAACGTAAAAAATTATGATTTTGCTATAAGAAGGAGGTCCTTATACTCTCTTTAAACTATCAGGGTTCACAAAAAAGTTAATTCCAGATATCTTCTTTCTCATCAGCTGGATATTATAATGTGGCATTTTACATATAAGTTTTAAAGTAAAACATATTGCAATATTGATAAATATAATGGTATTGAAATCTTAAAAAGATGCTTTAAAATTTGAAAAGGTGCAATGACTAGAGAATGATATCACACATAACATCAAAAAGTCCTCTCAGCTTTTCCAAATTATTTGTACATTTCATTTGCAATAGGGCTTTTATTTTTGCAATTGCTTCCCATAGAAATTTACAGAGAAAATAAGCATTACCATATCAGACCAAGATATATGATAATTATAAGTAGGTAGCTAAAGCTATCTGAATATAAAGTATCAAAGATGTGTACAAAAGATATATTCTGCTGTGCAAGAATAATGATGTTGGAAAAAGACAGTCATAGGTTCCAGGAACCATAATTATTAGGATATTGAAAATTCAGGATTGTTTGGTTTGGTTTTGATTTTAAGAGGTTCAACGCTGTATAGACTCTTTTTTCTTTTTTCCTTTTTCTTTTCTTTTTTTTTTCCCCCCTTTCCTTTTATCTCTCAGCCTACAATATGGCCATAATAGCAGTGTCCAGTTACTGAAGCAGCAATTTCCTACAGGAAATACATTCAGAGCATTAGATCATCCTTACTACAGATTTTAGATTTTTCTGAAGCTTCGCTTCCTTTGCTTCACCTATCTACATCATCTGGTAAGACAGTCTTAGAAGCTGAAGTCACTAAGAACAAAAGCAGGTTTTTCCTACATCTGTTATGATGTAACTAGATTTAGCTCAAGCTTAAGTTATTGAATCTGTAGAATGAAGAATTTGAAGTTATTTGAGATCTTAGATAAAAGGCTATTTATGAAAACATTTAGTTGTTTTCAGTCTAGCTCTTTTGGTAACCACATCTGAATTCTAAAAAAAACCCCAAACAGTGGGAATTCTAAAGATCAATCATCCTGATTCCTTCATTGCTGCCACTCAAAAAATGAAGCTGAGCTTTTCTTCAGGGGGATGGAGTTGGAAATTCCCTTGTTATGGGTGATCTACTTGAACATCAATGATAATTTTTTCATTCATATGATATGAATGCAAGCTCACAGGTCATAGGAACTGTGAAAGCTTTATTAGAATATCAATATGGAGATAAAAACAGTAAGTAAACATAAGCTTTGTTGATTCCATTTCTGTCAGTAGGGATTAAATTACTTAAGTCACTAATGGACTGTGAATAGAGTAAAATAATTGATACTTAGAAGCTGGATAAAAAGATTAAATGTTGTGGCACTGCTCCTCATCCTCAAAAAGACTTATTACACCAGAGAAAGTCATCAATAATGAGCCACTCAACAATTTTACCCTTTTAAACCTAACATATTATTGATTGATTCATTTTGGATCAAAACAAATGTTTTAAATTAGTTTGAATTAGATAAGAGGATAAAATGAAAATTTCTATTTCATCAAGTACCTGAAGAAGAAGTTTCATAATGAATCAATATTACAGCTAAAATTCCAAGCTTAGACATAGAAACTCCACAGAGATACAACTCTCCAGAAAACATGACAAAGAAATTGCATATAATAACCATATCTTCTTTCAACTGAAGGCTCCTATGAAGGTTTAAATTGTTTGGCTAGGTTTTAACTACTATAGTACATATTGGCTCCTCTAGTGAGCATGTATTTATAGCTCTTGGTTACATGCCTTACTATAAAACAAAGTTATTGTTAATAATAGTAATATTTAGTTTACAGTACTATTTAGTTTAGAATTTACAGTAATAACAGCAATATTTAGTCTGAATCTCTGTGCTTGTAATGTGACTTCAAATTAAAAACTAGTCCTCTAAGAACCTCTGTGTTTAGAAAATGCAGAGGGAGTTCTTACTGTTTATATAATCCCTCTACTAAAACTATCAGATTAGAACAATTCTTCTGTTACAGCTGTCATTTTAACGCATATTTCTTCAGATGAAATGTTTCAAAGAAAACCTCCATGTGCGATTAACTTTAGGTATTCCATTCTGTCTATACAGATAGACATACAAACATAAAAATACAAGGATTTAAATGACATCCCTTTTATGTGTGAACTACATTTTCCTTATGTTTTCCTTATTATTCCATGGTTTTAAAAAATTGTGCATGGTGCATCTGTGCATTTATGCATTCGTAGAGACATCTTTTAAGATGTAGAAGGGAATTGCTCTCATGATTGTAAGGAAGGCTGGAAGGAGAGGCTGAATCAAGGACCATGAAAAAATGAATGTATTGTGAACTGAATTTACTTCGCCGTCAAACTAGTTATTATGAAATTATTAGTTTTCTGCATTTTTTTAAGCTTATTTGAATACCCCCTTCATTACGCTCCCTCATTACAAATTATTCTGTTCTATGAAGACTGATGGATTAGTGCTTTTTATATGTTTATTTCTCCTAGTTTTGTTGGGTTGGTTTTTTCCTTTTTTCTTTTTTAAAAATAGACTCAATTCAACTATTGATACTATAAAAAATGCATATGAATAATCTTAGCTACAATTCCACATTGGAGTTAGAAATTATGATCCAAATTTAGGATGACTGCTAACTTAATTTGGTAATAATGGAAGCAAGACCTTTCCTAGTGAAGAAAATGGCAAGACAGTTCATTAATTAGAGTTTTTAAGAAATGAGAAACAGCATATGCAAGAAAACCGGCCCAACACGTCTTAGAATAGTAGGAGACACTGTAAGCAGAAGCAAGAGTAGAAATAAACAAGTTTCTCATAATTAGAAATTTTCTGGAAAGGTTCTAGGAATTAAATGCAGCTTGGAGGACTGACAGAATGGGAGGGGAACCGTTACCTACACTTATGGCAGCGTGAACAGATTTCTGGGAATACATGGAACCCAGCAGGCAAACTAATCATCTAAAACAGGGTGAAATGATAGCTGGACTATGATGACTGTACTGATTGAATACATGACTAGCAATCAAGTTCCATAACATTCCCAGGGAAAATAAAGTCAGACATTGTGATCACAGAATGATTGAATCATTACGATTGGAAAAGACCTCTGAAATCATGAAGTCCAACCTTTGATCAAACTCCACCACATCAACTGACTCATAGCACTAAGTGCCATGTCTAGTCAAGTAACAGTGCCTGTGCAGGAAAAAGGGACATTTGAAGCCAAATATGTCATCTACATCACACATAGGAAGGATGTTGATGTTATAGAGAGAGCATTAAAACAGAAACAAGAAAAACTAAACTAAACCAAAAACCTCACCAAACAAAAAAAATAATAATAAAAATTAAATGTATCCTCTGACATTCCTGTCAAGATTGTCAGGAGCACAGTGCTTTTCTAAAGTTTTTCTTATTTTCACTCCACAGTGGCAGGTAAAAAGATGAAGATATTCTTATTAATATAAAGTACCCCTGGGTTCCTATCCATGATCAGTTACTTTATTCAAAATGCATGAAAACGAAATAAGGAAAAACTATCCAATTCTTACGGAGTTATTGAGTGCTTCAGTTAACCCAAAGTTTTTACATTAAATGAATGTTTTTATTTATTTAGGTTTATTTAGTTACTAGAGCTTTTTTCAGCAATTCATAACACCAGGTTATTTGCTTACTTAAAACTCCATGTAGCTGTTCAAATATTAGGCATGTAAATCTTTCCTTCTGCACTGCCAAATGAATTAGACAAAACTAGTCTATAAAATTTTTAATAAAATCAGAACCGAAGAGAAATGGATAAATCAGAACCAAAAAGAAAAGAAGCTCTATAATTATTAGTCATTCTGATTCGGTGTTTAGGTGATAAAAGGTGTTTAGGCAGTTATAAAAAAATGCTGATATTTTACTGGCCTTCACAACATTTCCAACAAATGTGCTAACGAATAACGAATATCTGTCAAGATAGTTGAATTCAGTGAAGCAGACTGTTTCTGAAAGACTGTCTTTTAACAGGAGACCAGCAGAGAATGAATGACTGCATGAAGTTCCAAAGACAAAAGGAAATTGCTCACTCAGTTTGTAATTAATTTGTGATTCACCACAAGGTCATGCAGACACTACACTGGCATTTGAATTCAAAAGGAGATTAAAAAGTCTGTAAAATGGAAATCTTTCACCTACAAAAAACAACTCTGATTAGAAAATCCCTACTACAATGGATTGGGAGAGTAATTTTGGAAAGGGTGTCACTATGTGGTTGTTTTGTTCCTTTTTTCTTCCCTACTTAGCACTGGAGGCAGTACCAGAGTATTCCTTTGCTCCAAAATCATGCTCATGGAGAATACTGAAGAACAGATATGAGAATAAACATAGGAGGCAAATGGAGGAAACAGCTGAGCTGCTCTTCACAAAGCTTTGAAGAGCAGGCTGGTGGGACTAGAACATGAAAAGAAAAAATGGGCTTAGCAGGATTTTTGTTGAAAATCTCAAATTCATTACGAGTCTGGAAGGAATAAAAAAGCTGCATAACAAATTTTAAGTTAATTTTAACAAACCTATCCACTGTAGTGGAGAGGTATCAAGGTTTTCAGACAAACTTGGGGCATTAGAAGGGATGCTACAACACTTGCACCCAAAAGGGAGGAACCTTACTGGAAACACTGAAACAAGAACATTAACAGTTATTATCAGTAACATCCAAGGTGCTTTAAAAAATGAAGATAAAAAAATTCTTCAGAACAAGCTGTATCCCTCACTAAGAGTAATGGTTCTAATATAAGAAGATGCCCAATCATGATTTTCCTTATGTTTTATATGAGTTGTATACCTTTCTCACCCTGCCCAAGACACAAAGAGTGATAAATATAATAAGCAATAATGAGTGCTTCTGCTGCTTCTTGCGGAGGAGTTTGGCAAGGGAAGAAATGCAGACAATCAATGTGATTGATGAAGCATTATTCTTATTTGCTTTATTAATGTCAGCATAGATATTTATACTTTTCCAAGCAAGCTTCTAGTACATTTGGCAACTTACAATTGGACAGTTACAAGCTCTTCTGCTACTTGATTGGTTCTAGCAAACATGGGAAAGTTCTTCCTCTAGTCTCCTCATCCATGTCTGCATACACATACTGCTGACTGCATCTTCCTTGTTCACATTCTGTTACTGCTGTAACTACTTCTTCAAGGATATGCTGACCTTGCTGCGTACGTGCAGCTCAGCACCTCGTCTCTGGCTGCCACAGGGCCTCTGCCAACCCGTGTCCTTGTTCTATTAACCATCCCTCAACAACATCTTCTGGGTCCTACATAGCTGTAATCACATTGTTAATGACTTACACCACCAAACCATCTCTGCCACTGTGCGCTTCAGTGAAGGAGAAGTGGTAGACTTTGATGACACAACATGAACTGTGATCGCTGGGAAAAAGCAAAATTGAAAACTGCAAAAGCATATAGACTATGTTGTGAATAATACTTGGTTTTGAGCTGGATGCTAAGTTTGTTAAATAAATCCCAAGTTCAGTAAATATTGATTCATTCAATTCATGGGATATCAACATTTCTTTCAGTTTGAAGTCTCTCCTTAGCACATAAAAAGCTTGGATTAAATTGTTTGTACTGGCTATCAAACAATGAAGACCAAAATGAATTGGTCCAAAGCAATAAGCTGCACTGAAAGACAGGGAAAGTATATGGAAACATTTCAAATTCAAGGGAAAAAGTTAGGGGTGACGATTACAATAAGCAGTTTTCTTTAAGAGGTACCTTCAATCACATTGAGAAAGAATTAAATAGAGACAGAACAAAGGCTTTACAGATTTCACAAGCACACAGAAGTCAAGACAAGTCAGGCTGTGAGCAGTTGCTGTAGAAGGATCACAGAGATAAAAGCAGTGTAAAATTGACTGGCCTTAGATCTTAAGGCAGACTCACCAGCAGTTGGAAATTCCAGCTCATCTGTATGATTTGCTTTCATTAGGTAGAGCAGAAAGCATAGAACAAAAAGTCAAGGCTGTTGACCCACATTAAAAGCTAATTTTATGAGATATTAGCATGAGTCAGAACATCCAGATCACAAACAGATAAATTGTTCATAAGTTACATCTATGTGCAAGACTCATCTCATTTTGTTTATGAATCTGTGTTTGATTATTGATCTTGAACCTTGTCAATATCCCCATGCATCTTCATAAAGTTTAACAGTTTCTCTAAATACTGCTCAGAACGAGCTCAGATTTTCACTTCTTATTATCCTCAGACTATCTACAAAATAAGACAGATTTTAGTGGGAGAAGTAAAGAGACAAGACAGCAAACTCTAACAACAGCATCAAACAGTTCTGACTGATTCACCTCAAGAAATTTTATAAGGAGCATTTTAAAGATTTAAAAGTGGCCTGCAGAGAATTATACTGCAAGAGAAATTAGAAATTTATTCCCATTTCTTAAAACCTTGTTCGTGAAATAGATGTATTTTTTAATGTATAGGGGTTTTTTTATATCATATTTCTCAATATTTGGGTACCCTGAGATGCCTCTCAAGTACTTAGCAGCAGGAAGTTGAAAGCTGCAAACAGCAAAACAACCTGAACCCTAACAATAGTAAACCACATACCTTTGAGATAATGCCAGAATAGATCTTTCTTTCACAGATACAAGCCATCACTATATAGTATCCTAAAGAACAAAGACCAGAAAAAGCCTAGCTCCAGGGGAAAAACTTGTAATTGTGTCAAAAGAAGAAACATAGTCTGAACTTGCATTTACTTAATTAAAAAAACCACAAACCAACAAATGACGTAGGGCAAAAAAACTCAACAATAACAAAAAACCAGCAAAAAATCTACAAAAAAACCTCCAAATCCACACTTAAAACTTGAATGTCAACAAATGTAGACCCTGACATTCAAAAATACAAAGGAATCTACACTTAGTTTTAAAGGTACAATGCTATTGCTGTGAAATGATTAAGAACTCTGGTCCAGACCTGGATGTCTAGACACATCTGTGCTTTCATGCAACTGGACAAAAATTACGACAAAAGTTTCAATTTTCCCAGTCAAAAATAAAATCACAGAAGAATTCAGTTGTTCCTAAAGGGTTTAAAAGAGCTTTTCTCGTATTTCTTTCTGACATCAGATCCAGATTATTCAGAAGCAAAGTCCTGCTTTACACTTGTGAAGTTATACCTGGAACTCTGTGAAGCTACACACTGTGAGCATATATACATACACACACAATTGCTTTTCCGTTTTCTAGAAATATCAATTAACTGTTGAGGGTTGCCTTGCTGCTAAGCAAGCTCACTTTTGTCATGTCTGCTCACAAGTCTACCATTTTCCAGAAAAGTTGAGACTTGTTGCTGTATTTCGTTAGCCAGATCCTGGATGCTATTATACTCAAGTAGCAAAATTACATTTAGACAATCTTTCCTTCCACCACTAACCATACATAAAGTACTTTATTGAGCCAATAACCTGAAAGCTACTTCTCTACTTTACTAGTAAGACAAACATGAAGGAGTTAATACACCTGAATTCTATTATCTGTTCTATTGAACATATAGTTATTAAAAATAGAATAGTATTAGTAAGGTCCATCTACTGAAATGCCCACAGCTTGTAGTGACAGAATTTTACAGATGCCTATAGCCTATTGTACTAATTTATAAACAGATCTATTTTAACTCCTGAATAGCAATGTGCCCCCCAATTTCCTTTGTTAGCAAGGAGAAGGGTCACAATATACGATAAGCAATCTTAATTGTTTAGATCAAGATGCATCACTGGTCTCTACATCTCCATCTAGATGAGAGACCTGCAGGCCTTGGCCCTCTGCTGTTGCAGGGCCCTTTCCCTCTATTTTTTCTAGTAAGTATGTATATATATATATCTCTGAACATCTACAAAAATACCACTTCATCTGTCCTTCCAACTCCATCGCTGTCTTATATAATGTTGTAAAGATTCCCTGCACTACAACATATATACACACACACACACACACATATATAATACCTGTGTGTGTCTTATGAGTTGCTTTCTTTTACTGTGGAATAATTGCAATTATATCAGATAACTTACATACTTCAATGTGAAAATTGCATAAAATTTTCAAGATAAATGAGAGACAATGCAGCCAAATAAAGGGGGGCTAGAAAAATTCATATTGGTTTTATATAATTAAATATACATCATGTATTTGCAAGCCAGTTTGCACTACAGTCCACCAGTGCTAAACATTCAAATCTCAATCACAGATTATTTTTGTATCTCAGATTTTAGATCCAAGTCAGAATCACAGAGTGAATGACATTGATATAGCCCTATGAACATTGTGTGCTCTGCCCTCTATTCAATCTATAACAGTTTTCCCAGGATATAGTCCAGGTTTAAATGAATGCTCGCCAAGGAGAAAAATCACCTTGTTTTACATACTGGTTTTGGATCCAATCACTTGCATAGATTTCATTTTCCTCTTCTTCAAATAAACAGGCTGGGCCCAGACCAAAAGAGACAAAAAATATTTTTTCTGACTTCTACATTTGTTTGAGTTTTACGCTTAAACTCCTGTGTCAATATATAGAACACACTTTTTCAAGTTTCAGACATTGCTTCATGTGCCAAATGAATTTTCTGACAGTTTACAAGCACTTCAAATAACTAGTGTAGAGTTTATCAATATTTCTAAAACCACCTGTAAAGATTTTTTTAAAAAGCTTTTTAAGGTGTTTCAAAACTTATGTTTGTTCCTAGCACTTTGTAGTTTTCATATAAACCAATTTAAAAAAAAAATAGAGTCTGTCAAGAAAAAAAAGAAGTGGAAAGCATAGAGGAGAAATTATTTTTCCAATTTTTCACCTCAAATACATTTTTCATGAGGAACCTGTTAAAAAACAGAAACAAAAATTATTTAAAATTCTCAAGTCCAAGTGAAATGAAAAAAAAAATATGTTTCATACGAAAGTGGTAACAAGAAAGGAAGTTTTTCCTTGCAGCAAATTTAAATGTGTTTTAAAAAAAAAGAAGAGAGGGAGAGATTTTGTTTGTGGCTTTTCTAAATTAGCCGATCTTCTCTCACAGAAAAACCAAAAACATCTAGAAGACAGATTTAAGAACTCACATTTATGGCACAGTAGATTGTTAATACAGATTCATATCCAAAATCTGTAAAGGAGCTGTTGCTACAGCTTTCATCCCCAATGTCTCCCTGGTATTCTGGGAAAGGGGTGCCACTTGGGAATCTGTATCCGTCTATTTCATAAATTTGATAGGAGAGTTTGTTCAGTGTCCTGGAAACTAGTTATACTGCTATCCAGCATCAGGTATCTCTAACTACAGGGTTTAGGAAAGTAGTATGAGAAAAAACCACCAAAAAACCCCCCAAACCCCAAAGAAAAAACCCAAAACAACAAAAAAAAACCCACCACCACCAAAACCCAACAAGAATTAACAGATTTTTTAAAATCTAGATTATGAAATATTTTTGCACATCATAGAATCAGAAAATATCCTGAATTGGAAGGAACCCAAAAGGATCATCAAAGTCCAACTCCAGACACTACAGAGAGCAGCCCCAAGATTCACACTGTGCACTCAGTGACTGAGATGTACTGCTTAAATTTATTTTTGAAGGAGGTAACTCAGTAATGGTGTTATATTCTTAGCAAAGTGACAATAATTTCTGTGGAGAAAAGAATATATGACTGAAACTAAAGTAGAATTGGATGAGACAAAGCAATTATGGTGTGGCAAATGAAACAGTTTACCCACAAATATGAGGAAATTAATGATAAAAATAGATTGCAATGGTTCCCTAGAATATAGTGCCTCAAGCAATTCCCCTACAATATGTGGATTGAAAACAGAGAAAGTTGTAATTATGTCTTGAACATAATAAGTTTTTGCTGAATACTCTAGGAAATATTCTGGAGATCCTGGAGATATTCAGATCTCTGCCCTCAACTTCAGCCTTAGGAGAGGAAAGAAAAAATTCAGAGGGAACAAAAGTTCTCAGCTGGTTCTCATGAATGTAGTGGGAACAAAAGGAGCTAGAAAACTATGGTTGTAGTTTCATCTTGGATTTACAGTTTGGGAAAAGTTATTGAATGAAAAGTACTCCATTTGTTAAATTCCTAAGCCTAGAGGCAATTTGAGATAGCTTTTCTTTCTGATAGGCTGTTCAGAGCTTCTCAAATATAACCTTAACCTGATTGCTTTCCAATAGTTCCTTTCCAAACACATCTTGCCCATTCTCACAGTCCCGTCTTCACATTTGCGGCCTGTTGGTTTGTTTAAAGCACTGTAGTAATTTCATCAACTGACAAAGTGAATCTTTAGCAGCTGATTATGAGAGCAATTAATAAGAGGTGTAAGAAACCTTTATAGCCATAGAGACTGAAATCTAAAGGATGCAATTCAGCATCTTATGTAAAAGAATAAAAATATGCATAAAATTTAACACACTTTTCTAGAACCCACAGATCAAGAGATTTCTAAGAAACAGTGCTTATTAAATTGCTTCACTGTGATGAATTGCCTTTGAATATTACAAAAAGCATGACATTGGTAGTTTTCATGTAATTTAATCAAAACAGGGCAAAACAACTTGTAAACTTTTGCAACACAAAATACAGATACTATAGTATAGAGACACATATATACAATAGTTCTGATTAAGGGAAAAGAAAGTATGTCATTATAGAGTGGTTGCATACCAATAGTATAGTTAATGTGCAATAATACCTTTACCTTCCAGTGCCATAATGGCTTTACCTGTTAATGTTATCTTAATGAATCTTAGAGTTGTAGATTCACAGTGTAGTTTGGTTTGGAAGGAACCTTAAAGGACATCTAGCTGCTACACTATCTAAAATTTTGTGAAATCCAGTACTTTCTTGGTCTTTTGATGCAGAATATATTGCCTAAAAACACCATCTCTGTGAGAATAGCAGATATATACACACCTGCCCATCAGAACAAAAATGCTTCTGAAGGAAAGTGTGGCTTTCATTCACAAAGAAGGCAGTAGGTAGCACACAAACCTAGATTTTCTTTCCATGTTCTGCACCTGACTTAGCACATTGTAGCTCCACTGGTGTTACCAACTGTTACAAACCAGTTTAAACCCAGAAAAGCAAAAAAAGCAAAGTGTCTGTGCAAAAATGGAAAGAACTTAGAAGGTTTGAGAGGTATGAGATTAGATGTTGTTGCCAAAAATTTGATGTATTTTATTTTAATAGTAGAGAGGCAGAGAGAAGAAAAGAGAAAAGAGAAAAAGAAAGAAACAGGAAAAAGAAGTGTGCATAGGGGGACAGGGAGAGGTGACAGGGGTTAGGTGGAAGCATATCACCCATCTAGGGGTCCTGATGATGTCTCGTTGCTCTCTTCCTGTTGATCTGTTGGTGGTGAGGGTTCCCCGTTGCTGCTGTGGCCAGGTTGCTACCTGCTGCCACACACCACGCCACGGCACAGAATGGCACACTGCCGCACACCAAAGAGTGCAGAATCCCATGGGTTAATATACGCTTTTGGCCAGGTGGGAATGCCCACGTGTGTCCCCTTGCAGGCACTGGCTTGACACACTGTCCCTTGCAACACTGAGGGTCTGTTGCATCATCTCTGGTGCTCTGGTGCAGGGTCTGGGGACTGCTTTGGGGGGCCCCTGATGGGCCATATCACCCCCTTCTGCTGTGGATAAGCCTCTCCCCTCTGGCAAAGACCCCTCAGCTAGGCTCTTGTGCTGGGCAGTCACCACACCTCTGATCACAGGCTTTTTCCAAGATACTTGAAGCCTCTCTTCCCCCATCCTTTTGGTTCGAGGGTCTGTGGGATCCTGGCAGCTGATAGCCCCGGGCTGCGATCTCCACCCTGAAGATGTTAAGCTTGTGCTTTGTGAATGCCCCTAGCCTGAGTTTTTACTTTATCTTATCTCCATCATCAAGCAGTAGGAGGCCTTGGTCAGTGCCCCATTCAGGGTGTGGTGGTCTTCTCTGCAGCTTTTGTAATAAGTTTTAAAAGTCCTTCAATAAAATGTTTAAGTCATAAATTATAATATTTCAGTCTCTCACACTAACCTAGAAAGCAACATGTCAAGGCTTGCGTGCTCAGTGCAATTGTCTGGCAAAGAGTAGGGGAGGAACCAGGCCCAGCTTGTCACAGCATTCCAGCCCATTAATGGGCTGATGCAAATCAATTGGGTGGATTTCCCTGCCCATGACAGTGACTCAGAGGGTGGGTTGATGGACACCAAGGTCTAAGTCAAACCCCTTGTGGGTGCCTCCCAGACTCAAACCACCTCCCCTTATTCTGGAAAGTTCTTCCTGTTTGGCTGATTATTTGCTCCCTGTTGTGACTCCCACCTCCCTGGTTCCTTCATTGGTTCTTGTTTAATTATATCCTCCCCCTTGGGTGTACCTTATTGGTTACTTTCCTTTTCCCGGCCTAGTTCCACTCCCCTATAAAATGCTGTGTACACCGCTGCTTGGGATCGGTTTTGTTACTGGCCCCTGCAGCGATGATTTCCTTGGAATCCAAACCATCAGCCCCTCTCGCCCTCTTTGCCTCCAGGGTGATGCGAGCCCAAACCATTGGCTACCTGGTGTCCCTCCTCTGAGGAGGAGCTAGCATGTGAGTACACCTAGCGTCTTGCCCATTCTGAAGGTGTGAGGACGTCATGGAGGTGACGCTGCGTCACCTCTGACCGAGCGTGTGCCAGAGCTCTGTCCAGAGAGCCTGCTAAACATCACCAGCTGGCTTCATTTTTGAGAATGAAAGTTAGATCTTAGGTGAACTGGTAGAGAAATGTAATAAAAGTATCTTTCACACTTCACTTCTGAGGAAAGAATGGGAGAAACATTTAACCTGAAATAGTTTCTCAGTTCTTTTTTATTAGTAACTGTTGGCTCAAACAGCAATCAGCAGCTGCCTGCATTTTGTCAGTAGCACTGTGTTATCCTGAAAATCAGCTAATTGCTGAAAGCTCAATAACACATCCCTGTGTCTTTTTACAAAGGACTACTTTTTAACGGCCATATTTAATTTCTAGCTTGTCATGCCTTATTTAACCCAGGAAATATGTTCTGGACTTTAAAACTTAATTTCCGATAAACCTCAGCTGCTGATTTCACATAACGGAATAAATTCTGACAGGAAATAGGGCTGAGTTTTATACTGGGCCTCTTATTTCTCACTTTTGCACAGGGATATTGAAATGAAAATTGCTATAATACTTTGCCAGCATGTGTGCAAGCAGTACTTTCTCAAAATAGTGATAATATGAACTACCATGGAAGTACCACTCCTTAAACTGTTCATTAAGTGCAAACTTTCCTATTCCAAGAAACCCCCAAACTCTGCGGTTCAGTTTAAATAATGGCTGCTTTTGGCTCCTCACTGGAAATAGGTCACTGTTAAATAAACACACCATTTTAATATAAATTCTACATAAGTTTGATTATTTTTGAAATGTAAGCTCTTCATTTGAAAGCTTCTTTGGATAGGTGTTGTGTTTTCAACATCCAGATCATGAACAAAGCCTTGCAGAATTAACAAAATATAGCTATTGATAGCAAGAATTAAAATTATAACAGATGACAGCAACTTTAAGCAGATATGATAAAGGAAGAGCCAGTGCAGAAGGAAGTACAGCAAACTGTACTGACTTCCTCTATAAATATAGAGGAGGAGAAGGATCTGGAAACTCTTGATAAATGCTAAAATATCATACAGAGTAATTAACAATGGTAAAACTAAAATGCATAGAAAAATTAGAATAATTTTATTTAAGTTATACTTAATACAATGTAAGGGATTAGTGAGAAAAACTTAAAATACAGCATGCCATTCTGGTCACCTTAGAGAGGAACACACAGTTCAATGCAACTAAAATGAGAGTAACATAACACTATTTAAAATAAGTCCATAAGACTTTTCCAATTTTGAAAAAGAAAACAAGATTTTAAACCAGGAGACAGACATTTTCAAGTGAACAGAAATGGTACCTCTAGTATAGAGGTGTTAAACAAAAAAAAAAGTAACTGCACTGAACAAGAAAATAATGTACCAATTACCCTTCAAACTTGGGTTGACTTTTTATGAACAGAAATTGGAAAGATACTCTAGAATAGAGAAGGCTGAGTTAGGAAATGTTCTTTGTTTTAGATTTGGACTGCAGTAATTTAACAACACTTGACAATTTTTTTGAGGCTATAGCTTAATCTTAAGGAAAAGCGATAGCATGACAGATGTCATAATACTTCGTACTTGTGCAGCCTCTTGGGTTAAGTCCATCTCTGGAACATCTGTAATAAAAATTATGCTCCTGCATTGGTTTTTGTGGCAAGTTCATTTCCTTCAATGTTGCAGTCTGTCAGAGACTGAAATGTTATGGTTCATGACAAACATTGTTATGAAGGACTTTCACCCATTATGGCAAAACCGTATAAAGAAGCTGTGACCATGGAAGCCCACCCCTCCCTGAAGAGGCCTCCTGAGGGGAACTTTGGACTGTGAGTTAAGCCATCTCAGGGAACTTGAGATAAGATAAAAGTGACACTGTGGTTCAGTTATCTCAGGTCTAGGGAGAAGAGTGTATCCACAAGAAATCCATACCCAGCAGTTGTCCTGAAAATCAGCTCTGGCTGGGTTCACCCTGGAAAAGGCCGTGGCCCACAGGCTCATCTGCTGAGGCCATGTTTGTATACACTCCTCCATTACCAAGGTGGGAGAAGAGGTTTGGGGGTATGGCATAACCTCTGGTTAGATGAGTGAACAACCCTCCTCCCTTTCACAAACTGCATCACTCTAAAAACCTCCACAAGAGGAAAACTGCATCTGTGGGACATTCACATGAGGGGCAGCTGGGAGCTATCAAAATTCACTAAAGACCCCTGAATCACTCCCCAGACTCATCCCAGAGGACCTGCACCAGCAGACTGCATGTGAGGCAAAGTGATGCAACAGATCCAGAGTCTACTGCAAGAGATGGTGTAAGACTTGCCCCGCTGCCTCCCTGTGGAGGTACCAGGAATTCCTACCTGGCCTGAGCATATATTAATCCATGGGACTCTGTGGGTTTTGGGGCACTCTCACCAACAAGATCAGCTGTAGAAGATCATCAGGATGCTGGTACGATCCACAGAGTGGTGATATTTTATACTTAATTTATCACTGTTCCTGTCTTTCTCTTCCCCCCACCTCTTTTTGATTTCTTTCTCTTTCTTTCTCCCTGTCTCCCTCTCTGTCTCTGTCTCTGTCTCTCATTTACTGTTAAATAAAATCCATACTATTGACTTTGGCATATGGTCTTGCACCTTAATTTGGGCAGAGACATCATTCATCAACTGGATCATAACACTGTCACATAGTTCTGTACTCTTCAAAGCATATATTCCACATACATGACTCAAATATCTTATTATTAGATTCTCCCTACATCCTGATTTCTCTATATGCTTCTTTCCATATTAGAATATCTGATTTCTGAACCTTTAATTCTTCCATCATTATTAGATTTTCCTCCCATCCTTGTTCTGACTGTAATCAAAGTAAAGCTTTCATTTTTCTATAGATAAATGCAGTCCCTGATAGTAAATATTCACAAAGCATTTATGAATAGATTCCTGAAGTTAACACAGCAAGCTTATTAAATCAATGTATATTTTCAAGTCATTGTTTAGAACACAAAAAATAAAATTAATCTGAAAATGTTCTTTTGTATGATGAAAAAAATTTTTTTTTATTTTTATAGATGGGACTGAGAGCTAAAATAAGGTTTTATTTCTATGAAGGTAAATGTGTTCCTTCTGTCTGTTAAAATAGTGAAGTACTATCCAGTGTGTATACTTTTGCAATTTCATGAGTTTTCAGAAAACACCAGGACTTTGGTAAGCAGTGCAAGAACATATATGGCACTGTTGCCCATATGATCCTCAGAGAGAAGCTGCTGATGTATGGGCTGGATGAGCAGACAATGAGATGGGTTGAAAACTGACTGAAGACCTGGTCACTGAAGGTGGTGATTAGCAGCTCAAAGTCTAGTTGGGGGTTAGTGATTAGTGATGTGCTCACTATCCCAGTAGTGAGTCCAGTCCTTTTCAAAACCTTCATTAATAAGCTGGACAATGAGGCAGAGCATTCCTTCATCAAGATTTCATATGACACCAGATTGGTAAGGGTGGCTAATACAGTAGAAGGTTGTTCTGCCATCCAGGGAAACTTTGACAGTCTGGAGAGGCAGGAAGCTTATGAACTTCAATAAGGGAAGAGCAAAACCTTGGGAAGAACCACCCCAGACACAAATGTATGCTAGGTACTTACCCAGCTGGAAAGCAGCTTTACAGAGAAGGGTCTGGGAATCATAGTGGACACCAGGCTGGATATGAGCCTTTGACAGGCCCTTGCGGCAAAGAAGGTGAATGGTGTACTGGGCTCTCATTTAGTGAGACACAAATTGATTAAAGATAGTCCAAACATGGACTTAGGAAAGCAAAAAGCTTTGTAATAAATCTTACTGAACCTTCCGACTGGCAGGGTGAAAACTGAGCACATAATTTACTAACACTTCAAGAAAGCTTTCAATGCATCCTAAGACAAAAATGACTGATCTTCAATGTAAGCAGATCTGATGTGAAGAAACAAATTGTTAGAGTACAAAACTGATTGAGGATTGAAAGCAAATAGTCCTGAAAAGTAAAAACAAATGAGAATTTATTGGCAATGGTTAAAAGTCAACAGACACAAAATTATGAGCTTAATGTTGTTTCTGATCTAGAAATTTAAAGTAATTGAGCAAGAAAATAGAAAATGAACATAATATAATATCTAAAAGTAAACTCCATGAGTTCTAATGAATAGAACAGACCAAGATCGGTTGCAGTGGATTACACCTAATGCAGTTTTATGTAAGCAGTGATCAAAATGCACCACGTCAATATATGTGCACATGCATGTACGTGCTTGTGTAGATACATATAAAATAATGTATTGCATGTGTTACTTTCCTCACTGCATCTTTTTTCCGCCATTAATTTATTTGAAGTGGCAGTTTTCAAAACTCAATTCTTAGTCTGGCTATGTTCATTCACAGAAAAAACAAGGGATATATTTTATTCCTTCCCTCCATGGCACTGTGCATTCCACAGATTTTTAGCATTACCCTGAAAGTTCTGTATATGGCTAAGATCCACCTTGCCCATGTGTTACCAGTTTCCTCAGTGCTTATATAAACTCTGGGTAAGATTCTACATTTTCCCAGCAGAGAAGGAAAGTCATTCTCCTAAATTTTCTCAGGCCTTCTGAACGCCTCATATTTCTTTAGGAAACCTGTTGCAAATAGATTCTATGGCAGATGTTGTAGGAATTTTACAACAGTTAAGGGGCATAATTGCTCAGGTACTAGCAAATATTTCCTCCTTTTCAAAATGATGTTACCTGAGCTGTTATTACCATAAACAACTAATAACTGCCCTTAAGTAAAGTATCATATTAAATATTGGCCCGTTTTTCCTCACAAATGTGAACCCAGAATATCCTATTGGCCAAACAACAAGCATCACTCATCTCTTACTAATAAGGAAGCAAGAAAAATGCCCTTAAATATACAAGAATTAGTCATTATTTATTATCTTGCCATTACACCTTAAATGGTGAAACTTCACATAATTTAATTTAAACAATTAATATATCATGGTAAAGTTCCTGTCATACCTCCAGTAATCCAAAAAAATCACCATTCAGGTATTCAGTTGTATCTTACATACATGTGTGTGCATATACATTTTTTTCTTTTTGAAAAAAATAATGAGATTCCCTAGAATTCCTTCCCACATTATTACATTTTTCCCTCTAACATATACTAGATTTGGTCAACGCTTTGGCAAAACTTCCTCTGAATCTCAAGAAGAAAATGTGCTGCACTTTCAGAAATGTCTATGATTTTCTACTTACACTCTGACACAGCCAAATTCTGTCATGCAGTTTTCCAATCTTTCTTCTCTTTCACTGGAAAGTGATTGCTTTTTCTTTTCTCTCTCATCTCATAAATAACTTTGTATGCTAACCACAGGAGGTAAAGCCATTAGCCTTAATCTCCTAGTTGATTAATCCTTGTTGATTAATCTGAAATAACTTCCTCAGCAAGTTATGTGAACAAGCAAAACCTACTAAATCAACAAAAGAATGCAACAGATTATGAAACAAGATATTTACATTCAAATGTTATTTTCAGCATTGCAATTGCTGAACTGCAATTATGTGGAGAATGTGAGGACAACCATTTACCTCACTGGACAAACAGGAAAAAGAATGATGTTTTGATGCTTATATATCATGATAACATTAAAGTGTGTTTTAAAAATTCAGATCAATTTATTCAGTTTATTATTAATCTGAGTCTGCATTTTATCATGCAAGAGAATCTGTCCAGCATGTTTGTTTGCCTAACTGATAGATAACAATTGATCTAGCAAGAGGTGAAACTCCCTTCTTTTCTCTTATTACTCAATATGTGTCTTTCAAAATAAGGTGCCCTCAGCTATGGAACCATTCATTTAATGACAAAACACATATATTAGCTAAGATGCTTTCTACAAATTCAAAAAATGCCTTCAGCTCATCATTCACTTTTCATTGACAGTAGACATGGCAATAGCCACCTTAGAGCCATTATTTTTCTTCAAAAGATACAAGACAATTCAGTACAAAGATAACATGCAGCTTTTCTATACTGTTCTCCAAAATTCTGTTCCTCAGCCTCTTTTTATATTTGCATAGTGTAGGAGGGTTGATACAGGCAGTGATAAGGTCATTAATAATGCAAAAATCACACCTGGTCAGAAAGTGTCTGACTGCTCAGTGACATTTACAACATAATTCAAAGAGGATGATCCTCATCCTTTACTTCTTTGATTATACTCCTGCATTGACCTCATCCTTGAGAAGTTTTCTGCTCTGCAGATGCCCTCAGCTGTTCCTCTGGCCTGTCCAGATCCATGGCTGCCCCATGGGAAACCCCCACTGATCCCACTGCCCTTTCCTTGAGGTAGAGCTGGTCTACTTTGGACTGCAACACAAATGCGATCTTAAACAGAAATATGTTAACTGCTTATGTACTGACACTTAATCTATTTATAAGCCTTTCTTCATGCGCTCTTTGGCATATGACCTATTAAATTCTTTCAAGTATCAATAAATTCATCCTCTTCATAGAGATGTCATACCACATGATATGACATACTCATATTCACACATATGGATGGAGAAACAAAATTTGGCTAGATTCACAAATGGAATTGAGGGATTATAGTTCAAATCCATGTCCTCAAAACCAAGGCACTGCTACTCTCATCTCTTTGAATGACAGAACTTTACCATAAATTTGCATATTCACTCACTTTTACTAAATGTTTATATCTGGACACCATATCTACCTACTTTCTGACTGCTGGGGAGTTTTATGCCTAGGACTTACAAGAAATCAAAATATGTTTCCATACTCCTGAAAATCTAATCTAATAATCTCACATCCCCTAAAATATACCATGAAGACATGGAGAGCTCCCACCTGCACAACCTGCAGGGTGAGACTGATGCCATACCTATACTTCACCCAAGATTGAAGGAAAACTGTGGTATAAATTCCCACTATCCCTAAAGAAACATGAATGAAAATGTCTCGGCTCCCAAGATAATGCCATAATTTAGTAATCAAGTATTTTTGAATTAAGCTTTCTCAAATTTGTCCTTGTTTGGTTAATCCTTATGCATGAATAAAAACTAGTATTTGGTTTTGAATAATATTAAAAATTGAAAGTAACAAATGGAACAATTCTTTTTTTTTTTGGAACTGAGAAGAAGTTATTTGTCCACAGCCACTCAGAAAAACCTGTAACTTTTTAAAAATAAAATAAGATCCTCTGAATAACATAGCAGAAAATTCTTTATCTTCACTTCATTTCTAGCTGCTGGTAGAAGCAGTCATTTCATATTTATGAAACTATTCATGGAAAATTTAATTCACGGTATCCTTCATCTTTCATTTGCTTAAGTGCCTTTTCTCATCTTCTGTGAATGAAGTGAAAGTATTTTCTTTTTTCCATTTTGTCTGATTTGAAGGCAAGTAAATCTTCAGCCTTTCAGTTCCCCCTCAAAAGCAATTCCCTTGGTAGAAGCAACAACTCTGATATCAAGGTCGTTTGCTTGTCCTTGTATTTTTTTAGAGTTGTTTCCTCTAAAGCAATTTTTTCGTTAATGCATTTTATAATTAAATTCACTTTCTTCATTATTAGGCCCTTAATTCCAGTATAAACAATACATGGCTAAGAATTTCTATAAAGAGCTCTTACATGTATTTTATACCACTGAACTTTTTCTTCATACTGGTGCTTTCTGGTTTAACAGATAGACAAAAAGATTTCTGAATTACTGGAGGACTAACAATTTTTTTTTTTAAATTTAAAGAAAAATAAATCATAAGAATAATTCATCCATCCCCAGCCTCAGTGTCGGAGACTGCATGTTATAATTTATGGCTTAAACATCTTCATGAGGGACTTTTGCCTATTATAGCAAAACTGTTCAAAAACTGCAGAGAAAATCACCAAAACCCTGAATGGCACCCTGGACTGCTGATTGATGAAGATAAGGCTCAGGGGAAAAGAGTACATTCACTAAGGCATCAAGCTTAGCACCTTCAGGGTGGAGACCAAGCTGCCAGGCTTGCACAGACCCTCAAACCAAGGCTGGGCTGGGGGGGTGGGGGGTGGTGGAGAAGAGGTTTTGGGTGTGGTAAAAAGCCTCTAGTTAGAGGCAGTGAACACCCATCCTCCACTGTGCAGACCAGCTCAGCCTGTGGGGCCCCTTCACCCTGGGAAAAGCTGCATCCACAGGACATCAGAGGGGGTATCATGGCCCATCAAAGGCCCCCACAGAGGGGTCCCCAGACCCTGCACCAGAGAGCTGCAAACAATGCAACAGATTCACAGTGTTGCAAGGGAGAATGTCAAACTTGCCCTCCCCAAGGGAGGCACATGGGCATTCCCACCTGGTCCAAAAATATATTAATGCATGAGATTCTACACTTTTTGGCAGCAGGGAACCCTCACCACCAAGAAGACCAGATGGAGGGGAACAATGAGACATCATTTGGACCCCCAGAAGGGTGATATGTTTCTACTTAACCCCTATGAGTCTCTCCCTGACCCCCCATCCCTCCATGAAAACTCTTTTCCTTCCTTCCTTCATTTCCTTCCTTCATTTCCTTCCATCGTTTCCTTCCTTCGTTTCCTTCCTTTGTTTCCTTCCTTCCTTCCTGGAATCCTGGAATCTTTCTTTCTTTCCTTCCTTCTTTCCTTCCTTCTTTCCTTCCTTCCTTCCTTCCTTCCTTCCTT
>JACBWW010000060.1:659888-684621 GCA_020086605.1 Lanius collurio | reverse complement strand
TTAATACAGGCAAACTGTCCTGACTTTGATAAATAAAAGTAAATTACACTTCTCAATTTCTGCATGCATAAGCCGCTCCATTAGTTCATTATTTATAGGACTATTGACGAGAGACTTACTTAGGAAAGTTAACAGATTTTATTAATTGGTCCCTATTTAGTCTCCATCTAATTTGACTGTCATCAGATTCAAGATTCCCTATTTGCCTCAGTGACATACAGTGCAATAAAAAGGCTGTTACAGACACAATCATACCTGTGTTTATCAGGGTACTTGGTAGTTTTGAAAAATGGTAGTGGATATAATAATAATAATAATAATAATAATAATAATAATAATAATAATATAATTCTTAGTTACGAAAGAATGAACCAGATTTTATTCATCCATTAAAGAAAAAAAAAATTATCCATTTACCTTTAAGAAAACAGTCTGCCAATATAAAAATATTTCAAATTTACTTGATCTGGTCTTGACAAAAAATAGAGCCTTCAAATTTGATCATCTTTCAATTCTAGTAGACAGAAGAAATGTTCCAGGAACAGCAAAACTGGATGTATGAATGTCCAAGCAGCTTACCAAACCAACTGATAGTTCAGTCTTTTTCCTGCTAATCTTGTAAGTGGTTCACATATTTTAATTCCCTCTTAATTTAGTAGGTTAAGTCAGTTTTGGTTATCTTTATTTCTACCCTTAGAAAAATACTAATAGAAACAGGCACTTTTAAAATCCAATCTTTCCTTTATATTAGTCAAAACATTTTGTTTCTTGTACTTCTGCCCTCCAATCATAGGCACTTCAGGTTTATCTTGAGAATTGCTGATTAGCATAACAAAATTTATCAATATTTTGGTTTGGGGTTTTTTTTGCCTTTGATGTAATGAATGTTAATACATTTTCCCTATTGTATCATGTGGAAATAGGCATGAAACATTCATTTATTAAATTTATCTTTCCTCTTATAATGAACATTTTATAGAGCTTAGCAATATCTCTTGCTTTTCAATATCGTCAGTGTCAAAATTGTACTTGGGATGATATTTCCTCTATATTATCTCTATTGTTAAATCAAAATACTGAAATTGAAAAGCAGTATTATCACAGTACAAAATAGCAAAAAAATATGCAAGTAAGTAATGCAAGTAAGAAATACAAGGTGCTTATAAACTACACTTCTTCCTCTGTAAAGATTAACTCTATGCTCATAGGAATTTTCTGCCAGCTCGTGGCTGCATAATAATGTGCAATTTATATGTCTTCCTATTCTTAGAAAATGCATTGCTACCGTGAATTTTGTAGATGTAAAAAAAAAAAAAAAAAAAAAAAAAAAACCAACAAAATAAAGCAGCTCAGTTGTTCTTGGTGCATTTTACACTTTTCATGCAAATATAAATCAAATATAGATTTGTAACTTAGTTCTACATCCTTGATATTTCTTCCCCTGTCTTCTAACTGGAATACCAACTAAAGACATGATATTTAGAGGATTTCACCATAGTAATCAAATCCAGGAAAATACCATTGCATCAGCTTACACAAAAGTTAAGTAAGCCACGATAATTGTAAAGTCTCCCTTAACATTGTTCTTCTATAAAGGAAGAGGAATAAATAGAAATATACCAAATATATATAAGTGGTTTATTGGATTTTCTTATCTAATTTAAAAATCTACTTTCTGTCTGGACTCCAGAAATCTTTTAAGGAAAAGTATTAATATTTAATGATTGATTTATTTAGTTAATCTAACTTCTTGTATGATGATAACTTCAGATGTCAAACCTCGCACAAGAGATAAACTACCTAATAATTTGTTGCTAAAAATAACTTGAAGGTTATAGTAATGCAGAATGACCATACTGTTGCTTGAGACTTATCAAAAAGATTGAAAACATTCTAATTTCTACAGTGCCCTGAACAAATATATAAATACAAACTTTCAAAATTCATCGCATACATTCTTTGTGCTTTTGATAAGACAAAGGTATGTCTGCATACGGCTGCATGTCTTCCTCTTACGGGATCACAATGCAGACGTTACCTGATGGCTTTATTTTCCATTTCTTTACTTGGAAATACCAGCTGTAAAAGTGCAATACTTCTGACTATAACTGGGAAACTCTTCATAACCTGCTGAAAGACTTCTGCTTGACTGTGTCAGGACCTTTCACCCCCTGATACCGCAGAAACTTATTTCCCCATCACATATGGCCAAGTCAGAATGGTTTGTCATGTGATGAATTATCTTGGCAGAAAACACCCTGAGCCGGCAATGAACATCCTGCCTTATGCGTGAGAAAGGCTAACCTAAAATTAGTGACTGCAGAACACAATCCCTTCTACAACTCTAGAAGACGGCTATGATTTTTCGTAAAATTAGAAATCTCTTATACACTCTCTTAGCGTGTAGAGAGTTCTTGGCATGGAGACGTTCATGTCAAGTTACTTCCCTGCTATTGAGAGGAATTAGGAGATTCTCTGCACACCACTATCATCACTGTTAAGTGATATTCGCTCCTAGTCTATACTATTTCTTTGCTAGCTGTAATATAGGTCCATTTATCGTGCACTGTGTTTTATCTACTAGTAGTATTTCTTTTGTTTATCCTGGGTAGTAAGAAAGACTGTTTAAGTCTTGTGTATGTTTTGCTTGGTCTCCTCCTGTCTCATCTGGGGTGCCAGAAAAACTGATCCCTTAAGGAATCTATAAATGAAAAAAACACACATTATTGAGATATTAGTGTAGGAGGTCATATAATGCGGGTTTTTATTGGAGGTCTCCAGGGGTAGATACGGAAAATTTCCACAAAAGCCCACCCACACGGGGTGAAAACTGTTTTCATAAGTGTAGCAAATTAGCATATTTCACAAAAATCACCAATTAAGAGCACAAGTAGTGATGCAGTTCCTCCCCAGTCCAAGCTATATCCTCCCCCCTCAGATAGGCCTAAACTTGGTTGATGAAAATATGTCTCGAAGAGCTGTTTTTCAGCCTTGGTTCTCAGAAAGAACCAAGATAAGATAGGGGCTTTGGAACCTGTTTTGTCTTTCTGCCTAGAAAAATACTGAAGCTAAGTTACAATAACAGGCTACAAGTATATATGTAGAGAATACAGAGAATATATAAAAGAAAACCAACAAAAATCATTAGCCACCAACATCCATATGCTTTACATTCCTCAAGATCAACAAAAAATTCACAGCAGATAATTTCCTCATCTGGTCTATCCAACAGTTAACTCATTTTAACTTTCAAAAGTGGCCTCTCCATGAACAACATTGAACCAGTGGTCTTTCCCCAATATCAAAAATATAACAATTCATAATTAGATGCCTTTTCCTGTTCTCTGTAGTCAGAAAATTTGCAACACTTCTCTTCTGTTCTTTCAGTTCTGTCATTCCAAGGTTCTTACGGGGATTTTGTAATTGTTTTTTCAAAAGCACAAATGATATAAACTTCATCATCATAATCAATCTATAGATATATAGCTATAATCAACAACTGTGAATGACTACCTGAGAGCCATAATTTTTGAAGTGTTTGGTTTGTCTGGGCATTCATCATATAACCAGCAGATAACACAACCATTTAAAAAAACAGTATTGTCTCCCATTCAGCTATGGAGCACGATAAAAATGTCAGATGACCTGGTTACAAGGGGTTTTTGATGTATTTTCTTGAATAGATGAAAATTTCAATTATAATACTGATTGCATAATAAAGACATTTTAAAATAGGTGTTTCATCAACAGGAATTTAATCAGATAATATAAACAAAAATTTCATCAAATTATGTGTTAGTTAAAATATTCCATGAAATAGTATTTAGTGCTCTAGTAAGCATTTAAAAACACATTTAGAAACCAATAAACTGATTTAAAATATTCTTAAATGTGGTATTTCATGCCAAAGGAAAACAATTTTCAGATGAATGTTCACTGTAAATAGATGAGCTGACATCAGGGAAAACAACACACTAAGGGAAAACTCAAGGAGCTAAAAAGTATTTCTGCTAAAGTCCACCTTTTACACCTTCATAAGAAGGGGTCTTCTGAGAAATCTCTGTGTTGCTATATGGTAAATGTAGACTTTACTTTTTGCAGTATGAACAGAGTAGATTTACCAAGGAATGCTATCTATGCTCCTTCATTTCTAAAAGGAAGTCCCACATGCTCTATTCTTTGCTGCCTCAGAATTTATGTTGCATTGCTTCTAAAGACAGATAAGGAGCTTGGGGAAATATAGTAAATGTTTTCAAGAGCAAATAGGTAATTTTGTGGAAAATTCTGGCATGACTCAAGCAATGTCATAGTTTTTTGATAATTTGCTTTTATTTGCTAAGCACTGTGCAGAGAATGCACAGAATGAAATGCATTTTAAGAACATTATATGGAAGCGGTTGCAGGTTGCAAAGAAAGACCTTTGGTGTGAGGGACAATTTACAGTTGTTGAAAAGAATTTCAGCTCTGTAAGGTGTCACCCAGCATAAAGTTTGAAGGTATTCCACAGGCAGATAATTGTAATACCTTGGAGGGGGACAGCAGGGGATTGTGTGGAGGGGCATAATTGGGCTAAAACAGGCACATAAATAGAATATAATAAGAGCTGGACCGTACATTTTTGATTTCAATTATAAGCACACAGCTAACAAAATGTTGAGTCCTAAGCTTACATTGGTTTAATTACACTACAATCCAAGGCAGTTAGCAGTTCAGGATTTAGACCCCTGCCATTTGGTAATCAGCACTTTACAATATCCTGCTGAAAAACATCTTTGGTAGCCTGAAAGAAGCAGAGCTGTCTGAGCAATGCCTCCACCTAGCGATGCAACCCTAAAGGGGCTGGAATTGCACTGGATACCCTGCAAGGACCAAGCCAGGAGCAAGAGCAGGAATACAGAAGGAGCTTGTTCCACACTCTCAGTCTTGCAAACACACATTGCATGTTCTATGATGTGACCAACACAGAGAGGACTACAATATTCTCTGTCAGCCTCTGCATTTCTCTTGAAAATTCAAGATGTCTGAATTCCTGTACACCTGAAAAAGAGGAAGTGAGCTTTATTCTATGAGGTTTTTAAGTGTGTTCTTCCACTTGGTTAAATGTATAGCCATCAAAATTCACATAATATAGTTCTAAAGAGAAAGTTGCCAAAATACACTAAACAGTTGAGAAATTATAAATGTGTTTTAAATACAATCACTGAGAGTCATGAGTTAATCTCAGAATAGGTAAACAATGAAGTTTCAGGACAATATCCCTATTTCATTAGCTTAACCTTGAATATAATATTCTCAAGCAATTTTAAGACATTTCTGTTGCAAAACAAAATCACCTCTTCATCTTGATGTTGAGCTTTTCAAATTTTTGAAAGCAAGCTAGTCTTGAACATATAAAATATCACTGATGATTGACTGATCAAAATAAGTCCCAAAGTTCATGTTTTTATCAAGTGTATTTATTTTATTATATTAAATAAATAATGCAGAAGTGACCAGTTTCCAAGGAAAAGTTAAATGATGCTTAGTTAATTAATGAAAATATGAAAAATCTAAATCAGACTTTTTTTAAAAAGGTGATAATAAAAATACATTTTAATTAACAGGTCAGAAATCATCAATCTTGAAATATTGTGAATTTCCTATTTGTGAAAATGACAATTCATTGACCTCTTGAAGGTTTCTCCTTTTACTAGGCCTACCTGAAGAGTAGTCATATACTTAACTGGAGATAAAACTCCTTGGAACCCCAAATATTATTTCTATTGAGATTTATCTGATGCTGCACTATAAAACTACAACTATTAGTTCTACAAAATCTGCTTCTAGGATTTTCTTTCTTGTTCTTGTCCAGAAGAAACACCTTTTTACCAGCTAAGATAGATATAGGAAGTATCCACATGCAATTCATTTTCAGAGTAATTTTTATCTTGAAAGAGAGGGGAAATTACTAAGCAGTCTTTTTTTTTCCCTTTTTTTTTCTCTTTTTTTCATATTTTATTTGAATATCTGCAGTGTCTCAGACTCAGTGAATGTTTCCGTTGTCTTTTACCATTCTACTCTCTGGGGATACACATTACTTTAAAATTAACTTGACTGTGAAAGAAGATACCTTTTATCTCTTAAGCAGAAACTCAAAACTTGCTTTGCTCCTATAATCTGTATAATATGGAAATATGTCTGAAAAATTCTGTCAGGCAACTCAGCTCATTTCACTCTCAACTTGCACTGCATCAGTGGATTTTGTAATGGATTTCTTTGGGCATGGATAGGGAAACTCCATGTTTTCCCCACCTCCTCAAATGGCACAAGGTATATGCATTACAAAATCAGATATCAAGCACAAATTTGTCCTTACTGGATTAAGCTAGATATGGTTTAACCAGGTGCAATCTTATGAGTAATTGTTCTCCATAGAGGAAGAAATATAACTTGAGACAGCTGCACTTTTGAGACCTGTGAACTGCATAGTGGAATGATCATTACTCCGTAGTATTGCCTAGTACCCACTTTGTTAGTTGCCCTGTCTCTAGGGACCAGCAAATAAGTAAAGAATATAGCATAGAAATGCTGATACTTTTGACAAATGTAATTTAGATTAAATTATTGTGTACAGTGAATTATAAAATATTAATGCTCTGAAGACTTGGTAAATTGTTTGCTACCACGTTTGCTAATCATCATTCTAAGGGAAGGCTAGAAATACGACAGTATATTGGAAGAGCAGTGACGCATTTGATGCTTTTCCAACTACCGACTAGCAAGGTTCTTTTGTTGAGGTAATGTTAATGTTATTTGTTGCTACTTGACAAACTAAAATAATTACTTGAAAAATTACTACACTTAAGATCTCGAGTGCATTTCAGCATCTTCTACAAATTTCAGAAAGAAGCCTGCTTCCTCCTGCCTCTGCCTCTATTCCTCTCCAAAAAGCCATGTCACACAAGTGTTGCAGACCTCCCAGAAATCTACCAGTTTCAGACTACTTTGAATTGAGGCTAAGAGAAAAAGCTTTCATGGGTGATGTCCTGACAAATATCATGTCTCTTATATATCGGTTGGTAGCAGCTGTGGCAGAACAGCATGAGGAGAGATTTAATTCCTGATAGGCCATTTAGTACGTTATGGGTCATAACAAAAATCTTAAATTCCATCTGGAGACCATGAGGCAGTCACTGTAAATACCACAGAGGTACATCAACACTCCCAGTAAAATATCCTCTTTTACCTCTCAATAGTAAGTGACTATTTTTTACCACATCTATGTCACCTCCTAACAAACACCAAGCTACAACACAATGAAAAGTGTATTTTTGCAGTCAAAGAAAATGACTCCCTCTCCTTGGGGAAAGCAAGCAAACAAAAAATCCCCAATACTAACAACAAAAAACCTAACAAAACAACAACAAAAACCAACAAAACAACAACAAAAACAAAAACAAAACAAAACAAAAACAAACAAAAAAGCACAAAAACAAACCAAAAACCAAACAAATCTCAAAAAAATTCATTAAATGAGTGAGAAATCTGAGAGACTATTGGTAAAAATGCTGATTTTCATAATGTGACATTTTGATTTTACTTTGTTTCTTTTACTTCTGCCAGTCAGTGTGGTGACTATAGGACACCCAGCAATACAAACGTTTCTTAGTTGCGGGTGCGCAATATGATGAGGGCAATTTGCTCTCTAAAATTCAAAAGAAAAAAGGTACTTAGGGTGACATAGCTAAGTGTGAAAGGGAATTAATTTAATTTTAAATCCCATCAGTAATAAAGCCACAGTTTCTGTTTTGTGTCAAGATTAAATTACAACAGTGCTGTAATCTGTCTCCCTGCAAAACAGAGCATAGCCCTGACATAAAGATGTGTTTGCATGAGAACCCTTTGTATAAAAAAGTTGTGACAGGACCTTCCACCCCTGAAGCTTATCTGCTAAGCCAGGCTGGAATAGCTTGCCTTGTGGCTTGAATACATGGGAAAGGATAAGCAAAAATTCTGACTGACACAGCACTTTTACGAACTACAGAAGACCACAATAATTTTCATAAAATCAGAAATCTCTTACACACTCTCTGGATGTGTGGGTTCTCCTCAAGGTCAAGATGTCGGCATCAAATTACTCTTCTAGAAGCTGAGTGAAAGGCAGCTTCTGCACACACCTATCATTCATTGGTAAGTGACACTAGCTTCTAATCAATACTATTTTTTCACTAGCTGTAATGTGGGTATACTTATTATCATGCACTGTCTTATGAACCTACTAGTAGTGGGTTTTTTTGTTTATTCCTAGGTAGTGACAAGTCTGTTTAAAGTCTCATGTCTGCTCTTCTTATTCATGGTGTAATAAACCTGGTCATTATTAAGAACCTGTAAAGGAGAGAGAGTTTTGGGGTGCTGGCTGTCTCAATGAAGCTGTTACCTACTGCCAGAAACCTGGGCAAAGGCAGGGACTTGTCTAAATTCTCCTCTCTCCATTTGTAACAAATATGTTGTGTGATAATTTTGTATCATAAAAGGTAATTTTTCATAATGTTTAAAGAATCACCCAGCAGAGCAGGTATATTATCTATAAAATTCTTCCAACTATAACAAAATGTGAAAAGAGGAAAACATATATCTTCAACAAATCCATTCACATTTCTTCTAGGTGTAAGTTAATCAGTTATACTACAGGAGCTGGGAATCCTCTTTTCTAATGACTTTAAACTGAAAGAAGGTAGGCTTAGATTTGAAAGAAATTATTTACCATGAGGGTGGTGAGGAACTGGTACAGGTTGCCCAGAGAAGCTGTGGATGGCACATCACTGGAAGTGTTCAAGGCCAGGCTGTATGGGCCTTTGAGAGACCTGATCAAGTGGAAGGTGCCTTTCCCACAACAGGGTGGGGTTGGAGATGATCTTTAAAGTCTCTTCCAACCCAAACCATTCTGTGATTCTGTATGTGATCAAATTTGCTCAGTCTACCCCATTAGACAGACAATCTTAGTTCCAGATACACTTGGAGAATACGATTCTCTGTGAAGCACTACATGTACAGTGCCAAACTGCTAACCAGTTGAGAGAGAAATATAGGTGACCTAAGTGTATTGAAGAGGGCAAGTTACTAAATGTGTCAAGTCAAGCAGCAGCAATGTGGGAACAAGCTACTTCCTTATGGGAGCAGCAGGCAGCACTCAGAGTTGCAGAGAAAAGGAGAGAAGTTAGTATATCAGAGCTAGCCATTAGGAAAATGAAATTACTCCCATATTTTTCAGGAAATTTTATGTTGAATTACAATATATTGGACTCTAGTGTCATGGAACAACGAGGGCCAGCTGCCTTGCAAGGGATGGAGAGCCAGGAGGCAGTCATGGCCACAACATAGCCAGGGACAGTGGCTCAGCCCTGTCTGCAGCTACTCTGCAGTTATTCCCACCTGGGAATCTCTCTCCAAGGTCACTAGCGGGAAGGGGCAGCCTTCAGATGCACTATCAATAGCAGCCATATGATCCTCAGCCCCAATAGTTAAACCTCCAGGGGAGAGGATGCACTCAGGGCCATGACACTTCCTTGTGAAATTCACAGTACAACAGTTCCACCCAGTCTGACGGCAACTGCATTAATAAGGTACAAAGAACAAAAAAGGGTTCAGAAGTGCTGCAGGCTCAGAATTCACTTCTATATTTCATAATTATCAGCTGATCATTTTTTTATTAATTATCACAGAGCTACCTTAAACTTCTGACTTGGTGGATCCTCACCCCTTAGCATGTCTTTAAAAAAAGAGAAAAAAGTCTTCAAAAAGCTTGAAAATATTATTCACAGAAGTGCAGAACTGTTTAGACTTCATCCTGCATGAACGGAATGCAAAATCTTGACGGGCTACCCTGAATCATTCAAAACATGACGTCCACCTGGGAAGTCAAATAGCACTTGAGTTTTTGAATATAAATTTCCACCTATTCACTATCAGATGTCATCATCCTCTGTGATGTTACAGTAGGTTTGTTCAGAGCAATATTTGTTCAACATGTGAATTTTATATGCAAGACACACATACAGAAGCAGATTTAAATATTTTTATGTTCAAATTTTACCTAGCAATTTCTTTCCTTTTTCCATATTTCTAATCCTTATGGATAGTATCACAACTTGATTTAATCCTTGTTATTACAGAATAGGTATCCTGTGTGGTTAAAATGTGCAAACATATGTAAAATGTAGAGCATTTTTACCTTTTAAATGATCTTTGCAACCCTGGAAACTTAAGAAGCAGTTATACTTCATTAACTTCCATAATGGTGGGTTGTCTCAAAGATTTTGCTTTGAGTATAGCCTTTCAGTAGCGTCTCCTCTAGAGGACTGAAACATGTCATTGTTAAACTTCAAACACAACAGTTTGTGTATTGCTGTCTCTGGCTCTGTAGCTTCAGTGCCGGAGTGCGAGGTGTGGCAATCTCTAAAAGGTGTCTCCAAAGCAAGGCCGCTCAGCAGGAGCAGCTACATGCACTCAGGCACGTGTGCACACACAAACGCAGAGCTTCAGGGATAGCTTCAGTATTACAAGTTAATGGCAAAGAGGCAGGAAGGGTCTTTGCTTAGATTTCCACAGGAGCAGTTTACAGCTCCTACACTGTAAAGGCTCTAGAGGCACAGACTCAGAACAATGAAGAACTCAGGCTTAAGTATGGGAGTGGGTCAAGCACCAGGAACCAATGGTGTGAGGGATTGGGGGTGGTACTAAGGTGGGACGAGGGAATGGGAACCAATGAGGGAGCTCTGGGGGAGTGGTGAGGGGCAGAGGCCAATGGAGTGAAACTGGAGTGGAGAACTTTCTACAGCACGGAACATACAAGGTAGCAAGGGGTGGAGCAGCCAAGAGCCAATTGGGGAAGCAGAACTGCATTAGATTATCATATCAGAATAAAGCATGCTGGGAGAGGCCTTTTTTCTCACCACATCCGAGACAGAACTGTCTGTTACTAGGGCCTGTCTGACCAAAAACTCTTCCTGTTTTTTGTACCACAGGCAATCCTCTATCCCTCACAGGGCTGGATGTCTCAATGAAAAGTAGCTGATGCATAGAAATGTATGTGAAGTTTTAGGCCTAAGTAAATGTCAGATGTCCTGCACTGAACAAAAACAATGGTAAATGCCACTATTTCCAACTGCTTGAGAGTACGATGCATGTAGGAAAGTACAACATAACTTAAGAGTTATGATCATCTCTCAATACAGTTCTGGAAGCACACCTTATTCTTTCCTAATAATGCAAGACCGAAACCTGGGGAATCAGACTAAGATTGCCAAGTCTTTGAAGAGCCTGCCTGAATCGAGCTATACTGATCCTAGCTGGAAGGCTGTTGTACAGGGCAGTTACTGAGAACACAACAATTAATCTAAGAAGGCATAGGCAGCGGTTGCACTCTTCACTGTGCTGCATGTACAGCTTCTCATTCACACCTGTATTGTTCTGGGAATACCTCTTGGCCATAGGATGAAATTAGCCAGTCATAATGGAGGAGACTGTAGACAGTTCCCACTTGGCATCACCTGCATCTCCTTGGCTTTATCTTAGAGTGAAAATGTTTTCATGATCTCTTGAAAGCATTCTTTTTCCTAGCAATAGAAAACATGTACTGGATTGTACTCTTCTAATAAAATCCTGCAAGAGCTCTAAAAACCATAATGCTCAAGAATGCCTTAAATGGAAAGCATCTATACTTTGACATGTATACTGTGTCTATGACTTTGACACTATACTGTGTCATTCCCTGAAAGGAAGCCTGTGTGATGCTGCAAAACTCAATTTCCAGCATCTGAAAGAACATAAGATTATTCTACTTTTTCTTTTAGCGTTAGCTTCATTATTTTTTCATGGCATTTAAAAACAATTCATTATAGTGCCAGAGTACATTTCTTACTATAATCATAACACCACTGTACATACAGACGTATGGTGCTAAGATACATAATTCTAGTCCAATTAATTATGAATGAAGTTCAGCCCCCCCCAGCTTGAACCTAAAAAGCTGGATGGCCTTTCCTGAGATGTAACTTGTTAGGTTTGATATAATGAGTCCAGATCTGCATGACCTTGGTTATTTGTTATTCCAAAAGCAATTTAAATGTTACTACACTCCATTCAAAACTTGTTTTGCCAAGAGGGGTTGTCACATTGCAGCTCCGAGTGTCTTCACATAAGCTCTGCAGATTTACTTTACTTTCTCTAATGCACCAGGTGGTACAAAGCCTAAGCAGAATCAAGTATTGAAAATCTATTAGAAGAAATAAATAGCAATCAAAAATACAGAAGCTGGAATGTTATAGTCAGCATGTAAAAAGATTTGTGTTTATTTCCAGCTGATATTGTCTGATCGCTGTTTATCTTGGGCCTTACCTTCTCATTTTTAACTCTGAAATTAAATGATTAAGGTATTTTCAACTGTAAAAGAAAACAAACAGACACATAGACTCTTGGTGCAATGATTTTTGCTCTGAAGCTTTTGTTCCCTGAAGTGCTATTTACTGCTACTTACAGCAGTCACTTCCTAATAAAATTCCATGATGCCATACATAATGTAAAGTGCATGCCTTCAGATTTCCACATTCAGTTCAGTAGCAAGTCACCCTTTACAATTAAATGACTTATGTTTTATTTATTATGAAAGATTATTATGTTTTACACATAAGTGACAAGTGTAACACATTAAGTTTTCAACATGCTTTTGTTAGCAACTTCAAACATAAAATATTTCTACCAATTTGATGAACTTGTGCTGTCTCAGATATAACTAAACCTGATTTGGAGTACAATAAATTACTATATTTTTTACTAAAATTCCCCAGCTCTAACACTGTTTCCTATTTTTCTGTCTCTTCACTGGTTGCTAATCCAAAATAAGGGAGTAAGAGAAGGGAATGGAGAGCCTTTTGGGCTAAATATGCAGGTTTTAACAAATTCCTATTAAGGCTGGATAATTTGGTGGTTAACGTATCAGCCTAGGTAACAGAAAGCTTGGATAAGTCAGCAGTCAAAAAATTGTATTCAAATTAATTACTGCGTGAAGAATACTATGCTAATCACATACCACACAAAAATTTATCAAAGTGGAATCTTTCCCCATAATCTTATTTTGATTTAAAAAAAATAAACTTGTCTCTTAATTAATTTAATTTTAGGTAGGGGTTCTTCCCTCTAAAGCTAAGTATTTTGTCTTTACCATTATTTAATTGCTTTTAATAGGTTTTAGAAAATTTCTCCATTGCAGCAAAATAATTTTGATTTTTTTTGTCAAACCACTTGCAAACCTTGTTATCTGGCTGTTAACCGCCAAGAATTTACAAGTGTACTCCCTACTAATTTCTTAAAATCATTACTGAATATATCAGTATGCAACAGCACCGTGAAAACTCTTTTGACCTGTCATTCCAAATAGGCATGACTACCCCGCAAGGCAGAAAGCCTCCAGTGGCAAAAAATGAGTATATTTTTTGTACTAGCTGTGCACTCACACAACAGTAATTCCAGCTCTATATCTGTTTTTTAACTTGCATTGGAGAATGTGAAGACAAGATAAAGCTTACTGAAGCTTACGATTGCATTTCCATTGCTCATAGGTTCCCACATACTGTTAAAGAAAACGTTGAATTCAACTTATTTGTTAAAAGAACCAACAGGTACTTCTCATCTTATTTACATACATGCAGTTTAATAGCTTGTATCTTTCTCCAAGTAACTTTAAGTCACTTTAGTATTATTGCACACATCTCCATTACTGCTTTTAAAGCAATATTCTACTTAAAGCTATATTCTGTTCTTTGATTTCTCCTCATCACTCACTCACCATGAATTCTTAAAAACTCATGGCTGCAGAAAGTTCTTACCCATCTTCTTTAATCTAACATTTTAAGCTAACCTAAAGCTTCTTGATGTGCTACTCTTCTCTGGCCAATACCTTTAATTCCTTTGTGATTTAAATTAACTGTTTTAAAAGTCCAGGCAACATGAAACTTCACTTTTCAAACACTATCTCAAAATTTTCTTATTTTATTATTTGTCATTTACCTATAAGCTTTTGTCGCTGTTATCTCCAGGGACAGCAAGAAGAATGACATGATTTAGGTCAGGAGAATATGGCTGAGTGAGAGGCCATTTAATGAAAAGCCATACTTTTTATAGCATACTTCGCAAAAGAGATATCACATGATTGGCCTATTGATCCACCACCTCTCAAGGTGATAGGTTGAGCGGTATAGCATCCATTTATAAATATTATTTTTCTGTAGACTGAAACAATATCCACAGTTTCCCACAATAACCTGCAGCTGCAAATAGTTTACAAATTCTCAAACTGTTTTCTCAGCTAGTCTGCATGAGAATGAAAGCTTTCACAGGAGGCTGTGAGAAGCTGGAAAATTTCTCTGCTAGTCTTTTTAGCATCCATAAGCTTGTTTAGGTCTTGAGCCATTCTTTCTTTTGTATATATATTTCTAACTTAATAAAATATTCTGGGTTTAGCACAATCCTTTGCTAGTTACATATTTCATATTTCTGTTCTCTCTATCCACGCTTGAACTATTCTTTTTTATTCATTCCTGGTACAAAATACTGATTTCTTGACATCTTTGTTTCCCTCCTTTTCTCTGAGTTATGTATCTGTTTACACATTCTGGCAGGTCTTTGTTATATATATAAACACTTAATGATTTACAGCTGAATTATGGTTATTTTCTCTTGAGTCTTTATTATACACTCTTACAAGGATCTGACAAATAAACTGAAGTAGGTTTACCTGTGTAAGCTTAAGATTTTACTAGCGCCAAAATATCCTTCTACCCATGTGAGAATGAAATAAAATAAAATGGTGTGAATTTCAATAGTCTCCATTTACCATCTTCTTTCATACTACTAATAAAGCTGGTTGAAGCTGACGCCAAAACTTGTCCCACTTCTGTCTTCTATAGTTTGTGGTCTTTAGCAAAAAATAAGTGTTGACAACTGAGAATCTCAAACTTCTGTGGTTTACCTCTCAGAACCATTAAAATTTAAGTTTCTCTTTAGGCTTATCTTCCCACTGGAATTTCTTCCCAGCATCTCAATGCCTAGTTTAGCTGATGTCTTATTTGGAGATTTTATTTAGTTTCTCACTTCACCTTCTGGCACAATCTTTATTTTATGTAGATCTACTGGATCCTTCTGATGCTTGTGACATTCAACCCAAAAATCTAAGTGAACTGCATTGCTCTATGGACTTCCTTCACATTCTGACACAAGTTTGCTCTTAACATATTCCATAATGAATGTCTTTTCTCCTGTCCTTTCCAAAATACTTATTTTAGCTTAAATTCCACATAATCAAATCATGTCTTCTAATTCCTAAAAAAGGCAGACCAATCAAACCAAAACCTGTCCATCTCCTTTAAGTACATAAAATTCTCATAATTTCAGCTATTTTCTTGGTTTTGCTGGTTGGTTTTGTTCAGGTTTTTTTTCTTCTTTCTCTAGACAGATCAAAAAACCCTGACTTCCATCTGAGATAGGTGCTCAGGCAAATCTGCCAATTTATAACATAGGAGTTCCTTTCTTATTCCTTACTCTTTACTTCCATGCTGAAAATAATGTGCATTGCTATTTCCTTGTAAAACACTCATAGTGAGTATTTTTATAGAAGAACATGAACATACAAAAGTGAAAAGCCCTCTGCGCTAATCTTTATCGGTCTCAAAAGTAATTATTTGTCCTTGCAGCACAAAGGTGGTTTGCACATCTGAAGCCATGTGTTTTCAGTGCCTTACTGCACGTACATAAAGGTTACCCAATCTAAGAATGAAGTTAGACCCATGTTGCATGACGGTTGGCAATGGAAAAGACAGGGCAGATTGCCTGGATGCAATAGGCTGACTTTATTGATACAGAGCTGAGTATTTATACCTTTTCATCAGTAACTAAAAATAGATTCTTAAATAAGCAGCAATCACTGTTAACAACCCTATTTCTGTTTCTTAATAACATCGCAAAACTAAAAGCTAGCACTGATACAGGTACATACCAAGCATGTTCCCTTATATTAGCTATTTCATGGCAGGCCACATTGTCTGCCATGGTTTGCAGCCTAATAGCTTTAGCACATCCACTTCTGACATGAGTTCAGCAGTGCTCTCACTTCTGCTTTCTAGCTGTATCTCCACATGCCCCCCTTCTCATCTATGAGTAAAATTTTCTTTGTTGACTTGTCAGTCAGTCTCTGAACACATTGCAAAACACAAATCATCATAAGCAGTGGCATAGCTAAAATATAGATTCTTGCTTTAGCTAAATGCTTAAGCCAGCCATGAGTCCCCATCTTCCAAGTATGTTTCCAAGCCAGTCATTAGCACTTACAACTCTCAATTTGGTAATACTATCTCGAAGTGCTTGTATGTTAGCATGAATAGACAAAGAGTGATTACACAAGTTCATGCAGCATAAGCCTTCAAATTCGTCCCAACTGTGTCCACATGCCAAAAGCAAAAAGTCAATTGCAACTCTATTCTGTAGTGTAGCATGTCTCACGCTATCAACATTTCTTAATAAGCCTGTTAAAGCTGAGCTAGTAGCATTAATTTGTGTTGCAAGCCAGCAGCCAAGGTTATTCAGGGTTTTTAGTGCATGTGCCATTTCAACAGATGAAATAACAGAGGCAAACACTCAGGCTTCTCAGTTCCAAGAGTATCATCACAATCCTGGCTATATATGTGTGTCCTGCGTTTTGCTCACACCAGCTTGTGCAAAGATGGTAAGTTTCCTCAAAAAGAATGAAACATGGTTAGTTGCCCAAATGTACAACGACCTCCTATGGCCCTACCTGGTATTTCCTTCCAAGCTCTGTTTCCACATATCAAAAACATGTTGTCTAACAATCCAATAGCGGTACTTCCCAGAGTAATTGGTTCGGGCAAAGTACGGTTACACCAGGCAGAAGCATTGGCATAAATTCCTGTTCTGGAAACATCTATACCAAATTTTCTGGGTTTTTTTAGATGAAATGTGAATAGCACCAAATATAATACCATTCTGCTTATTCTGAGGTATATACTTACAGACACTATTTCAGCTACCAAAGAATTTTTCAGTTTTTGATTTTAAAAATGCATCCAGAACTCTTCTCTTTTACAATAGTTTTTGCTCATCAGGACTTCGCAGTTACTCTCCATTTGCCTTAAAATGCAATGCAGAGTCTCAGAAAACTTTATCCCAACCTTTTGGCATTTGCTCTGAATTTTCTTAAGATTTTAAGAATCTCAGCAGAGGCTAAAATAAGGCTTAAAACATGTCTTTGTTACTTGAGATGTTTATTTTTATACAGATTCACTAAAATTAGGAAACCTAAATGCCATATTGTAAACAACAATTTTACCATCAATTAAAATGTGAAAGAGGAAACTCCTCACCACATGAGACATGTCTTTCAGTGAGCTGGGATTGTGTTTTAATGTTCTCCTTTTTTGCTTCATTTATAATTTGATTTATTTCATGCAAATATCTCTCTTCTTGGGAGCTCAGAACAGTCTCTGCTGGTTTCTCTCTCTCAATGACTCATTTCTTTATCCCCATTGATGAACAGAGACATTAGAGAAAGTGCTTAAGACCTGAGACCAAGAGAGGATAATACAATTAAAGAATGTTTATAAATTATCTCCATCTCAGCAGGGGTTTTTTTAGAAGATTTTTTCAGGCAACATCAATGAAATGCATCAGTAGCTACATGACTTACATTTAATTACTGCCCTTCTAGAAAGTGATACTGCATGTGGCAGTCTCCAGTACAAGCTCTCTTACTTCCATGAAAACTAGCAGTCACTCTCATTAGAAGTTCATCGCTAGTTTTCACAATTATCATTTGCTTAATAAAATTTAGACAGCTGAAATATTCTGTAGCAGTGTAAGTGACCTCAGCCACTCTGACCACAGATGAGCACACCGACACCAAGCTGTGGTGGTCAAGCACCAAGATTTAAAGCAGCTCACTCCCTTGTTAAGGTGAGAGCCCACAATCTCCTACATCACTTACCTACTTGTTTTCTTGTGATTGGTTCATGTTTTCCCCTCCCTGTTCTATGTATAAGTTCATGTTTATTCATTTCCAATAATATGTGTAAGTTCTAGAAAGTTCCTTGGTACTTGACACCCCATTGGTTCCCTCCCTAAGACTCTCCTAGGAATTGTTCCCATTGATTCCCTCACTGTTAACTCCGCCTATTTGCCCTTATCCAATTGGCTGAGATCCCTTTCCCTGCCTTCTCTACCCTCAGTATAAAATACCTGGACCCTATGAAGAATTTGGCTCTTTGTCCTTGTCCCTTTCATGGGATAAACCATTCTCCATGTGGTTTCTTCATGGGGAAACCACATGGAGAGTCCGCTCTTTTTTCTTGTTTATTTCAGCCTGCATGCCTTTAAACCAGCGACAGAGAGATAGCTCCCTCAGATGAGGATATCTACCCCTTCCTTTTTGTGTGTGTCAGCGGGGAGTGCCACCTTACAGGGGGTTGTGGCCTCAACCTCTGGGCTTCTTTATATCTGCACACAAGGGGTAAACCTCCTTCAATTGGGCCCAAGAACCCCCTCAGCTGGGGACAGGAAAAAATTTAGAACACCAAACCTAAACTAAGATTATAAATAATCGAAGCACATTTTAGGCATAAAAGAACAATTTAAAATACTACCTTTTCATAGAAAGAGCATAAACAAATAATAATTTATTGTTCATTTTTGATGTAGAGTGCAAATTATGGAAGTGTTGTTCTTGAAAACAAATTCCCAGTCAACTCTAAAGATACAGTGAAAATTTTACAATAATGAACCTCATTATATTCAGTTACTAGTTTCAACAGCATAACTACATAACACCATGGAAGTATACAATTTTTTTCCCCAGTGTAGTGGTGGCAAATACACTATTATAAGCAAATAAGAAAAATGCTTTTCTTTCATGTTGACCATCATATTAAAAAATATCTAACTGTAGATCTAGCTCTCACAGTTCTAACGTATTAAAAAATAATTATATAATCATGTAATCATGTAAAAAAATTGAATTATAAGTACATATTAAACATAAATATATATAATAATAAAGTAAAAAAAAATAAAAAACAAAATTGTCATATGAAATTATACAACTCTGTGTTTTCATGTTTACAGCACCATGGAGAGTCAAGAGAACAAGGAATCTCTGTAAACATTTAAGATGTTTAAGACTATCAGTCCTGATTCTACATTCCCTATCCATCATCATCTGGGGCACACTCTGAAGCACCCTCTCTCAGTCTTCAATCACAAACACATTGGAGATTCAAAAAATACAACTGGTAAAAATGAAGAACACAGTAAAAAGGAGTAGCATATGCTCAAAGAGCAGTATTTCTCAATAGTACAGTCTAATTCTTCTGTGACAAATCTGGAGTTCATAAATTGTTGCGATGCAGTGCTGGATAGCAAAGTGCCGTGATCTTCCCAAAAGTGTCTGCAGGAGGAAGCCACCCAGTGCAGCCACCACACTTGCACACAGGTCCACACACACATACACAGATAGCTCCAGGAATGAATCGACTGTAAAGAGCCAGGAAGGGTCTCTGTATAGGGTTCCACCAGAAGAGTTTAATGCAGCCACAGCGTGAAGGGTTCCAGGGATGAAGATAAGGAACAATGGAGGGTCCAGGGTTTTATATGGGAACAGAGGGAGCATCAGAGACCCAAGGGTCTGAGGGCACAGGAGCAGATGGAACTAGGGCAAGGGAACCAATAGGGAAACTCTGGAGGAGTGGCGATGGGGCAAAAGCCAATGGGGGAACCTGGAGTGGAGAACCTTCTAGGGCAGGAACATCTAAGGTAACAAGGGGTGGGGAGGCCAAACAAGCCAACGGGGGAAGCAGAACTGGAATACATTAACATAACAGAACAATGCATTGTGGGGGAAGCTTTTTCGGTCACCCTAACCTGGGTGGGACAGTCCCTTGACAGTCCCCTATCAAGGGACTGTCCCACCAATGGACTCTCTCTGTCCCTTGTACCAGTGACCCACTGGCCTCCAAAACAAATCTAGTTCCTAAATATGTCCTTCTTATTAACTATTCTCATTAACTATTGCCATGGAGCCCATTGAATGATTTTAATGCAGTTGGGACTGCGTTGCTGCACTGAGTTAAAAATGAAGAATTCCCCACTATATTTCATTACTTCATTTGACCGATTTGCTAGTTTACTTATTAAGTGGACTATGCATGAATAGACGTCAGTGTAGACAGAAAAGGAAAAATATTGTCTGAGCATCACAAAATAAAGGCCATTTCACAAAACATATCCTTTATCACATAAGAACTTTTGGTTATGACATTCTCTTTTCATTGGATGAAAATGGTCTGGGTTAAAAATAAACAAATGCACAACAAAAGAGGATGGATCTGGAGACATGAGAAGATAACTGGGCCTCTGTACATAATAGCTTACCAAAAAAACCCAAAAGTAAGGAAGAAACCAGCAGGAGAAGTATTACAAGGTATGTTCATGTATAGATTGTTGGCAATTATTTTTAAAATTAAAAGATAGGTTACTTTCTAGAAGGCCAATACTGATTCATGGAAGCTGGTGCAAAATGCCGGCAATTTGCACAAATGGTATTAACTGCAATGAGCGTACTTGTTTTTCGGTGGTCTCACAAAGCAGATGAAGGCATTTATCTTCCTTCATAGGTATGAAAATAATAATGAAAAAGTTAAAAGCAATTAGAACAGAATGGCAATTATGTATTTGTGTACGATTTCACACTCTTTTTATGTTACCATTGAGTCAGTACAGCATCAGTTCCCAGCTTGGCCTTTGGAAGATATCTTCTGGAAGGTTAAAGAGGTAGCTGCAGTTCATTAGGTGAAGATGCAACTTACAAGGCATAGGAGTTTTGCTACAAGTCATCCTTTTCAGAAACTGCATTTTCTGTAAATAACAACCGTCTACTTACTTTGCAGTTCTTGTTGTTTGGGTTATAGTATAAAATGGAGACTTCCCTTTGTTTCATTTCACTACTTTTATACCTACAGCAGTAAATCCTAACATGTTCTATGGTTCTCAGAGGTGAAATTAGAGGCACTGGGCTAGGAATGTGATGGAACAGAATATTCCTAATCTCCTCTGACAAGATTAGCATAGAAAAACATATTTTATTTTCCTCTAACTTTATTATCATCTGATGTTCTCTCCAGCAGAAAGAGGAATTTTGTAATGTTTTGATTAAGGATTGCAATATATCAAAGGAACTTAGAGTGCTTTAAAGGTAAATGTTATACAGCTATGCACAAAAAAAAAAAAAAGAAAAAAGACATAGTACACTTAACTGTTTTTAAAAAGCATCAGAAAAAACCCTCCATCACCACTACTAATTTCACCATATAAATGGCATTTGTAAAAGACACATGTTAAATGTATCAACAAATATTTAAAATTTATCCCTTCCTCTGCAGTTCAACAGAACAGCTGAACTTGCAGTTCAGTAGAGCAGAGAAACTTTTAGTAATGCCATCTTAGGAGACTAAGGTAATATAATGCAAAAGACAGGCTATATTTAAAGGCAGCTGCATAAAAGCAGTCTCATTAAACTGCACACAACTTATAAAGGCCGTGATTGATAGAAATTCAGCTGTTTACTCTCGTTTATCAATAGATAAAATTTCAGTTGGATTCAGTAGTACATTTACATGCATAGAAAAGGTAATTCTGTGTACAAAAGGGGAATTTTTACAAACTTATTGTAAAATTCATCAGCATTAGGCAAAGATTATTTTTCTGATAATCAGACTGCAGACAAATAAAGGAAAGAGCCCTTGCTCTTAATGACTCCTCCCATTCACTTTAAGTCAGAATTTTTTCTCTCAGACTAATCCATACTGTATTTTTTTTTGTACCTTCTCTGGAAGGGGATGCCCAGTCTCCCCACCCCACTCCACACATCCCCTATTTTGATTATAGAGTTAATTGATAGGCCAGAAAGTGCAATGCACAGATGCTTGTGGCAGATGGTGCATCAGATATGGAAAAACCATAATGTCTGTAAATTATCAGAATTGAAAATTGCTTGGTATCATTCATGACAATACTTTGTGCAGGTATTGCAAAATGATGCTTGAGAGACAGCGATCTACTACCTTGAAAATAAAAAGGAGTACACTTGGACATCTTTGACTTTGGGAAGCAAGATGGAGAACTGAGGGAAGTCCCCCACCTGGGAATCAGGAAGTTCCCTGCGGACAAGCCAGGACATGGGTCCTCTGGGTGTACCCATGAACAGACAGGACAAAGTTGAAGAATGGCTCTAGTTCTGTTCAGAAAAATCTATGAATTTCTGTGATGCTTTGAAAAATAGCACATCATGCTAGGGATTCATCACTGTAGTAACTAAGTGTATGGGAAGAACCTTCTTTCTTTGCAATATTTTACTTCAGTTCTACCCTACAAAAATAATTCCATTGTTTTCATTGAGACATGGTGCCAAGGCAGATTTATTTGATCTGGGCATTTTTCCATAAAAACTACCCCCCAGATATAAAACACAGTTATCACAACGCACAGTGGAAGTTTGGGGTTCATTATATGTTGCCAGAATTAAGCAACTATGATGTCAAATGCTCAGTGGTGTCATTCCAGTAGAGTCAAATACTTGGGATAATGTGAAACTGTCACCTCAAATAGAAGAGCTTATTTTGATTCTTTTCCTGTTTTGCAGCAGGATGGAAAATACTGCACTGACTGGAAGTCTGCAAAAATTTTATCTCTGATCCAGGATACTGTAACTTCTTTTTGTTTTACCAGGTCTTCCAATGCCTTCCTAAACCCCATTGATTCCTGACTGGCATTCCCAAGTTCATACATATCCATAATGAGCTTCAGCTTAGCCCAACTGGTCAGGTTGCTCCAGCAGCTCTTATTGTACTCATTTAATTCCTTTTTTACTTTTCCAGTCATCATCTATCCAGACCACAACACTACAAGGATATTGTGGGAGACTGTCAATAGCCTTGTGAAAGTTGAGGAGAATGGCATCCACTGCCTTCTCCTCTTCCACAAATCCCACCTAGCCTAGAAGCCTAGAAGACAATCATATTGTCTTGACAACCATTTATTCTTGGTGAATCCATGCTGACCCCTCCTAGTCACATTCTCTTTCAAGTGCTCAAAAATGTGCTCCAAGAGGACAAACTATAATTTTCCCAGGGACCAGTGAGGCAGACTGGCCTGTATTTCTCATGCTTTTTGAAGATTTGAGACAATTTGTCCTTCTCCAGCTGCTGAGGGCAATTTATTTACAGAACCTTTGAAAAATAATATAAGGTGGTCTCAGTATGATGTGAGCCATGCTGTCTCTGCACTCTCTGACAATGGAAGGAAACAGGACGTGCCCTTGAAGCTCATGGAATGATGTGTGGTGTGGCCAACCACAGCTATTGCAAAGAAGCTGACTGTATCTCAACACAAATGAGGCAGGTTAGATTCACCTGTTGGGAATCTGTACTAATACAAAATTTAGTTTTGGTGGTTTCTAGGTAAGTCTTAGAAGAACAATAACTTACTATTAACTATGACAGAAGTTGTTCTCAAAAACTGCCAACATCACTATTTCATGATGATTTTTTCCATAATTAGAATCTGCAAACTGACTAGGCTTAGCTGAAAATAAGGTCCTTAAAATAGACACCTTTCAATACACATATATACATATTCCATATTCCATCAAAGTCCACTGAACTTAAGAATCACAATTTGTTCTAAAAAATTGTTTAGAATTTAAAACCAGCTTTCATCATACCTGATCAGTGATACTTATTTTGTAGGTAAATAGAGTTGAATTTCAATTGACAGATACACTAAAAATACTTTATGTCAATTTTTAGCAGTTACAAATTTTGGCTCAGTAAGAGGTGGGATATTCTCTCCTTGCTTAGAGCTAAAGAAACCTGCTATACTCATATTGAACATAAATTTTATGTCACACAATGATAAAAAGAAACAGGGTGGAAGGGTAAATAAAGCATCTATAAATTCTTATTACACATAAATAAATCAGTATAACTGTGTTACATGGAAAATACTCCTAGGTGAGATAGATTTTTCTTATGATTCACAGGGTAAATGTCCTTGCTTTCCTATAACAAAGTAGAATCAAAATGGCTTTCAGAGGAGAACAGAGACCTGTACAAATAAGGGGAAAACACAGCTATTTAACTGATTTTACAGAAGTTACTAAAGGTCATGCACTTACAAAAGCCAGAGTTAGTGGATTTGCACAGGCACCATTACTCTTGAATTGTTCCAGCGTCTCCTTCAATGCCTTACAACCATCAAAGTAAGCTAATAAAAAAATAGAGAGAACAGGATCTCAGTTCTACCAAGGCTTTCAGGCATTAAATTATTGCCACTAATAGCAAACTTAGGTGAAAACAGGTAATAGGAAGAAAGGTGGAATAATTTTGGGATGTGAATACTATATGCTCTCATTGTGAGATTGTTTTCAGATTAAGAATGCATCCCAGTGCAGAAATGCCCAAAGACCAATCTAGTCTTGGATGCAAAAAATTAGGGAAGATCAGCATTTTTATGGTTTATTTCCAACTATATTAGAAAAGGAGAGCTTTACAAGACAGGAAGGGTAAAAGAAAACTGGTACATTGCTTTATATTATGCAAATTCTGAACATTAAGATATTTAAAGATTGTTTTAAAAGGAAAAA
>JACBWW010000060.1:593831-659488 GCA_020086605.1 Lanius collurio | reverse complement strand
CTCAGGAGAAATATGAGGCAATACTCCAGCAGAGATCCAGACACAGTGGCCCTGTTAAAGGTCAGCTTTGTCCTGCATGCCTGGCCAGATATCAGGAGAAAGTTACAAAAGCTTGAGGACTGGCAGGAACAAGAATTAAATGAACTGTTGAGGGAGGCTCAGAAGGGAGGAGGAGAAAATAATGACAAAAAAAAGACAACAGCCAAAGTTATGGGGTAGCAGCTGTGAGAGAAGGGAATCAACCTATGAGAAGTGGAACCCCTCAACAGGAGACATTCAGGAATAATAACAAACAGGATGAAGTATGGACAAAATACCAAAATCGCAGTCCCGTGTGTTTTTATTGTAAAAAGAAGGGACATCTAGGAGGAATTGCTCTCAGAGAAATCAAGATCTGGAGGTTTTCGGGGAAGTATAGAAAGGAAGAAGGCTTTTGAGTGATTATTATTAAACAAGAGATTTTTGAGGTAGATTACAGAATAGAAATGGGGGATATATTACTAATACCAGGGGTAGAATGTAATTTCCTTGAGAGGAGCTTGTAAGTACAATTAGGAATTGGGACATTGTTAAAAAGAAGGGAAATGGTAGTTAAATTGTTCAAATCAAAAGAGATGAAAATTGGATAAACCAAATTGTGTGGCAGGATAAAAGAATTGGGATAAATGATGCTCAATATGATTAAAATAACTGATAAAAATTGCCTAGTTCAAATTCCTTGATATCCTATTTTCTCAGAAGGGCATAAAGAATTACAGTCTGTTAATAGTTCTTTGATTAAAGAGTCTGGTAATTGAATAGCTTTGTCCACTGCTTAATTTCTGTGGTGAGCTTGCCTCTTTATGTCTTGGAATATCTTAAACCATTTACAAACAGCCAAAATATTCCTCGACTGTGCAGCCCCACTTAAGCCAGTGCTAGTTGACAGCTACTCACCAGAAGCAGAAGTTGAGAAGAACAATATAGCTCAAACTCCCTTTATGGTGTTAAGTCATTTATTGCCTCTGTCCCAAGAGACAGAGCACCGACCTGGGCAAGAATCAGCTGGGGTAGGAGGGCGAGGCTTTGTGTCCAGTTGGTTTTGTCACAGAGAGGGGCAAAGGGGATAGCAGAGGCGGAGCTGGGATAAACAGCCAACTAGATCAGAACTTGGGCTGCTTGAACATTAGACAGACCCAGAGTCACATGGCAGGAACCCGGCCGGGGGGGCACAGGGGGGTCCACAGCAGCAAAAGAGTCCTTGAGAAAAGGATGTATATGTTATAACACCCCTATCTGCCTGTTAAAAAATCAGGTGGTATTTATGGATTGGTATAAGAATTAAGAGAGTAAAATAAGAGGGCTTTTCACTGATACCCTGTGGCCATTAATTTGTATAACCTTTTGAAATCTTGAAATGAACAACCATTAATACCACAATGAGAAGGTCCCTTTCCAGTGCTAACAACAGCAGAGACAGCTGTCAGAACTGCCAAGCAGAGGTGTTCTGACTCCAACAGAATCAAAGGATCCGTAGAAGAACCCTGCCAGTGGACTGTGACATTATCACCAGGACAATTGAGGACAATCCTAAAAGCAGGACATCAACCTCCAGTGTGGCAAGTAGACTGCACTCCCATTAAAGAGGCTTGAGATGCTCCTTATAGACTATATTGGTGGTTTAAGATACCCAAAGAGAACTGTTTAAGTCCTAACATCATCCCTGGGATAGCCTGATCCCTCTAGAAATGGGTGTCCTGGGACATATCAAGCACTAACTTCAAAGGACAATAAAACTTTTGCCTTTGTGGAGTGTAGGAGAGGGAAAACCTCATGTGACCCTTTGAAATTTAGGGGATTTTCTCTAACCTGCATACCCTATCTGGAGTATCCCAATGCAAATTGGATTGAGCATGAATACAAAGGTGTGACCAATATTGATAATATCATTATTACAACAAATAAACCCCCTCTGTAATTTTTGTTGTGAGTTCAAACCACTGCTGCAAGGGAATCAATAATTAACTAAATCCAAATGGGGGAAGAACACCAGAAAAAGTCAAACCCCATATTTCCACTACCAGCAGGAACTCCACTTGATGTGGATATATGTCTACAAGACCAGAGGGCAAGACCAGATGGATATCCCCGTTTGCCACATAAGAAGTCAGCTATGGGCAGCAACTTCATCGGCTATGGCTGTGGGATTGGGAGTCCTACTGGACCTCTGATGCTAATTTTACTTCTTCACTGCTCAGAGACTCAAGCAAACTCCTGCTGGAAGTGCTATCAAAACCTGTATTTTGTAAAGGCCTGGGGTTCTTATCTGGTCCACATTCCCATCAACAGTGTTTGTTATGATGCAAAGAGATTAGAGACTTGCAGCATTCAGGGACGAACCCAGTGGATGTCAAAAAACTTTGGACCTGCAGGAATTAAGATGAGGATTGGGATGCCCCTGGGGATAAGAATGGATTTATTTCACTGAAAGTGGACATTGGGATATCTCAGATGGAGGTGGAATACAAGATCTGGTAAAGCAAGAAATAATATGGAATACCACCAAAAGGCTAGTGAGCCCACCTGTATCCACTCAGGTACAGAAACCAGACATATATGCAAGGTTGCAAGAGACATTGAAAAACGAAATAGAGCTGCCCCGGTAGGGATGGAACTTATTTGTGGACCTGGGGGAATGGATAAGCAAGGAATTCAACCTCACGAACTGCTGGATGTGTGGAGGACTATTAATGACCAAGGAGTGGACATGGAAGGGAGTGAGCTTAGGCCCAGTGGAATTAATGAGGTAGAATCAAACTGAGAGAAAAAAGACTGATAGATCTGAGGGATGGGTGCTAAGTTCTGAAACCATAGGAGAAGAATGCATCTGGAGGACTGGGAGGGTCTTTTCTAAGAGTGTGGGAAAAACTCCTTGTAAAAGATATAAGGTGACTAACAGAACAAGTACTTAGTGGGTCTCCACAACTCTCCAGAAATTGTGGAAAATAAATAATGATTCACAGTGTCCCTATGAGAGGGAGTAAGCTCTCTTCCAATGCAATGTGCTTTCTTCCCCTGAAAAGATCAACCCATACGAGGATATCCCAGAAATAGCTCCATTCTGGGCAGACATAGGAAATATCTCTAAGACCTGGATGGTCCCAGATGGACTATTCTGGGTCTGCAGAAGGAGAGCTTAAACAAATTTACCCCTAGAACGAAAAGGGAGGTGTACCCTAGGGTTAATCCAACCTGGTTTCTTCCTGTTACCTTTACAAAAGGGAGATGAACGAGGGGTACTTGTATATGAAAACCTAAAAAGATCCCGAAAGGATCAGATTGGAGGTACCGTAATTTGGGGAAAGGATGAGTGACCCCCAGAAAGGGACTTATGGACCAGCCACCTGGGCTCAAGACGACAGTGGGGGTTACCAGACTCCCATATACATGCTGAACAGGATAATAAGATGGCAGGCTGTGCTTGAAATAATAACTAATAAAATTGCCTCAGCTTTGGAGCTGATAACAAAACAACAAAGTCAAAACAGGGCAGCCATTTATCAAAACAGATTGGCCGAGGAGGAAGGTGTCTGTGGAAAATTCAACACATCAGACTGCTGCTTACAAATAGATGATAATGGAGACACAGTGATTGATTTGGCCGAGGAATTAAGAAAAATTGCACATGTACCTGTTCAGAAGTGGGAATCGATGTTAAACAGTGACTGGCAGAATAATTTATTTAGAGGAGCATGGTGGAAGAGACTGGGATTCATGATATTATGCTCCTTAGCAGGATTCCTGTTTGTCCCTGCCTTATACCCTGTTTCATTAGACTAATAACCAGTGTGGTATAAAACATGCAGTTGGTAATAATACCGAAGGATCCAAAACAGTCTGTGGGGCCTCCCCACAAGATCATGGTTCTAAAAAGAAGCAATTAAACTAAATATCCACTTGAACAAGCACAACAGATATACAAAAGTTATGAATTAGGGACACAGATGTAAAATTCAACATACAGCTCAACCCAAATGTATTTTCAAAAAATAAGAGTGAGGATTGATATGTTGAGAGTTGGATTTTGCAATATGTTGTATGAGTTATAATATTACATATTGAGAATTATTTAATGATTGTTGGGGTAGCCTGGTTGTGAGGTTGTGTTTAACAGGGCTGTACAATCTGTATGTTGTAACATCAGTTCTGAGGGGTTTGCAAGGGGACCCCAGCAGACTTGGAAGACACCACCTTAAAAAGGAACAGGACTCCAACCAATGAGAACCTTGAAGGCCACAGCAACAGAAAAGTGTGGGTTCCCTAGGATTGACAAGGGGGCGAGACTATGCAAAACCGTAAATAAATCTACATGAGGCCCGTGCAATCACAAGGGTATAAAAGGCAGGGTCAGTGTTTTGTGAGGGAGCCTCTGGTCCCCTGCCATGGTTCTAGCACTGTCCACATTTGCTTTGCCATTTTTATTGAGTTCTCAATGAATTTTAGTAACTCATTTCCATATCGGATCTGGGTCATTTATAACAGGGGCCAATTTAATTTTAATTTCTGTCTCAACACTGTTTGTCAGAGGAACGTGGGGAAAGGGTGGCACATGTGCCACTTGCAGGAGGCAACTTTCAGTAGATGGGAGAAAGCCTTGTCTCTGGGGGGACTTTGCCTGGAATCCATTTCATATCTCACATGGGACAAGCAGTCAGCAGAAGACCACCAAGGCCACTGTACCCTCCAGAGAGGTTCTCCAATCAGATGCAAAAATGTCTCCATCAATGGACTGCACTGGAAGGCTGGACAGAGCCAATGGTCTCCTGTGAGGAAGTGGACTTTGGGAGGAGCCAAGGGGTATAAAAGTGACTGAGTCACAGGGTGTGTTGGTCTTCTTGGACCTTTTGCTTTGGCTCTAGTCAGCTGTTTTTGCCCCGGTTCTATCCTGTTCTTGTCCTTTCTGCCCTGGCTCCAGCCTGCTTTATGGCTTTTCTGCCCTCACTGGCCCTTGCTCTCCCTCCCTCTCACTGGGAGCTTGGCTGGACACCAGCTGATCTCCAAGCCCTGTGTGTAGCCTGTGTCCTGCCCGACCCCTTCGCCTGTCCCAGCTGCCTGTCCTGCCTCCCAGTGTTCCTGTCCGACCCCCTGCCCACTTTGTCCCTGCATTCCTGCCTGCCTCTAATCTTTCTTCAGCGATCCAGCCGTGACTGCTTGTCCAGGGTTCTGCACCTCCTGCCAGAGCGCCCACCTCGTGCCCGGCTGGAGCCGCGGGAGCTGTGCCTGTGGAGCCTCTCCGAGAGCTGCGCAGGCTCCCCGGCAGGCAGCGTGCACACACCCCCTGCCACTTGCACATGGACAGCACTCACCCACCTTCTGGTGGTAATGCCCACTTCTCTCTCACTCTACCACTCACTCTGTGTCGCTCGCACTCTCACTCTCGCTCTCTCTCTCTTGCTCTCTCTCCCCCCCTTATCTTCTTTCATTTTCCTTCCTCCTTTTCTCTCCCTTCTAGTCTTCTTTAGTAGGCCAGTGTCTTTTTTGTTACCAATAAATGGTTCTCAGATATAATATTGTCTCATTTGACTTAATTTTGTCCTAGACTACCTGTTTTAATAGAACTTCCCACAGCTCCCCATGAACGGAATGCAACAGGAATTAGTTTATGGTCATCAGACTTCTGATTTGAGAGCTAGAATAATATTTCTAGTTATTTCATTTAGCCAAGGAACTAAGAAACACTTAGTAAATTAATGTAGTTCTCTGTCATAAAACTCATTACTACACAAACTCTTTGTTACTACATTTCGTGGTCAAATTTCAGGTATTTTGACAGGTAGGTTTTTTGGTAGACAATGCTTTTGTCAAAGTAAAGTCTTCAGGTCTTGGGCTTTGAAATAACATTTGAGCTACAAGTTCAGATTATATAAACTTCCAACAGCATTTCAATCAAAAATGTTTAGAACAATTCCCTATAACAGCAGGGGTTCTGTCCAGCCATTATCACCAACTTCCTTGCTCAGACTCTGTGCTGGAGTGAGAATATTGTGCAGTTTCATCTTGCCATGCTACACTGATATTTATTGCATTAGATGATTCTCTTTTTCTCATGCAATCACTGTGTTACTATTCTTCCCATCATAAATAAATTTTCCATGTTGTTGTTTCCATGCTCAGTGTTTCAGATATAAGAGCAGAATATTTTCTTTATGTCCTTTCTTTTTTTGGAAACAGAAATTCTTTCCAGGGCAAATTCTAATCCTTTTTTTCACAGGAGCAGAGTGAGGGGACAAAAACATATATAAATAAAGGACAGAGCATGCTCCCTCTCTACGTGCCATAAAACTGTCTTCCAAGTACTGACAGAGAGAAGAGCATGAATTCATCAAAGTTAGAAAGTAACAGACTCACAGAAAAGAATGTTATAAAATGAGAAGTAGTCACAGCACCAAGCCTGAGAGTTCAAAAAGCATTTGGACAATGCTCTCAGGCACATGGTGTGACACTTAGGGATGGTGCTGTGCAGTGCCAGGAGTTGGACTCAATGATCCTTTTAGGTCCCCTCCAACTCAGCATACTCTGTGATTCTGTGAGAGGTTGTGTTGCTTTTAGGAGAGGAGGACAGAACTGTGAAAGCACCTTTGTACAGTTTTTAGATTAAGGAAAACAATCCATAGTAAGTATTTCCTTACTTGGATTTAAGAATGAAGCTGGTTTAGGTTCTTGTGTCCTTAATTTTTGATTGCAGTAAAACTACTAATGGCCTAAGCAGCCTGAAAAATACATTTTTAAATATTCTACTTTCTTTCTTTATAACTTCTATATTTTCAATACCTCAGTAGAGCAATTGGCATTTTACTGCTTTAAAAGAGAAAATTATAAGTGTCAAAAAGGGTGTGGAAATCAATTAATGTCTAATAAAATAGAAACATCAAACCAAGCCCAAAATGCATCTCCCTCCAATCACTAATCTTCCCCAGGGCACTACTGCCCTTTAGACATTTCATCCCTTTCGGAATAAAATGTGGCTGGACAGCATACAAAAGCCGTGTACTAGGTAATTATAACTCTGTATGTTATATTTGAAAAATGCTAAAATCTTACATGGTATATGTGGATTTGTGAAAATTTACTTTTATGAACAATACTATATGTAAAACAGAAAGTTCTCTGTGTAGTAGTACCATTGCAATCCTTTTAGCTATTAGGGAAGATGTCACACTACAATTGAAGGCTAAGGGCTAACTTGTTTCTTGTATCATTTCACTTCATAGAAAGCAAGCAGAATTCATTATAAAAAAAAAGTTTGGGAAAAGAGTGGGCCAGGGAAAGGGCTAACATTACTACAGACAGTTTCAAGTTCCAGTATAGAAATACTAGAAAGAGCTGTTTTTCTTTGGGCTGGCACTGGGGGTTCAGTGTGTCAGAGGCTGAGCAAGCTGTAATCTTTGTTTTTTGCTTGTAGCTTTTCTACACTGTAAGTAGAGTTAAAACCCACCAAGAGCCTGTCTTGAGATATTATTCCTGCTGGCTGTCCCCAGCTGCTCTCACTGCTCTCTGCTGTCCCCTGTCCCCAGCACTGTTGGGCTGCACTCTGTCCTCCTGCCTGCTCTGCTGCTGTGTTGGAGCTACATCCAACTAGAACTGGTAAAAAGCCTGACTTTACAGGTGCCAAGATTCAGTGATTATCACAAATTACTTAAGACAACTCTTTCAAGCTAATACATTGGACATTCATCCAAAGGCCCTCTACTCTGCTTAATGCAGATAAATCCACCTGAGTTCCAAGTCTGACAATTTCTGTAGAAAAATTCCAAGCGCTTCTTGTCTCAGGTAAGTTCAAGCTGCCTGGCTTCTCTGCAGAGGAAAGAGTTGTCCTTTACCTTCATTTTTTTCTTGCTGTGTTTATCATTGATGAAGATTGTCCACTTTTATCTCTTGTAGAATTAGAATTCTCTCATGTACTGTACTTTGCTGTTAGGATCAAAACCAAAACATAATCCTATTAATCTGCATGGCAAAGTGCATGTAGGTGTTTCCTTATGATACAGTTTGTTCACTCAGCATTCAACACTGGAAAAAACTGATGGGTGAATTCTGGTTTACCTACTCTTCTCTGCTTATTTCCTTTAGAGATCCTTTTGGTTAATTTCATGTAATCGACCAATATGGTAGATAAATTGAAACTTGAGCAAAGGAATTAGAAATTTCCTGACTGTCTCAAATCAAATTCTTACCTGAAATTTTCGTAAGAGTATTAAGAGACTAATACAGTACCCATTCTTTTGGCAAGAAATCATACCTGATTAATATGTTGCTACTTGCCTCTCAAGTTTACAGCAATTATTAGAATCCAGATGCACCACGGTCTATTATTAATTTTTCCTACACAACCCAACATGTGAAATTCCCATTCTTGTTGAGTAAATTAAATCAAAATGTCAAATTACTATCGTTTAGTAACACTACAAAATCTTTTCTGTACCTCTCAAAAGGTTAATACTGCTAGCAGATGCAAAGAAATGTGATCTCTCTGTGCAAGGCTTTGTAAAAAATAAAAAAAACCCAAAAAGGCCACAGATACATCGAATATGTGTCCTGACATTTATTACATACTCCTCAGCAATCCTACCTCTTCCTCCTTCCCCTTGAGAGCCTAGAGCAAGAATCACAATGGAGTTAATGGAGTCTTCATGAGTCAAGGAGACAAATGAAATCTGTTGGAGGGGAAAGCTTCTCATTGAAAATAAATAAATCCGTATCTGCAAACTTCTTAAAATTTTATTTCAGTCTGCATGAAAGATACAGATACTTACAGGCAGATAAAGAAGTGGAAAAAATATTCTTTTAGGCTGTGGTAAAATGGAGGAGAAAGGATGACACAGAAGGAAGGAAAAGGAATTATCTAGATGCATTGTTACAAAAATTGGCCAGGTACCACAACTTTACAGAAAATTCCTCTTGTGAATGCATTTGCTTCTGCAATGACTTAGAGTGTAAGGTCATGTCTTTTACTAGAAAGTTTGTTCAGTGTTGTGGATCTTAACATTTATTGGGAGAATTAGAATATTTTGAAGTCAGAACTGTACTTAAGAAAATGCTCTGGAAATAATTCAGCCAGAACTTTACTTTTCGTTTCCAAATCCTCATCCACATGAAAGATAAAACTGTCTTCTATATAGTGAAAAGCTGCTAATATCCAGACTATTTTTGATGCATAATACATTTATTCATGCTCTACGTACTTTATTCTCAAGCTCTTTCCTTTCTCACTTCTTCACTTCCATAATTTACCTAAAATAGAAACGGCATAAACAGTTCAGTTCCTAATCTAAGTGACATTTAAACAAGATAGAAATATGCTTTTTATGTTCCTGAATTTACAAGTTTGCTGCTACTTATATCTGTCTTATTTTGTAATTTGTACACAATTTTTCTGTGGATTTAAGACTACATTTCATTTAGTCTTTCTGTTGAATAACTTTGCAGTCATATTTGAGTGTGTTAACTGTGAAGTGCAAGACAAACCACAGCTGTGTTCAGTGAATGAACATTTGTCAGTAAAAGTAAACTTTTGCATTTGACTGAGTCATTTTAGCAGATATTAAGTAAATGTTAAAGAATAATAGGGTCCCCAATAAGCAAATGTCAGATGACATATTTCACACCCCAAACCACATGCCGTAGATAAACCCTTCCAAATTAATTTTCCTAGATGCATTGGTTTCAAGGTCAAAGAAAATAAATCAACTCAGACCTCCTCTGTTACAGCATCCTAAATTTCATGTGTTCGTGCCTCTACAAAGACAGCCACTCTTCACAAGGAATGTCTACCAGTTTCCCATCTAGTGCAACTACATCTTCTTCTGGCCCATGTTATTGCTCTGAACAACTTTTCCTTTGTGCCTACAGTGCCCTTCAGCCTCACGCCTCACATACAGATTTGCAGAGAACCACCAGCTGAGTTAAATCAGTAGTTAACGAAAACAAAAGTGGAAGTCTCCCCAGAAGAGCTGGTAGAAATCTAAAGAGAGCTGTAGACTTGTTTTTCCAGCTTTTGGGTTTCTATTCCTTTTCCTTGTGTATACAGCTTTTTGAAGTCTTTTACAGTAAGAAAGTCAACTACTTTTACACTCTGTTTTCTCAGACACCTCGTACTTTCAACTATGTTGTCTGTGACATTCAACTATTTTCAACTTCTTATCAGTTCATGCATTTAGGTTATAAATATCATGCAACAATAAATACTGTTTACTACTGTTTCATAACATTATCAGTGACATAGATCATGGGATCAAGTACGCCCTCAACAGATCTGTAGTAGATACCAAGCTGAATATTGGGGTCTACACCTGAGAGACAGGATGCCATCCAGAGGGACACATTCAAGAATTGAGATTGAGGGAGGTGATTCTGACCTTCTGTTCCATTCTTTGAGATTCTTTCTGGAGTATGGTGTCCAGTTGTGAGGTCCTCAGCTCAAGCAGGACATGGCCCTGTTGAAGCAAGTTGTGAGGAGGGCCACAAAGATGATCACAGGGCTGGAGCCACTTCTAAGACAGACTGAGAAAGTTGGGGTTTTTCAGCCTGGAGAAGAGGTGCCTTCAGGAAGACCTCACTGTGGCATTTCAGTACTTAGAGGACGCTTCTAAGAAATATGAGGACATATGTTTTAGGCTGAACAGGATACAATAAAGGGGTAATTATTTTAAGCTAAAAGAGGGTAGATTTAAACTAGATGGAAGAAAAGCATCTTTTACAATGACAGTGGCAAAACACTGAAACAGGTTTTCTAGCTATGTGATATCCTGGAAAGATTCAAGGTTAAGTCAGACAGGGCTCTGAACAACCTGATCTAGTGGAAGATGTCCCTGCTCATTGCAGGTGGATTGGACTGGATGGATTTTGAAGGTCCCTTTCCCAAACTGTTCTATGATTTTGTGATTCTTCTATGATTTGGTTTATTTCTAGCACAGGCAGTCACATAACAATGTTACTGCTATCTTTCATCAGTGCCGCTTTTCAATACAACAGATTAGATGTGCTAATTTAAAACCCAGCAGGAAAACTGATGCAGCCTGCTAGTGCCAGCAGAGGGAACAATGCCGCGTCTTCCCTGAGCATCCGTGAGGAATCCGGCACTCCTGGAGTCGCTGATCCCCCGTGGAGGGCACTCAGGTGAGGCTACAAGGGCACTCACAGAAACACTCACAACTGCCAGTACAGTGGCGAGTACAGTCACACAAACATAGGCATACAACCTACATCAACCACAGACAAAGGAGCTGAGAGGGGTCTTCCATGTGGGTTCCAAGGAGTTTAATTTCTGGCAGGGACAAAAGACCCCAAAAACAGAGGGTCCATAGGTTTTATAGGGGAAACACAACAAGAGAGGTAAGACCCAGGGGGTGGAGAGGGTACAGAGTGACAACTGGTAAACCAATGGGGTAGGAGAGGGGTGGGACAAGGGTGTAGGGGGCTAAAGTTGCACCCCATTGCACTGGAACAGAAATGTTTTGCATAGGAAGCATCACATAAAAAACATGGGCCTTGAAGAACTACAGTCATGAGAAGTGAAAATAGGTTTCTGAACATATTTTTATGTTTCTACAATTTCTTTAATTTACCTTGAAACAATATAGTACTTGTTGAAAAAAGGAAATTTTTATTTCTTTTTTTTTTTTTTTAGAATTTCAGTAAGGAATTATCACTTCTAAATGACATTAACTGAATTTTTGTACAGCTAAGATTTCCATTATTCTTGTTCATCTGCTCCTGTGCATGTTTGTGCAGAGAGTACAAGCAGCAGTACAGACTTCTCGTCCTAGAAACTGGGGGAAATAAATAACAAAATGTAGCAGGCTGTTCTTTGTAAACTGGGCAGAAACATCAATTTAGTGTAGTGGTTTCGTTCAAACTACCCATCACTTACTTATTTTCCTTCTGTGAGACAAAAATTAGGAGAAAAGCAAAGCAGCACAAAACGTAAAAGAATATAAAGAAATTTATTGACAGACCTAAAAGGAAGGAAAAAAAATGTCAGACAAAAACCTCACAGAATGCTTCTCCTCCCCCCACCTTTCTCCCTTCTCTCATTGACAATGTAAAAAGACAACCCTTGAGATTTTCAGTCTATTTAACACCTCTAGAATAATCTTTTCAGTTCACATAGGGATCAGGAGTCTCTCTTGATCATGCTATGGAGACATCTCCACAAGAAACAGTTCTCTCGTAGCTTCCATGTCACAGCGAAAGAGCCACCTGAGTTGGTTCTCTGCTCGCATATGAAAGTCCCTTCCCCTGACTTACAGCTTTTCCCACAACTTTTTTGAGAGTTTCAATTTTTGAGCTAATGGGGTACTAATTTAAGGATGAGCTGTTCAAAAGCGAAGGTTCTCTTCACCTATCTCTAGGAACATCTTCATTTCTAGGAACAGAGGTCTTCTTCACTTTCATCACTCTGTTCCTTTCTAGTGGGGTCTGGATCAATCCATAGCAGATGGTAGGACTGTGCCCCCACCCTTGAGGAAATATCAGCAGTGGCATACTACTTTGCTACTTTGGACTCCAGCTGGTCCGGAACAGCAGTGCTCAAGCATCTCATTAAATCACAGCTATTTCAACATTTGCTTATCTCAGCACAGGTACTTTTGCTCACAATTGCAGTTTGAACGCTCCACCCACTATGCTTTCACAAAATGACAACGGGTACTCTGATGTATCATAGTCCATCACCATAGCTTTACAACAGGTTTTCAGTTCTTAAGCTTAAAGCATCTCCTCTTTCTCCTCTCTCTCATGGTTTCAGCTTCTTCTTCTTCACTGACTTTGGTGTCTTTATGGGGTTTTCTTCACATGCCTTCACCTTCCCCTTTCCTCTGACCTGGGGGAGGATTGATGTCTGCAGGCTTCATCCGTCCTGGAAAATCTTACAGAACTAAAAGGGTTAATCTCACCCAGGCCCCACAGTTGGAATTCATGAGGGCTGGCCTAGCCTGGCCGAACTGAAGGGCTGCCTGCCCGGAGCGGGGGGAGGGAGGGGGCCTGCATGGAGCAGGGCTTCGGATGGAACAGGGCCATGTGGCCCCAAGGATCCGGCTGGGCCACCCCGAGCGGGGCCCGGCCTGGCCCTGCTGGGCTGCATGGGCCACAGGCCCCCCAAATACCTGTCTGAAAGCCGGAAGCCAAGAGAAATTTGCACAGGGTTATCCGTTCTTAAATGTGGATCATAGAGGCATATTAAGCTTTTTAAGTGGCTTAAAAAGCTGCCAATATTCAAACTAGCCAGCTGATTAGTTCTGTCCGTTCCAGAGGAAGATGTACGGCACCTCTTTGCAAGAGAATCACTTCTGCACCTGGTGGAGTCCCTCTCTAACTAAAAACCCAAACCATGCTAAACCACAACACAAAACAAAATCCAGACTCTAACATGGTCATAAGGAAACGTGAGTTACTCTCAAGAATCCTAGCTCAAAGAAAATTTTCAAAGCGTAACAGAAAAATTGGTCAAAAAAGTAAAAGATTGAATAGTTGCTGTCTCTTTTCCTACAGAGCCACAAAGACATACCATATCAAAATTCCATTAGAATTTACATAAATTCTAAAAAAATTAGCATCTACAAAATCACAGAATAGGTGGGGTGGGAAGGGACCTATGGGATGTTTAGTGTTTTCTCACAGTGTTTCCTGAAGTTCAGATGGAACCTGCTGTGTTCCAGTTTGTGCCTGCCATGGTTTAACACCAGCTGGCAATTAAGTACCAAGCAGCTGCTCACTCAATTCTGCACCCAGTGGGGTGAGAGGAGAATCAGAAAAAATGACTAACACTCATGGGTTGAGACAAGAACAATTTAATAATTGAACTAAAGTAAATCGTAATTATTGCAATGATAAAAATAGTAATAAGGATGATGTAAAAGAGAATAGAGAAGAATAAATCCCAAGGAAAGTGATGCACAGTACATCTGCCCATGACCCTCTGACTGATGCTCAGGCAGTCTCTGAGGAGTGCCCAGCCCCATTTTTTATACTGGGTTCCGTGGTGTGGACTATCATTTTGGTCTTTTCAGGTCAGCTGTCCTGGACATGTTTCCTCTTGGCCTTTTGTTCAGAACTTCACGGGCTGCATGGGAAACTGAAAAGTCCTTGTTTAGGATAAGTGCTACACAGCAGGAACTAAAACACATCTGTTATCAACATGATTCTCAAACTCAAACCACATCACTGTACTAAATACTAGGAAGAAAATCCTAGCTGAAACCAGGACAGTTCCCACTGTCCCTAGTCCTCTCAGTGGGCATCACTAGAAAGAGCCTGGCTCCCTCTTCTTTATACCCTCCCTCCAGGTATTTATATAAATTAAAGAAGATCCCCTTGAGCCTTCTCATTTCCAGGCTATTTCCATTTTTCAGCCTTTCCTATGTGTGACATGCTCCAGTACTCTAATCATCCTTGTGGCACTCTGTTGAACTCTCTCCAGAATGTTCACATATCTTGAGTACTGAGGAGCACAGAACTGGACCCCGCACTCCAAGTGTGGCATCAGAATTTCTGAGTAGAGGAGAAGGATCTTTTATCTAATGTTATTTTACCATATTATTCCGCAATATTGATAGAAAGTATGTACAGCGAATGAAAATTAAAAATGTCTCAAGTAATGCTGTAGTAATGATGAAAACAATAATGAATTATTCAGTGTTCTTTTTGATAGACATTAAAAGGTGTGACATCCCAATGTATACAGTTTAACAACTTCAAGAACTTGAAATTTTGAGATGACATTCATAAAACTGTTAGCTCTAAAAAAATATACCCAAATGTTTCTATAACCCCCACATAAAAGACCAGGCCCACATTTTAATCCTACTTATGTTCAAGACATTTTACCAGCTTGAGAGAGTAAATTTTAATGGAAATTGTAAGTTTTATGTATAGATACTTCATAACACTTGAAAGTCAAAAGATATTTAGTAGAAAAATTCCATTGCAATTTCTTTTTTCAAAATTTTTTTGCAATAGCAGTATTCAAAATAATAAGCCTACTGCCTGAAATATCTGACTAATTGATACTGTAAGAGATAGTGGGGGTTTTAACTTTTCAGAAAATTATAATCATCATCACTTTTTTACTTTATTACAATTTGTACTTGGAACATTACAGGAAGCACATATGTTTTTCAGATTATCACTGATAATGTGTAATAGTTTTTATCTAAGATCTTCTATGTCACTTATTGTGAAGTGTTGTGGTTTGACACAACTGAGCGTCAAGCATTTAAAGTATCAATAAGAAAATATTGAGGAAAACTAGGTGGCTGCGAGGCAAAAAACAGGTTCACACTTAAACAGTTGCAGTAGTAAGAAAGAAAAAAAAAGTTTATTACTAACAGAATTAAAAGTTAAAAGATTTAACAAGAAATTAAAACACACACACACACCCTCTCGCCTGCTCTCTTCTTCTCAGCACTTTACTCTCTTTTTTTTAACTAGCACAAAAGATAACACAACATAGGATTCTAGTCAGTGTTACAGTTCTTAAAAAAAGGTCTCTTTCTTATGCTTAAGGAAAAAAGGGTTTCTTTTTCTTGCTTCACATGGTTTCTCAAACTGCCCCCCAACAACAGATCCGCCTGGAAAGAAACAATCTGCTGTGGTGTAATATATCTCTTCTATGAAAAAACATCAGTTTTTTCACACTGCCACACATGGGCCATCACATGGGGTTATCAACCTTTTAAGGATGGGTCACTTTGGCCTGAACACAAAGGCTTTTTCTGCTACAAATCTTTAAAAAGCTTCTCACTGCTTCTATGTATATCTGGGCATAGGCACTCTCTCTTCACAAACTTCAAGGGCCGCACATAAGTCTTCCATCCCCCCATATACTTCAAATAGATTACAGAGATAAACAGTTTGAGATATTACAGATTCTTACCACCGCATGCAAGAAGGATTTTTAAGCTCCGCGCGAGGAACGCGGCACCTCCCCTTTTCTCCGCCGCCATTTCAGCTTTGTCTCACATGGCTCACTCTTTCTGACTCTGAAATTCCTATGTTCAAAAATGGTCTTATGCAAGCTTTATGAAGAAAACCTCGCTCTTTTGTGCTGCTGGCTGCATGGTGGTTCAGCTCGAAGTGTGCTGGCTGCAGAAAAGAGGCTCTTGCCGGCTCCCGCCGGCTCCACGTGGAGAGCGGGGGCGGGGAGGTGAAAGAACCCGCCGGTCCGGTGGAGCCGCTCTGGAAAGGTCCCAGCTGCGCAGCAGTCCATGGCTGAGTCCGGCTGTCTGGCAGTTCACGGCTGAGTTTAGCAGTCCATGGCCGGGTTCGGCTGTCTGGCAGTCCGCGGCTGAGTTTAGCAGTCCATGGCCAGGTCCGGCTGTCTGGCAGTCCACAGCTGAGCTTAGCAGTCCATGGCTCTTTCCCCAGTGACCCAGGGTCCGTGCTGCGGCATCAGGAAGAGGAGAAGGGGGCCGGGGCTTTGGCCCGGCCCGGCCAGGCCCCGGCCCGGCCCGGCCAGGCCTCGGCCCGGCCAGGCCTCGGCCCGGTGGGGCTCGGAGGCTCCGAGTCCTCCCCACCTTCCTCAGGCGGGTGGAACAAGAGGAACTCCCGCCTTTCTGTGCGGCTTAAATGCGCAAATTTTCGAGAAGCGCTATTGGTCTAAAAATCTGTCTATCAACTCAGATTCAACCCACTACATGAAGTCAGATATTGAATAGCTCTTACTGAATAGCAGTAAGCTGTGCTGCAAAGCTCACATTTTCCAGTGTGCAAAGCAAAATATTTTTTACCCTTAATATTAAAATTTAAATTGCCTCTAGATTCAGATAACAAGTTCCTTCAAAAATTCATTCAGAAAATGTACAGATTTTGCATTGCAGCGATATGAAAATTTGATTAGGAGTAGTGTCTTGGTTTGAAAGACAGGTATTTGCCAGGGAAGGTGGAATTCTCCCTTGGAATGGAAAATAGGAACCCCGTCCCTCCAAATGACTATAATTTTGAAATTAAGGGGCTTTCAGGCAAAGAGTTGGGAAAAGGAATAGCAGTTCTTTACCAGTACGTATGTGTATAACAAGGCAAACAAACAACAACAACAGCAGCAACCACAAACAGAACCAAACCCAGCAGCAGCCTCTCTCGGCTGTCAGGCACCTTCCCTTCGGTGCAGTTACGGGCACAGCCGGCAGGGGCGCTGTTGGCTCCGGGCGGGGCAGGGCGGGTGCGGTGATTCCCCCGCGCCTGCTGGGGGCGCTGTGGCGCGGGTCCACTCATCTGTCTCCACGTGGACAATGGTGGGCACAGCTGGCGAAAGGGATGGAGAAGGGCCTTCTTTTATGAACCCGCAGGGGCAGCTGATCTGGATGCCCAAATGGGCTGTAGCAGAAACCTTGGAGCAGTGGCTGGAACAGCAGAGGCGGGTACACTGCAGGTAGCAAACAAAGTGTAACAAAAAAAACCCTCCGGGGTGTCTGGGTGAGCAGAGGAAGTCGGGTTATAGTGTAGCAAAAGGAAAAAAGCCCTAAAGAGCATCAGAAAGCAGCAGGGCTGGGCAGCAGCAGCCAAGAGACACTCCCTTTGAGGGGGGTCAGGGATTGGGGGGCCCCCAATAGGTGGTGAGGGTCCTTTCCAGAGATGTTGGGTGTTGAAAAGGTCCTAGTTCAACAGCCACTCTTACGAGCAAAGGCTCACTCAGGGTAAGGAAGAAGCAGTGCTGGGCTGGACTTTGCAGTGGCTGTGGATTCTCCCCAAATGTTCCCCTCTGGTCTCGAGAGTGGGATAGCAAGCGAGGGATGAGTCCAGGTCCTGACCCCTCAGCCAAAATCTTGTGGTATCTCTGCACTTCCCAAAAGAAAGCCTCCCAGATAAGAGGCTGCAGACAGCTGCACCCTTTCCCCCATCTTCACCACATCCTTTGTCTCTTTTAAGTATCCTTCGCTCCAGTCTCTTAGGCAACAAATGGGAGAAAAATTCCGAAAAGGAAAGGAAATAAAAGGAACAAACCTTAACCTCCAACAAATAGAAACATGGTTTCTAAGTATTAAGAGTAGAAAATAACAAAATTTTCTTATATGGAATGCATTAGTAGATGTAGAAATACTTGGAAATACTGATTGCTGAATTCACAGGATTTGATTCAAATACTCCTGACATTATTAAATCTAGTCTACAGGTCATAAATAGAACAGCTTTGAGGTTTTCAATAGATAATAAATAGATACAAAGTGTGTGGTGGCTGATATAGCAGAGCTCCAAATCAAAAGACAAACTCCAAACGGCTTATTAGAGGAAGTAAAATACAGTACAAGAATGGTGCACAAAGACAGGGCTGTTTTGAAAAAGTTAAAACAGATTCACACTCAACAGGGAAAATAGATTCTTCAGTTATCTTTAAGAATTCTTTTTTGCAGATTGCTGCAGGAAAAATGAAATATGAAAGTATTATATTGAAAATTAAGCATAAATTTTAGAATCTTAATGTTTTTTCAGATTCATTTTACAAGGAATGTAGGAGTGTAGCCATAAAAATAACTGAGAGTATGTGCAACTGCTTTTGTTCCCTCTCTAAATTTTATCGTATACACGAAGGCTTACAGAAGTGTCCTCTATGTGAATATTCTGTGTTGCAACTCTAATACAATGAAAGGGTTAATCACATTTCAGTTCATTGCCTGTCATGGAGGAGAAAAGATGGAAATTTTCTAAATGTAATTCCTCTGCTCTTTCTGCTGAAACTATGTAGTGTATGTTGAGGACATACAAGGACAGATATGATTGCTTCACTGAAGTGGAATTTTCTAGCTATAACTAAAAAATATTTCATTAAAGAATTTCCCACTTACTGTACATCATTGTTCCTGTCAACGCACTTCCTCAGAGGAAAGATGATAGTCATTCTAGATGATACTGAGGCCAATGATTTCTTAAATTGGTGACAAAATATTCTGAAGCTAAGGCAGGGAATGCAACAGAATTTTGCAGCACTGCTCTTGCTGCAAGGAAATTTATGCCAGGCATTATAGTGCAAGAAAACTCTTTCTGTCAGGCAAGTTTTATGGCCAATATCTTTCCTCTTTTTAATAGCTAGAATGCAGCAAAAAACAGATATGGCCACCCTAAATCTGATCACATAAACTTTAGGAAGGTAAATAACATTCTCATAAGCATGTCCCCCCCCCCCCCAAAAAAAAGATATTACAACACCAGTCAGGTCACTCTTTACCTACAGATATAATATACAGCAGAATTTAAAATATTCTCATTAAACCCTAATAGTATTGAAGTTTATGGCTATGTCTATGGTGTAACATGTTTGGATGGAGTGCTTTTGTATTGATGACTCCAGATCTGAGGATACTGTGGACTTCGATAGCAAATGTAGATTACCAGAAAAATTCTTCCTGGACCCCATTTATTTTGTTTTCCTGTTGATTTACTTGAGTCTAGTATAATTCCCTGCTTATGCAAACAGGGATGGTCACCTTCATTTTTCGGTAAGAAGAATACTGAGAAGCTTTAGTAACATACCACATTAATGCTAACTGTTGATTTTCACAAATCCCCAGACATGGTGTTTAGGTGTGAGGAGTTTATTAATGAGTTTAATCACTCATATGCTACTCATCTGGCATTTGCTGTGCTAACATTGTAGTCTTAACCCAACAGCCTTTGAAAAAGTACTTATGGCCATTTTCCTGTGAAATGAACATAGAAAATAATATTCCTTGTAGGATATGTAGGAAAGGTAAGATGATATACCAAGAAGGCAAATACAAAAATAAGATTGCTTTACACTTTCTTGAGAGTTTCTCTGTATGCTAAGGCATTTTCAGGGAAAAGTAAAAAGTCTGAAGGACACAGCTCATAAAACCCCACCTGTATAGCTAGGAAAACAATGTTAATGTAATGTGCATAATAACCTCTCTTTCAAAGATTCAGATTTTTTTAAAAAGAAATTTTGGTATTTTAATGTAAAATCTTGTTTCACATCCAAGAGATAAGAGATTTAAAATAGAAAATGTAATTTAGTATTCTGTCTTACTTCTGTGACACTGCAATGTCATTGGAGTGCCTGGAATAGTGAGAGATGCCAGGACATAAGGTTAAGATATTTAACTTGCAAGGTAATATAGAGGAATGAGTCCTTCTCATGGAGAAGCACGGTAGCTGTTTGCTCTTAACTACCACAGATGGATTTTTCTTCTCCATTAAGACCATCAAAGCAGAGGTCCATTATGAAAGTTTTTGCCCAAATAAGAAGTTATAGTCTATCTCATTTCATAAGAGTAATAAACATCTGCTGCTGTAACAGTCATCAATATCTACTTCCACTCATGAAGGCTCACTGTTAGTAATAATAGCAAATACCTTAATCTTGCTGTGAAAAACTAGCATTTCAACTAGCCAGTGTATAATAGAGAAGAGTTTTCTTTTAATTTGAAAAAAAATAGCAATTCCAAGCAATTAATTATAGTGATGAACTGGCTTTATGCTTTTTTCTGCCGGCTGTCTCTAGAATTGCTCTTACTGTTTCTCAGGGAGAAGTACTCCTTTATGACACTATTGTTCTCTAATCCCAGTTCTAATTTACAACTGCTGACCTAGCTGTCATCTTTGGGATTATCATTTTCTCCTTGATTCATCCAAATATGAAAAAGCAGTGGAAATCTACTTCAAATGATGCCAGAAGGTACACATGCAGAAACATTCCTTTCTTCCTACTATTAATAATTTATCATGGTTTTTAAAATCTCAGAATTCCTTTCAAAGCTTCACTTTCATGCTTAACATCATCAGTAATAGTTTCACTCTATGAAAGAAAGAAAAGCTAGATTGCTGTAGGACAAGGCTATCACCCCTGAAATATTATAGTGAATTAATCTCTAATATAGGCAAGTAAGCAAATGAAATTCAGCACTGCATTAACAGGTTTATCATGTCACACAGTAACTGATGTGAAGGCCTTTAGCAGGAAAAAAGAAGAAACACCTCTTTACAACAATTTGCAGTCTTACTCATCTGGTACTTTACCATCTGAATTTTCTGCTGGAGATTGCAGGGGGTGTTTTGCACTGGAATACCCAATAGTTTTTTATACAGAAATACCCAACAAATATATTTATACTGTGAGCTCCTACCACTTGCAGATTTTACAGAGGATACGAGCAGGGAATGCTCATGGGAGTTCCTTTTAAAAGTCTACTGCCTAAAAAAAGAGCTGGGATTGTTCAAGTCCCAGTGGACGAACATTTGTCCTCTCTTATGTACAGTCTGGAAATCATTCTTTCCAGATGTGATTTACCTTGAGGCTCACTAAAAAAAACCATATATTTCCAAGTAGCTAGTCTTCTGCTGCTCACTAAAAAATATGATTGCACCAGCTGTGAATTTTATTTCATAACTCAAAAATATATTTGCATATAGCTACTTTCTTTTTGTCACATAGCCAATATAATAGCAAAGTAGGATTATAAGTTCTCTCATTTACCAAGTGAAGAAAAGCACTGTTGCCCTTTAGGGTACTGACTTCTATTACCCTCCAAAAGTTCCTCTTCAGAAAATGTCTGAAGTCCAATTGTAATCCATGCTAAGATCACCTAATATAAGCAGAATTCAATGCATGCAACTGCAGTTACATTTAACTAAATCAAATGTAATAGACAGAGAATTTGAAAAAAAAGACTGAAGAAAGTCAGGGTGGGAGGATATCAACTTCTGCCATTTAAAATCTCAAAATAAAAGAGTAACATTTCATGTGGGCACATATTCACAATTTTGATAGGCAAGGATATTTTGCTTTTGAATCTTCAGATAGATACTGAAAAAAAGTTTTCCATTAACTAAAGAGAAAATATGCTTTTCCAGATACTAGGGCATAAAATCCATTTATTCATAGTTGTTTATCTCAAATCTCAGCATCTTCAGAGAACATGGCCCTTACTAGTCATCTTTCCCCTTTTTTTTTTCTTTTTTTTTTTTTTATTTGCATAATCTGGTTTTAGTTTATCTGGTCTGGAAATTGAATGTCGTCATGGTTTCAAGCAGAAAAGAGATTAATTTATAAACTGAACTTATTGAATGGCATATCTGTCCTCTTCTTTGGAAATACTTCATTTCAACTTCATATGTTCATTACGAAATTTGTTTAGTATCTAAAGATTTGGGGGGTTTCAGGATGTTAATTCTAATTTTTCTTTCAAGGTTTCTGGGTTTTCCTTGGATTTTTTTAGATATTGTTTCAATTTGTTATTTTCTTTTATCATCTGTTGCCTCCATTGGCATTGGTTTTAAACACAGTGGTAAGGTACATGTCAAATTGTATTTTCTCCTGTTTTATCTTTCAGCAATTCCTGCTTTTCATTTATTTTCTCTTGTATTATTCCACACTCAAACAAGGTATCTACAGGCCAAGGGTTATCAGTTTCTATATGAATACTGTGCCTCTGTAGGTAATCTGCTAAGCCTTTGGTCTGTTTTTCAAAATTGTTTGCCATCCTGCCTTTGACTATGCCAATAATGTTATGATTTGTCAAAGTCTTTGACTTTCGTCAGAGAAGAGCATCTTGCCAACTATGCCAATAATGCTCTGGGATGAGTGGGAGTTTTAGACAAGCCCTGCCTTAGGCTCAGATTTTGGCAGCAGCTCTACTCAGGTGACATGCACCTAAATTGCTCTGGCTTGAAAATTCTCAAGAATGGCAGATCAGGTGATAACATGAGTTATTTATTGAATAGACAGGAGATTAACAGACAAAAGGCCTTAAACAGAGTTACTTGCTACAGAGGATAAAACAAAAGAACTACTAGTAGATTACATCAAACATTGCACGACATAAGGGTACCTATGTTATAGCTAATAAAGAAATAGTATAGATTAGGAGTCAATGTAACTTACTCTGAATTGATGATGGAGTACACAGAGCCTTTCAGTCAACCCTCAAGAGAATAATCACTAAGCAGTGTCCTGACTTTGAGGAAAAGACCCCACCCATTTCCAGGGAATGTGCAGAAGACTTCTGCTTTGTGAAAGGTTGGTGTAGCTTTTATAGTTTTTAAAATGAAGTGTCTGTCCGTCACAAGTTCAAGGTTATCTTCTGTTGTGGTGTCCCAGCCCGTCCATGTGGCTGACGCAAATTAATTAGGTGGATTTCCCCACCCATTGCAGTGACTTGGAGGGTGGGCCAGGGGACATCGAGGTCTAAGCTGCACCCCTTTTGGGCTGCTCCCGGACTCTACCCACCTCCCCTTGTTCTAGCAAGTTCTTCCCTGTTTGGTTGTTCATTGGCTCCCTGTTGTGGCTCCCTCCTCCCTGCTTCCCTCATTGGTTCCCATTGAATTGTATCCTCCCCCTTAACTGTTGGTTGTTTTCTTTTTCTCTGCCTTGTTCCACACCCTCACCCACCCCATACAATGCTGTGAGCCCTTTCCTTCACCACCGGTGGTCCCTGGACCCTGCAGTGGCACTAAACCCTGTGGAACCCATACTGTCGGCTCCTCTCGCCTTCTTTTCCCCCAGGGTGGTGTGTCTCCTCTGAGGAGGAGCCAGCACAGGCGCGCACCCAGCGCTTTGCCCTTTTCTGAGGGTGTTCCCTGAGGACATCGTGGAGGTGATGCTGCATCCTTTCCGACCGAGGGCATGCCAGAGCTCTTGACAAAGAGCCAGCAAAGCATCAATCTTTCTACAATCTTCCTTTCAAGGCAAGATACTTCCAGCTGGGAATGCCACTTCCATGGCACCAGAATAGCTCACTGCAAGACAAGCTGTCCTGACTGAGGTATTTCACCAATTAGCAAATTCATGTCAGGGGGAAGATGCCCTGAGCTATCCCACCAACTAATGGGCAGAACAGATAAGCCCTTATGTGGTGGGGGAATGTCCTTCTTTACCTGGGTTCCTCTCTATGTAACAAAACTGCATTAGTCAACACTGACAGAATAATCCAGTGATTTTTGTGCCTTTTTTACTGCTGGAATGCCTGTGATAAACATCTATGCTTCCAAGAGTGAATTTCAAAAAGGACTTTGAGACAACCTATGCACTTACTCCATTACTTTATTGTGGTGTTCTCGTGTCAGAAATTTGTGTAGTAAAGGACACTGTCTGATTCTTGGTTACTTCTGTGTCTGTGGTCGGACAACCTCTTCTGCATGACCCCCACTGTGCAGGTGGACAAACCACCTCTGAATGATGAATCAATCATGATGCAGTCCTTCAGAAATCACACTCCCTAACTTGAAATAAATTTCTGTGGTTAGGCATTTGAGTTGTTAGGGGACAGAAAAGAAAGCCATTGGTGTTGACTGGTGAACAAGTAATTCTTTTGCTGTAAGCATAGTCTACATCTGACCTCCACTTCAAGTACACAGAACACGAGAGAATACCAGACAGAAGCACCAACCACAAACAAGTTCAAATACCATAGAGGAGTGTGAAAAGAAGCAATGCCACTAGTATTTTTAAGACATATATTCAAAACATATAATTACATTTGAAATAGTTTTTAAAATTGTATTAGTCATTAGTGAAAATCAGAAGTTGAGAAAGTGGACTGTTTTCTCTAAGAATATCAGGAATATATTCAGATTTAAATTAAGTTGATCAGGACTACAGTCCATTGGAACTGTATTAAAATTATATTAAAACTCCACAAAATGTTCTACTTAAAAAACCTCTGAGCTTCAAAACTTAACAGACTGTTACAAGGACCATGAGAATTATCAGAAGTGCTTGTCTTGCTTTGTGCTCTGAGGCAACAATTTCAGTATTCGCTGGAGAACTGACTAGGTATTTTGCCAGTTAGAATAATTTTCCTATATAAGCAACAATCCACAGAAGCAGCTATACTAAGTGCAAAGTGTTATGCCAGTGCTTTCCACGGAAGTCATAGAACATGAACACAACCAGTAATTGCAGTATCATTACTGATGGAAATGAGGCAGAACACCTCCCTCCAATGTCACTAAAAAGATCTCAATTTTAATTGTTCTCATTATTAAATGATGCATTAAGGTAGCTCATTAAGCAAGTTTTCTAATAATTTTATTCCCCATTTTTTTCACTAATTGAGACAATGAGAAGTCCAAGGCAATCAAGGGAGCCTCTAGGGCCTTGGTATGACTGGTTAAGGGATCAAGAACACAGGTAGTTTTCTCCTCTACCCTTCCAGTCACAGGGAATGAGGAGACAGAAAACAGAATGAACCTGGCTCTGAGCCTGGTGCCACCGGCAGAACTTCTGGGCTTTTTCTTGTGGATCCATGTGCATAACACCAGACCTGCTGGAGCTGGATAGGGCACACCTGTCTTAAAGGGGTAAAGGAGCTTTGCACAGGAGTTAATCATGGCTCGCTGAAAGAGCTTTAAACTAGATCGGTGGGGAGAAAGGTATAAAAAGAGGCTCACTACAGATAAACCTGGGGGCAACATGCCGGTACCTGAGGGGGTGTTAGTGAGGTCCTTTGGTCTGACCTCTTAGTGGAGATATGGAATGGAGATCCGTGCAGCAGCAGGCACAAGGGATATTGATATATTGAGAACTATGTGGCTTCCCATCCAAAAAGAGGTGGCTGCATCAACAGCCCAGCTGAAGTGTATCAACACCAGTGAACATAGCATGGGCCACAAACAGGAGAAGCCACTGCACAGAAAGAAAACTGTGACACAGTTACCATCATGGAAATGTAATGGGATGACTTGCACAACTGGAATGCAGCAACGGACATCTATAAACTCTTCAGAAGGGGGGGACAAGGGCCATGTTCAGAGAGTATTGGTGACTGGAGTTACATCCATCAGGCAGCCAGTTACAAGTGGTGCTCCCCAGGGCTCAGTATTAGGAACAGGTCTGTTTAATATCTTTATTGATGATGTCAGTGAGAGAATCAAGTGACCCCCTCAATTAGTTTCTCGGTGACACCAAGTTGGGTGGGAGTGTTGATCTGATGGAAGGCAGGAAGGCTCTGCAGAGGAATTTTAACAGGCTGGATTGATGGCCTGAGGCCAATTGGATGAAGTTCAACAAGGCCAAATGCTAAGTCCTGCATTTGAATCACAACAACCCCTGCAGCACTACAGGATGGGGGAAGAATGGCTGGAAAGCTGCCTGGGGAAAGGACCTGGGGGTGCTGGTCAACAGTAGCTGAACATGAGCCATCTGTTCTGAGGGGCACCCTTTGGTCAGCAATAGTATGGGCAGCAACACCAGGGGAGTGACCATCCCTTGGTCTCAGCACTGGTGAGGTCACACCTCAAATCCTGTGTTTAGTTTTGGGCCCCTCACAACCAGAAAGACATTGAGATGCAGGATTAGGTCCAGAGGAGGGAAACAGATGGAGAAGGGTTTGGAGCACAAGTCTGATGAAGAGCAGCTGAGGGAGCTGGGAGTGTTGAGCATGGAGGAAAGGATGCTCAGGGTGAACTGTGTCACTCTCTAAAACTCCCTGAAAGGAGATTGTAGCTAGGTGGGAGTCATTCTGTTCTCAAAAGTAACAAGCAATAGAACATGGCTTCAAGTTGTTCCAGGGAGGTTTAAATTAGATATTAGGAAAATTTCTTCACTTCACTGGAGCTGTTCAAAAGATGTATAGATCATAGAATCATAGACTCTCTTAGACTGGAAAGACCTTTAGGATCATTGAATCCAATTGTAAACCCAACACTGCCAAATTCACCACTAAATCATGACCCTACGTGTCCATCCTTAAAAGACTTGTAGATGTGATATTAAGGACACGGTTTACTGGTGGACTTGGCAGTGCAAGGTTTACAATTGAACTCAGTGATTCTAAAGGTCCTTCCAACCTAAACAATTTTACATAATTCTGAACCTTTTTTTTTTTTTAACAAAACATTGGATGTAGCACCTCCCTAAAAGACAAAGTTGCTATCTATAACTTAAGAACATGTTGTTTAAAATTTAGAATTCAGAGCAGTATTTAAAACCCATCTGTGGTATTTTTGAAACAAGAAAGTTTCTCACTTTTCTGTCATATTTTGTTTTGAATAGTACTGTCAATAGTAGAAAAGCTTGTCTTAACAGTTACGTTAGAGTAACATAAAACCTACTCTGTTACCAAAAAGAGGGATTAGTGAGGCTGCAAGGTAACCTAAGCATTTGAAATTGCAGATACAATCCTATTGGTACATTGTTTTCTTCTCAGTGTCTTTTCCCAGGGTACATGGATCAGATTTATAGACTACTGTATGTCACTAAAACTATATGTATCTGTGTCATCGTTATATCCTTCATATTCAAATAAGTTCAAATGAGTTTTCACACTCACATTTGATTAAGTTCAGAAATACTACCTCAAGTTCTATTTTCCATCTGCTTCAATTTGTTTGGACAAAAAGTATTAAATCAAAATTTAAAGCATAATTTTAAAAAATATCTGTATAGGAAACAACATTGCTGTTGATAAAGGCAATTGCTTTATCTTAAGCAGCATCATAAGAACAAACCAAAAATGAGAGTGCCAGCTGAAGGCAAACTAATCCTGTAGTGCACAGATACATTTTTAAGTTGGCCATAATTTAGAAACACGATGAAAAAATAAGGAAAAGAATTTCATATGGTAAGGAATAAGGACCTAAAAATCTTGTATCTTCACAGAGAGAACAGTGATCAGAAATAAAAACTTGAGAATTCAGGTTCTAAATGCTACTGAATTGTATCCTTGGCTTTTGTATTAGAAACTAACAACTTTTGCAAGGAGAAAAGGGAAAAATAGGACATTACTGTACCTTGAGGATACCACTCTGCAGCCACTTCTGTCAACAATCTATTTCAACATCATAGAAGAGATTTTTTCTAAGCTATGAAAGCACCAAATTGCTCTAAAACTTAACTTTTTCTTTGAAAATTCAATGTTAAGTGAATGTCAAAATTTTATTAATGTTTCCAATAAGTAGAAATAAAGCAATCACACATATAAAGAACACTTGGTAAGTGATTTAATTAAAAACTTAAAATTATTAAAGTTGAAATTTGTTATAAAGTTAAAAATTATAATACACTGTTGAGAAAATGTCACTTTAATGAATAGGTTTAGAGAGAAATATTATCTTAACCAGCTACAAAATCAAGCTGTTCTCTTAAATCTTTCAAACTCTCACATAACTTCAAGTATCTATTTCTACAACTCCAAAATTATGAGCAGTCTGTAAAGTTATAAAGACTACAGTCACTATCAGTTCTTGTCTTGGATAAGCTGACAAAGTACATATGATGAATGTTATTTTCAGCTCCAACTATTGAGTGTCCAGTGAATTTGCATTTACAAAGACTCAATGTTAAACAGCTTCATATCTATGGAAAAGAATATTTACCTGTATCTGACTGAGATTTAAATACATCAAAGTGGAATATACAGTCACAGTAAATGGTCTATAACAGCATTTGCTGATTCTTCAAATGTGCTCTTAAGCAAAGGAATGAAAAGCTATCTACAACCCAGAAGCTGGCCAGTGATTAAGTTCTTAATCCTGTATTAGAAGTGGAAAAGCCAACACACTTAGCAGGAAACTTATTTTTGTCCTGAACCACACAGCAAAACAGTGATAAAACTTAAAACAAATAATACATGGGAGGTATCATAGCCCCTTCATTTGGCTGGCTTTGTCTCTTCTTTGCACTAGTTTTTATTTGAACTGAAGTGCTTTCATGGGGAAATAATCCAATGACAATCTTAATTACTTCAGACTGCAATAACTAAGAGATATGAATGACAATGGATCAGGAAAACACTCTTCACACAGAATCCAACTTGACTACCATAGGGCCTAGCCTAGCACCATTCTCCTTCATTTAAACATACTCTGATGATAAGCCTACAGTTCTTTTCTATGCACAAAAATAAAATCTTCCAGGATTTCACATTTCCTACCCTCGGAACAAAAACTCTACTACAAACTTAATTTAAAACTCCTAGGAAAAAAAAATATTGTTCTTCAAGCACTGTAACTTCACTTTAGGAAGGGAAAACTACTTCAGTGTGTTCCCACTGGCAGAAAGTTTTGTAGCATGAAATCCAGGAACCAAACTCATAGCAAAATCTTGGAAACATGGGAGACTGCTGATACGAAAGGCATTGACCACAGAAAGACTGTTTTACAGAACTGGGACTATTTGGGGTTCAACTGGGCAAGCAGCCAGACAGTTCTGAACTGCTGAGTGTGACAAGCACCTTACAGAAGGATTTAGACATCACACTGCTGGACATTCCACTTTTTCATGGAACTATGTAAGATGGGTGCTGCTTCTTAGTGAAATGGACAAATGTATGGCTGATGAGAAAGAAGATTTAAGAGTTAGAATCAGCAAATCAAGTGAACAGATATTATCTCTTTCCCTGCTACTGGTTGTGCCCCATGACTTGAAAAATCACTAACCTGTCATTCCCTAAACTTTCCTATGTAAGAAATGGAGGTAATAATAATTCTTCAGATATATCAGATGCAATTACATAAATAGGATTACAGCAACCATCCCTGCTAACAGCTACCAGAAGTGATTTGGAATTTAACCTATTACTAGAATCCATCATTTACCAAAACAATTTTCATAATATTCCATGCCATAAGTCATTCCCCAAATGAGAATTAGGGGATCACAATTCACACCCAGATCCAAAGTTTTCAGTGTGCATTTCACTTGCAGATAGCAATACATTTTACATTAATACGAAGGCACATTTTCACTGCTCTGTAATCACCACATCTTTATGACAGCTGTTACAAGTAATATACATAAATCAAATCTTGAAGTTAATAACGCTTGTCAAAGATGGGCACCTACCCAATAATGTCCTATCCAAAAACACATAGACTAAAGTTACAATACAGAATGCAGCTGGCTGTAGTTACCACAAAACAGGTATCAGACTAGCTAAAAGCATGCACTCTTATGTTTTGACAAATGAGAAGCATTAAATAATTTTTTGTTGTAAATGTAAATTCCCTATGTCACCTGTGCTCCACACCCAAAGAACTACAAGCTTGAAAAAATCTGTTGCAGATTTTAATCATCGGACTTTATTAATGAGTAATTGAACATGTCATTTGGGCTCGCCCAAGTTCATACTTGAAAGCAGGCTTTTGAAAGACATGAAAAACATACCACCAATGTTATGTTTCCAGCTTTGAGAAAGAGATATATTGCTAAAGCATTTTTTGGAGATTTTATTTTGGGAGTTTTGTTTTTCTTTTTTTGCTTAATAGGAAAGAAATAACAAGGTCATTTTTGAACTCTTGCCCAAATCATTACTAAGGCTCTTTTATTTTTCATAAAAACTAAAAAAAGAAAAATATCAAGGCTGTTTAGGGAATGTTTTTGCTGAGGTTTTTTTTAAAGATTGAGATCGATCTCTCTGAGATTATCTGGTAAAATCTTTTTCTGAACTACTATATCCCTTTCTCTTTGGTTTAATTATATAAAACTGAGTAGCTCTTCATTCTTTTTAACTTGAAAATACTTACGCTTCAAATGATTTGGCAACATAACTAATTTAGACTAGGAATATATGTACATAAAATCCCAAAAAATTCAAAGGACAAGAAGAAAAATGAAACAAGATATTCTAAACCCATTTCTGGTTTATTTTTATTTGCATCACAAATCGGACTTAATTCTTTAATATTAAAGTACTTGGTGATTCCAAGTAATGAGTTTAAATAGATTAGCTGGGATCTGCTTGTCTGTTTGAACTCATGATGACACTGAAATAACACTTTTTGTGGGTTTTTCCTGTAGAAGATGCTGCAAAGCTGATGTATCTCCATTACCATGTCATGTGAAGAATATCTCACTGAACTTGCCAAATAATGCAATTGTTTCAGAAAAAGAGTAACTGGTGATTTGTTGTGGACATTTTATAGTACTTCATGTGATTATGAGTGTAAATTAAACCTGCATCTCATGGAAGAATGTGTCTCTGAGGAAATGCAAATAAAAGATGACAGTCCACTGTGGACACAAAAATGATGCTAGCATGAAAAATCCTTGCTGTTTTTCTAGTCCTTTGGGAGGCCTTTCTCTCTCATGGAAGCTGTTAGTAAGTTTTAACACCTGTGACCTTGTAAAGCTTTGTTTATAGTTCAATAGAAAAATATTTTGATAATGAATGTTTTAGTATTTTGGCCAATGACCCAAGGGTGTGGTGTGTCTTTGACCAATTAGCTTATGAAAAAAAGGTCTATGATAGAGTGGAAATTAATAATAAATTCATTCTTCTTGGAGCATCATTCCTGCCTGCTGGTCTTGTCTCTCCCCTTTTCACAGCCACTACCCCAGGGCCTGTTGTCATAGTCCACCTTCAAAACCTCCCCTTTTATCTGTGTATTTCCGTCTCAGCTAACACATAGCTCAGAAATTAATTCCCCTAGCTTATTTCTCTGAAACTCACATCATAGAAAATACCTGCAGTCACAAAAATCATTTGTGCTTAATCCCCTTTTAGCTTGATGTTCCATGTTGTGAAAGACAAGTAGAACCCCTACCGAGACTTGACAGAGGGCTCTAATTTGGTTATGTCCCTAGCAAGTGAAATGTCAAGGTGGGGCAACAAAGCCAAAGCCTGTCTGATATAATTCAGACCTAACTCATCATTTACATTTGCTCTTTCACACACATGGTGTTCTGTTCCCATAAATACAACCTGCATATTAATGGCAGAAGCCCTTGATCCCCTGTGCTCTTGGAAAAAGTAATTTGATCCAGTAGCTAGAATCAATGTAGTCTACATCATGCTCTTGAAGTCTAATATTAGTAAGTAGATAACCAAGGGGCTCATCAAGGAGAATAAAAGGAGAATTTTCTAACATACAAGGAATTTGGAAGAGTAGAGGTTTTAAACAGATGGATTTCTACAGCTTTTATTCTAAAAAACTCAAGTATATTAAAGGAAATGAGACATTGTATGTCTCAGTATCTGATTATTTCTAATTGTTTACTTATTTCTATGAAAACAAGACTCAAATCACAGTGTTAGTCTTGTTGAATTAATTACTGTAATTTAAAAAACAAGTAGTGTTTTTCTGCTTTCATTGTTTATAAATTCACTGTTTTAATATTCTGTGAAATCTGTGAAAATGGAACTTAAAATAATGCTCTTCCAAAAAATAGTATCCTGTAAAGTAGATCAAGTTTTACTGGTAGCTGTATTTCTTTTCTTCTGCGTATGAAAGGACAGGAGGTTTCTTCCATTCTCAGTACACACAAATCTCTAGCAGTAGAAGCTTAAATTGTTGTGATGTTATAGTTAAGTTATAGCTTAAGTTACAGTTCCCAGCTGATGAATAATTCTTGCTGTTAATCAAAAGCTGCTGTCATTCCTTGGTTTACTTTGCCTCAAAAAGAGGTCTGGTTGAGTAAAATTGAGAAAAATAGAATAAACTCTTGAGTAGAATATCAAGATGTTCACTTTGTATATCAACATGTTAAAGTGTAAAGAAAATTATTCAGAAGAACCACAGTTTGGGCTAAATATTCCACAAAACATTTTAAAATATTGTAATATTGAAAAAAAAAATACCTTGTGTCAATACCATAGAATAGTTAGGCTAATACTTGCTTAAAAGTAGCTGGCTACCATTTCAGAATGCTCTAACGTATATGTAACTGAAATATTTTGGCATTTTATGTTGAGTTTCCCAGGTAATACATTGACTTTTGAACCCAGTTCTTCTGGGCTAAGACTACAGTCTCTGTAAGTTTTCATTAAATAAGGAGAAGGAAAAAAAGGATACAGTAAATAAAAAGGATATAGTAAATAGTACACCATATCTGAATACAGGCAGCTTCAGACATTGGCGATTAGAGGATGAATAGTCTCTAAAAAAGCACAAATATTGGAGTTTCATTCCTATGAGTTGTTTTTGCACAAATAAATTGTCTGTGATGTCATCAATTCACAGCACCTGTCTAAAGATGAGACTTGAATTGCAAAGTAGAGTCTTGACACTTTCACTCACATATTACTTTGCATTTTCCTTGAAAGAGGCAAAAAATGCTCAGGTTAAGTACAGCAAAGAAATAATCTCTTAACAAGTATACCTGGGTTTTTTCCTAGACATTTGCTTTGACTCTGCTTAACAATTGCTGAAACTGTAGACACAATGAAGGTGCTTACCAAGCAGACATTTCTCCTAACTTGACTCTTAAAATTTTATCACCTATTTGGTTTAGCAGCCAAATAATCTTGATAAAAAAGCAGTACTCAGCAACCTTAGCTACTTAAAAAATATTATGGATTCAAAGGACCATGAAGAAGTATCTCTAGATTGAAATCAAATTCCTTAGACATTAGAATTTCAATCAAAAAATTGACTTGACCCCAAGCTGAAATACAAATATCCATTTACTCCTGTTTTCCAGAGAGATTGTCTCTTCCATACAAAGAAAACAATTTTCCATTATCATTGTAAAAAAATACTTTTGTTTCTGTCTTTGTTTATATTTGAAGGCACTATTTTTTTTCTTATCTTTTTTGTGTTCTGTACTGACCACTATTACAGTGTCTCATTATTCTAAGTTGTAGTACAGCCATCCTTATAAAGGCATATCTTGACATGATATCCCCTTGACATTTAATTTTCAATTTTTCTAAGCTGTCAAAGCTGAGTGTAGGTACAGGAGCATGTTGTAATGAGGGGAGGGACATCCTAGGTAATGTTGAGCTGTAGGGACAATGAGTTTCAATTATGTTTTGCGCTATTATTATTGTTTGCACACTGTATGCTGCTCAGAGTTACACTCAGCTTAAAAGAAGAAAAACTGGGGAATTGTGGTGGTGGACCCTCCCACATGGCTGGGTCCCTGCCATGTGACTGAGTCGGGTCTGTCTGAGGTTCCAGCAGCCCGGGCTCTGATCTGGTTGGTTGGTTATCCCAGCTCCACCCCTGGTATCCCCTTTCCCCCCATCTGTGATAAAACCAGCAGGACACAAAGCCCCACCCTCTTACCTCGATGACTGTGCCCAGGTCGGTGCTCTGTCCCCCCCAGGACAGAGGGAATAAATGACTTAACATCATAAAAGGTTTGAGCTGTATTTCTCTTCTCAACTTCTGCTTCTGGTGAGTAGCTGTCCCTAACACTGTCTTAAAATGGAGCTGCACAGTCAAGGGATATTTAGGCTGTTTGTGAACAGTTTAAGATATTCCAAGACATAAAGAGGCAAGCTCACCACAAAATTAAGCAGTGGACAAGCTCAGCCACCAGAGGAGCATAAATTAGAATCAAGCAAATACCACTTTTCTTGCAAACTAATTTTTTTGTGACAGTTGTAGCTCAGATGAAATCAACAAAGAAACATACTCCCTGTTGAAGAATTCTTCTTCCTTTTACTCAAATTTTCCCCAGAAGCAAAAAAGGTAAAAAGGATTCCTATCAGCAGGTAGAATAAATGTTGAAAAGGTGTCACCTTGCTGAGTATGATTGCATTCTTTGATATAGACAGAGAAATAATTGAGATCACATATTGTGAAAAACACTCATAATTTATTAAACTTGGCTTAGGAATACTTTTGTGTGGAATAAAATTTGGAAAAATAAAATAAAAAAGAAATTTCCTATGTAATTTGGCCTGGAATGGAGGATTAGGGCTTGAACACTTTTGAATATACAATATACAACTACAGTAAATGACTAAGCCAAAACTCATACATATTTATCTTTATCAATTGAACTAAACAGCTATAGAGAGTTTCTCTAATTAGGTTTAGTTTTGGAAAGGGGGAGAGTATCTATCTATACATCACATCAGTGAGAGAAGGTCAGACTTCCATAAATTTGAAGGACTTGGAGTTATCAACTAATAGTAACTCACCTAATAGTTGCTGCTGCTCTCCACTGTAGATCATATTTGAGTTTTCTCTGAGAACTGCAGAGTGCACGCAAGTATTTACTGTGCTTTCCAATCTTCTAATGAAAATTCTAGGATTATTATTGATTCAGGACAATTTCAAGGCATTTCCACTGAAATAAAGAACAGATCATGAAATAAACATCCAATACCAATTAAAGGATATATAAAAATCTATAGAAATGGCTCCACAGAACAATTCAAAAAAATACTTTGACGTATGTATTTCTCTTAGCTGTAAAAAGAAAAAAAGATTTTGCATCCTATAGAAAGAATTATTTTGCTTTTTTTTGGCAATGTATTTGGTGGTGTGGTTTGAAGCATCAAGCACATCAAAATCAGTTATTTTTCTAAGAGGAAAAAAAAAGAAAATATTGAGGAAAACTAGATAGCTGCAAGGCATAACAGGTTCAAACTTAAATGGTTGCAGTATAAGGAAAGAGTTTTATTACTAACAGTTAAAAGTGAAAAGACATAACAAGAAGTTAACACAAACAAACAAACCCCTCCCTTTTCGCAGAACTTTTCTCTTTTTCCCAGCACTTTTCTCTTTTTCCTGACTAGCAGAACAGATAACAGAACATAGGATTCTAGTCAGTGTTATAGTTCTTGAAAAGTCTCTTTCTTATGCTAATTATAAATGCATATTGTATTGTTGGTTTTTCGCAGACATTAAGATGAATAATAGTGTTAGAAATGCTTTTGCTGTGTGGATGTATTTTTCTTTCTTTTAGCAAGAATTCAGCAAGTAAGTTTTAACTACCTGAACGGGTAAGGTAACCTCCAAGTGGACAAGGAATGGGGCCCAAAGCCGCTATCAACACTCTGTGTGAAGAACAAAAAAGGCCCAGGGCTACTATCAACACTCCGCGTAAAGGACGAGGAGGCCCAAAACTGCTATCAACACTATGCGTGAAGAATAAAGAGGCCAAAGCCATTATCAGCCCTCACTGTCTGGGGAATTAAGAAACCCAAGCCCAGAAATCAAGAGAAATAAAACCGCAAGGCCAAGAAATGTGCATTCTCCTAAAAGGTGGACCCGAGGAGTGGCTATTCAGAACAGTTCCTGGAAAAGTTTGAATATACATAAAGAATAGACAGTAACAATTGTATAAAAAGGAGACTACCCCAGGCCTCAGGTATGCTCTTGGCTGAGCGCTGAGGCACCTGGCCACAACCTCTTTGCTTTATTTCTGTGTCTCTGATTGTCTTTCTATTAAACTTTTAAATTCTCGCAGGAGAGTGAACCATGTTTTTCACATGCTTAAGGAAAAAAGGGTTTCTTCCTGCTTTGCGTGGCTCCTCAAACTGCCACCAACAACAGACCTGCCCAGAAAGAAACAATCTGCTGTGATGTAATACATCTCTTCCATGAAAAAGTTTTTTCAAACTGCCACACAGGGGCCATCATATGGGGTTATCAATCTTTTTAAGGATGGGTCATTTTGGCCTGAACACAAAGGCTTTTTCTGCTACACATCCTTAAAAGCCTCTCACTGCTCCTATATATCCTGGCATAGGCACTCTTCACAATTTTCATGGGCCACATGTGAGTCTTCCATCCCCCCATGCACTTCAGATGGATTAAAGAGACAAACAGTTTGAGGTATTACAGTTTCTTACCACCACATGCCAGAAGTATTTTTAAGCTCCGCACAAGGAACGCGGCACCGCCCCTTTTCTCCGTCACCATTTCCAGCTCCATCTCACATGGCTCACTCTCTCTCTGACTCTGAAACCTCTATGGTGAAGAATGTTCTTGTTCAGCCTTTATGGTGAAGAAAGCCTCGCTCCCTTTGTGCTGCTGGCTGCATGGTGCTTTCTTCAGTTCAGCCCGAAGTGTGCTGGCTGCAGACAGGAGGCTCCCGCCTGCTGCTGCTGACAGGACAGGGACCCGCCAGTCCCAAGAAGCCTCTCCAGATAGATATTAGCTGTGTGCCAATCCATGGCTGGGTTTAGCCGTGTGCCAGTCCATGGCTGGGTTTAGCTGTGTGCCAGTCCATGGCTGGGTTTAGCTGTGCCAGTCCATGGCTGGGTTTAGCTGCCTGGGCTCTGGGATGGTTCCCTCCCCAGAGACCCAGGGTCTGTGCCACAGCATCAGGGAGAGGGGAGGCCCCAGCCCGACCAGGCCCAGAGGCTCCAAGGCCCCCCCTACCTCCCACAGATGAGCTGGAACAAGAGAGAACTCCCTCCTTTCCATGTGGTTTAAATGTGTAAATTGTGAGAAGCATTATTGGTCTAAAAATCTGTCTATCAACTCAGATTCAACCCACTACATTTGGAAAACATTAAAGCTGAATTAACTTTAATTTCAGAGATAAATATTTTCATCTACTACATTTTCTAGAACTCCTGTTTAATCTCTTAATATATTTACTCTGAGAACTAAAGGAAAATTTTCTGTCACTTCAGAAACTGGAATAACATACCCATCTACTGTATTTTCTAAAGAGTTAACTCTGTCTTATAGTTCCTCATTTATGGATCTGTTTGGAGTTTTTTTAAACTAAACTCTAATGTTGCAACATGAGAGGATAAATGTAGTTTGCACAGAGCCATTTGGAAACGGTACTGTTAGCAAGTAATATGGTTTAAACACCCTTGTCCTCAGAACAAAAGCTGAGTCCACGTTAGCAGTGTCGGGTAAGAAAAATGAGCAAATGTTCTTTTTTTATTTAGGAAACTTGATTTTCTAATTTCAAGACTAATCACACTGTTGGGCAGGATTCTTGTGACAGGGGATCCCTAGAGAAGCAGAACAGCCTAAAGACATCAGGTTTCTTATACCTGAAAAAGTAAGGGACATGGTAAACACCTGGGCAGTAATTCCTTTCTTATTTCTCATAAATTAGAATTTCAGAAATCTTTATCCTTGGCCATCCAGCAACATCAATGCAGTGATTATTTCTCCTCAATTCAGGCAGAAATAACAGCAGACTGATATCAAAGGAGAAGAACTTACAGAAAAAATAGTGACATGCACACACCTTAAATAATAATGCATAGCTATTGCTAAGGATCATAATATTGGAAATTGAGAATTCATCCTGAAACGCCTTCCCACATATATTTTTACTTACAAGAGATCTTTATTGTCTCATTAGAAGATTGTATGTACTGCAGTTTACACCACCAAGTAATTTAAGCTGAAAGTTTCACTATCAAAAATTACACTATCACTTTTCTTTGGTTTGCGTCCCCTCATCCCTCTCAGCTATTCAAATACAAGATGCATTTGAAAAAGTAGTCTTCAAAATTTCAACTGTAGTAAAGATATTGCTCTGATGTACTACACTTTCCATTCTCCATGTCTCCTGCCTCTATTTGTGCTGCCTTCTTCCCTTATCAAGGCTGGTTCATTTTACTTCCATACTGCAGATCCCATAATCACAAGGCAAACAAGTTCAGCTTATCACCCTAGAAGAAACAATTTTCACTTTCTCAGGGTAGATTACTTTTTCTTCTGTTTCAATTGGATCACTGTGTATCTTGGTTTGAAAGACAGGTGTCTGCTAAGGAAGGCAGGAGCTTCTCTTGGAAGAGAAAATGTAACTTCCTTCCCTCAGAATTACTGTAATTTTGAAATTAAGACGTTTTCAGGCTAAGATATGAGAATAGGAATAACAGTTCTTTATTAGTATGTATAACAAGGCAAACAAAAACCAACTATGGCAGCAACAACAAACAGAACTAGCAAAATAAACCAGAAAAATCTAATTAACAGTCTCTTCCCGCTCTTTGAGCACCTTCCCTTCGGTGCAGTTACGCTCACAGCCGGCAGGGGCGCTGTTGGCTCCAGGCAGGGATGGGCAGGTGCGATGATTCCCCCCCACCTGCAAGGGGCGCTGTGGCGCGAGTTCAGCCGCCTCTCCACGTGGGTAATGGCGCATGCAGGCACCAGAAGGGATGGAGAAGGGGCCTTGCTTTACAAACCCCCAGGGGCAGCCGATCCTGGTGTCCCCTCTGGACAGCAGAAGGGGCTGTAGCAGGAACGTTGGACTAGCAAGCTGGGAAGGCAGGGATATGTAAAGTCCCAGAGTGCTAGATGAGATGGGTCAGAAACTCTGCAGCTGTAGCTGGGACCATGGGGCATCCCCACAGGCAGGGGGTGAAGGGCTACAGTGTAGCAAAGAAACCTGGGAGCCATGGCAGACAAACAGGGGCTGGGCAGGGGCCACCAGGCTCCTCAATGGGGCAGGGAGGGCCTCCCTGCGAGGGGGAAAGGGGCTAGTGGATCCTGGGTTTTCCCCTGAGGCACTTGAGCAGATGGTGAAGGGTGCTTTGTTTGGTGAGGCAGGGTGTTAGTAAGGTCCCAGTTCAGTGGCTGCTCTCATGAGCAAAGGCTCACCCACAACAGAAGAAGCAGGACTGGGTTGGGCTCCGTCAGTAGCAGCGAATTCCGCCCATCCCCAAGCAGCAGCTCTTACCATCTTCCTCCAAATCCAAGAAAGCAGGAGAACTAGCAGCTGTCCCAGTCCCCTTTATTCCCAGTCCAATTCTCACAGTATATCTGTCCCCCCAAGAGAAATTCTTGGATAAGAAAAGTGCAGCCAGGTGCCCTCCTCCCCTGAGCTTGGCAATTTCTTTTGCCTCTCTGAAGTACCCGATCGATTGTTATTATTACATAGCAACAAAATGGTGGGAAATTCCCTAAGAAAAAGAAACAAAAGGAAAAACCCTAACCTCCAACAGTATGTTTCCAGTTAAGATGAATATTTATGATCTGAGAAATCTGAGTCATCTCAAGACAATGAGCAGATCAAATATGGGGACGTAGGAAGAAGACTCCCACTTTCAGCAGCAAATTATTTATATGGATTCACATTTACTTTCTTATGGAAATAAATCCTAAATGAATCCATTCAAATACCCATTACATATTTCAGTTTTCTTGATATTTGGACTAAGACCTTGGAGTCTGAATTGTAGTTCCAGATCCAATTTAAAAACAAAATTAAGGCACTTGAATGCATCCAAAGAAGAGCAACCTAACTGGTGGAAGTGCTTGAAGACATGGCCTGTGAGGAGTGGCTGAAGAATCTGGGTTTGTGAAATTTGGAGTAAAGAAGGCTGAACAGAAATTTCATGGTTCACTGCAGCTTCCTGAAGAGGGGAAGTGGAGAGGGAGGTGCTGAGCTCTTCTGCTTGGAATTATGCTGGATCTACATGTGGTGATATCTGTTTACTCTTATCTTTTCTTTTGCTTGCTTTCTTTTCCTTATATAGTTTCTTAAGTGACATTTTTATGATTTTGTATTGCTATATTACTATAAATAATAGTAACCACAATGGCTACATACCTGCTTTTCATTGCAATCAGATTGTCCTAAAATAAACCCATATGTATGTGTTATGAATATATTGTGATGTTGGCTTTTCACGTGTATAAAACTACATTTGCATGTAGCGCATGATATGGAATGTCTCATGTTTACGTAGTCAATTTAGAATGGATAGGCAGAAAAAGTCTTCACATTCCTGGATTATCTTATCAGAGAAGAAGAAAACCAGAGACCAGAAAGAATAATTTATGGAGGAAGCAGAGACTTAATGGAGCTGAGAAGGATTATCAGTCAGAAAAGGAGGATACACCAAAACTCCAAAGAATTTATGAATCATGCGTGATTGTCATTATATGCAATAAGGGATATACTTTTAAAGGAGATCTTTTAGATGTAGAGGTGTGCTTTTGGCTCTCTGCCAAGGTACCCAGCCATATCATAATTTTTGGTTTTGTCTCTTCAGTGTCCATTTTATTAAACTTTTCTTAAAATTTATAAGAAGTGAACCTCATTTTTCACAATATGTATTTATAAACTTTGATCATTCTGTGTAATTTCACTCTAATATGCCCCAAGGGATTTATTAGCCAGAACCTGGGTTACCTTCCGGGGCAAGTGGTAACTAGAGGTCAAGATGATTATCTTAATATTTCAGACCTAGTCAACGTAGGATAAATTGACAATTATTGTTCACCCAAAAACCTTACAGTGACGGTCAGTACTGTCTGCAGTACACTGCTTGAAAATGTCTGTCTGTCAGAAGGTCAAAACTTATCAAAAAAGAAGTCAGAGTAATAGTAAAATGTTGTTGTTGACATTCTCCAGAAGTGGACATGCAAGTCACCTTGTCATTTGTCATAATAAGAGTTACTTAAGGCTCTAAGTCAAATCTATTCTGCTTTTGTTTTGATTTTTTAAATGCAACTAATCCAATATGCTGTACAAAATCTTTCAAAGGCATACATCAATTCGTTAATAACAAGGGTGTTCTTTTGTGCAGCTTTTTCTCTGCTGACTTGTAGTGTGCGTGTTTGTTCTATGTTTTGTTGGTGCAAGAACAAAATAGGCTTTGAAGACTCTTTGAAGACTGGCTCAAAAAGGTTCAAACAGGCACAGCTCTGTTCCATGAATGAAACAAGGAAAAATTGTGATCTATAGTTACAAATGCTGATGTGTTTCATGGTGCAATAAATTGTATGGCTATCCTCACAAAATCATCCAACTTAAATGGGAGGTTCTTTCCCATCCTACAGCTGAAGTTTTTACTTACTTTATGACATTTTGGAGAAAAAATTTAGTTCATTGTTTTCCACAGGAACTTGATTACTTCTGTTTCTCATTCCTATATTGCTGGGATGGGGTTTTGTGGCTGTTTGGTACTTATTTGTCTTTTCTTTAACTCAGTAACTGTCAGAACCTTGCAGAATTTTTTATGTCACAGAAGCTTTGTTCTTTTGCTACCTTCCTTGGATTCACCCAAATTAAATTAAAAATTAAACTGAATTTGAACAATGCGGTCATATCTTTAGTATCATTACATTGGCTAAATTCTCTCAAAAAATACAAAAGTATTTAAAATATCTTAATACAAATGTAATTAAAAGCTCTATTTATAAGAGTAGTGTTACATGGAAAAATATGGCTTATCGTGATGTTCAACTGTTTTCAAAAATAATTACTTAAATCTGTATTGTCGAACTTGGAATACCCATATTTATTACATCATTCGTAGCAGACACACTTTTGGCTATAGAATTAATTAGTTCGTGACCTTAGGCCCATACAATGTATCTAACATAGAAGTAAAAATCCTTGTAATGAAGCATCTGTGTTTTATATATGATGAAGTCAGTAGCATACTGTTTCCTAGTTTGAAGGTATAAAGTTTGGGAAAAAAGGAAGTAAAAATGACAAAAATAATTTATGAGTATATGAATTATTGAAACTACTTTATACTTTGAAAAATAGCTGTCAGCCATAATACAGGTAAGTTTTTAACAACAGCTGTCAGGTAAGGAATGTTAAGACTTACTAAAAATACAAAGGTGGTGTGCATATAAATTTTTACAGAGATCAAGCAAAATGAACATGAATTTTGAATCATATGCATAGGTTTTCCTCTAAGTGATTTTCTTTTTCCTGTAGGCCAGGACAGAATTTGTGGTCATTTTACTTTTATACCATGAATCTGCTTGGGCCATATAAGGTAAGCTTCAGGCTGTTAATTCCAGAGCCATGAATTGAGATAAAGTTAGGAAATTTATTTCTAGGAAAGTGCCTTATGGAAGAGCCTTCAGAATAACATGTTCATAAAGACTTAATAGAATGTTCAGGTTTTTAGGTAAACCATTAACAAAGGGATATACACGGTAATTACTGTGGCTATATAAAATCCAGTGCTTAAAACCAGTACAGTTATGGCAGTCATCCTTGACAGGCACTGACATAGCAGGCAGACTTTGCCATTTTCAGACTGTCCAGTGAGAATAAGTACTAAATAATTTTTTTGCAATCATTTGCCTAGAGCAATTGGTCTAAATTATTAAATGAATTTCTATCACAGCTTTGCAGTATTCAATAGTAACTGAACTAAGTCAAGCTTCATTATTAAAGGCTTCATTTAAAATCCTATCAGGAAATTACTGCATTTCATGTTTCCTGCAGTGGATGGCATTTAAGCAGCTAAGCTTCAAAGGATTGCCATTAAGAGATTATGTCAAGTGTATAGAATGTTCAGTTGGTAGCTTCTTATATCTGTCAAACACATGCCCAAGGAGCCCATTACAAACAATATGGGATTTTTCTCAAGCTCTGTAAATCATTCAGGGCAAACACATGCATTTGTTTAACAAACCCTGAACACCAATGTGTCTTGGTGAAAATCTAAATAAAACAATGAAAAAACAGCTTTGTCCTAGGGTTAGTGGTTCCATTTTTTTTTTCTTCAAAGTCAACTAAATGGAAAATAATAATATGGGAATTAAATCTGAACCTTGCTTTTGTCAGACAAAACATCAGAACAGCTCCTTGGTTTTCCTTGGTACTTTGCCTGTAGTTTACTCATGTCTGACCTCCCCATATACAAATGCTTTTCTGAAAATGCTAGTTGCAGATATAAAAGAACTTTTAGGTAGGGCAGACAAATGCTTCCTGGGTATCTGGTGCTATTTGTCTGTTAAAAATTAAGCTTATGCATGCTTGTCATCACTAATTGTAAATAAATAAATAGTGTAAACGCACTGCTTCCAGGTAATTTCATTAGGCTATGTAATGGTTTTAATTCCATAAAACAACATGAAGTCTATAGTGGCAAAATGTTCTGGTTTCATCTAGGATAGAGTTAATTTCTTCTCAGTAGCTGTTATAGTGCTAAGTTTTGGATTTGGAATGAGAATGGTGATATTTAGATTTTGCTAAGCTGTGTTTATCCTGAGTCAAGGACTTTATTTTGGTTTTTTTTTTTTTTTTTTTGGCTCTACCAGTGATGAAGGTACACAAAAGAAACTGGGAGGGAGTATGGTTAGGACAGATGACCCAAAATAATAAACAAAGGGGTATTCCAACTCCACAGAACATCATGCCCAGTATATAAACTGGGGGGAGCTTCCTGGAAGGGCAGGCAATCCGGGTTTGGAAAGAGGGGTGAGCAATTACATTGTGCATCACTTGTTTTTCCTTTTTTTTTGGTCACTATTATCATTTAGCGTTATTGTCGTATTTTACTTTACTTTGATTATTAAACTGTTCTCATTCCAAAATACAAATTTTACTCTGATACTTCTCTCCCTTCCACTGGAGCAGGGGATAGAGAGAGGAGAGTTGAGCAAGCACAGCTGCATGGTGCTTAATTTCCAAATGGGCTAAATCCATGACACAAAGTCATCTTAGATTTCTCTTTGTGGAGCTAACAGCAAGATTCTTTCCATAATATTAATCAAAGTTTCTTTACTCTTTATTTCAGTCAGATATTGCAAATTTTTCTGAAATACTTGGTGAAGGTTTTTAATACAGTGGAAGATGTAGTCACTTACATTTATTACAGTCAAAATTTCACCTGAAGGTGGTAAAGGACAAACTTTGAAATGTAAATTTCAAAACCTATAAAGCAGATTGATGGGGAGGAAAGCTAAATATTACCATCTAAAAGCTGATTAACTTTTTATCCCAGAAAAGAAATATTGAATGCAAAAATATGAACTAAGCTGTAGCCATGTAAACATTTAAAGCATTTTAATGTTCATGCATGGTAGGATCTGCGTTATTTGTATGTGAATTTCTTCAGCGCTGTGTTCATTTACTGTAGAAACTAGAAAATGTAATAAAAAGGAAAACATCTTAAATCTATCAAAAATACACAAATAATATAGCTAAGGGCATCAAAATATGAGTGACATTAAATGTGTATTTAACATTCAATCAAGAATTCTTAGTGTTAAGTATATCTACTAGTATAATCCAGGGAAACATTCCAGAATAGAGTGTCTGAGAAAGAATGTCTTCCAAAAATAAGAAAGTGAAAGAGAAGGTTTCCTGATAAAACAAATTCATATGAAAATTATAAAATACAACAAAGAAGCAAGTAGCATTTTGATAGGGTGGGATAGGCTGAACAAAGTAAATCACCTAATCTCAATTCATTTACAAGATGAGTACAAGTACAAAATTGGTATCTCCATCTGTATATTGATCTGATAAAAAACCCCTAACCTATGAGCTGTTTTCTCATTTCCAAGTGTTTGCTAAGATCTGATTCTTGAGCAGTGCCTCTACCTGTGGTGCAAACAAGACCATACACCAAAGTCAAAGTTATAGATTTTATGTAACAGGAAAATGTGAGGTAGAGAGGTAGAAATAGAAAAGAGAGCGGAGAGAAAGAGGCAGAGAAACAGATCAACCAGAAGATAGTCACCACCTATGGATCCAGAAGCATTGTGTTGGTTCCTCTTCACCCTGGGCTTCTCAGTGGATCTCTGGACAAAATGAGATCATGAAAGATGCAAAACCTCTAGAAAGGAGACACCATATGACAACAAAATACTTTCGGAGTAACTGTATGATACATTGTCCACAGAAATCAGTAAATTGTGGACAAGCAGTAAAAGCCCTGAATGATGTCTGAGGCAATATCAACCAGCAAAGCAGATAAAGCTTTTGCAGTGGCAGGATAAAATATCACTAGACTGAAAAACAACAAATATTATCCAAATTATTAAACAAAATAATTAAATTTAAATGTATGGTATGTTAATAAACAATTTTCCGAGACTTTGATATCCCAGATTTCAGATCTGCTCATTTTTCCTTCAGACTGATTGATCTTAGTGGTAAAATGTCCAGAAAATGTTAAAGTAAGTCTTATTCAGTAATAATCTAATAATGAAACAGAGAGTAATATGCACGTATACTGAAAGATTTTGCAAAACCACTCAAAAGAGGAAAACATTTTTTCTGATGTTTAACAGCAAAAAAAAATAATAATAATTACATTATTGTTCTAACTTCTTTGAAGTCATGGAGGAATATATTTTCTATATATGTATATCTTAGGTACCTTAGCAAAAAAATTAGATCTTTTTATAAATATTTTCTGCCTTCATCTCTTATGCCAAGATAAAGGAGGTGGCAGGTATGGGATGGGGCAGATGCTCTCATAGCTAAAAATAAACCTCTAACTAAATTAACGATTTCTGCAAAGACCAAATTAAGTTGTCAGTAAGAAATACTAGAGTTGGTATAATTTCCCAGGATAAAATGCCAAAGAATTCAGGTGTTAAAGGCCTACTTCAAACAGTATGCAAGATTTTAGAAGTGAGGGTAAGTAGTCACTTTTCTAGTGAAAAAAGTACAAAAAAACCCCAGTAAATAATCTTGGAGGTCTCAGGGAGCTGTACAACACACCTCATCTGTGGGATGTTCCGACACTAAGGTTACACACAGAAAAATTAATTCCCCTCCTAACAATTTTCTTTTTAGATTTCAAAATAAAAAATTATGATTTGACAGCACAGAACAGTCCAGTGGTTCAAACAGCCATATCTGAGTTGAATTTTTAGTGGTTTTAGAATATTTTCAGAATTCAAGAGATATTTATTTGGAAGGTTTATGGTTCAATATCAAGTAAACTTATATGTCATTGACTCCAAATCATTAAGTCCACATCCTTGACTTACTGCAACTCACAGTCATAACTTTTGCAGTCATCTCACCAGTATTTATGTATTTATGTCCAGATTTTCTCCTCTTTGAATGATATCATATTCTGGTAAGATAAGTCTGATAAGATGAGCTGGGTGCTAATATGTCAATGACACTGATACTGAACTGCACTTTTTTAAACTGAAGAATCACTAAATGGTTGAGGGACCAACCACTGGTGGGAAGGGACCTCTTGGAGACTGTCTTGACCAATTCACTGGCTTAAGCAGAGCCATGTAATGTTAGTAGTCCAGGACCAAGTTTACATAATTATTTAGTATCTTCAAAGATGGAGACTCCACAATCTCCCTGGGCAACCTGTTCAGTCATTCTCATAGTGAAAAAGTGTTTCCTTGTGTTTAGATGGAAGCTTCTGTGTTTTAAATAATGGTTATTGATTCTGGTATTTTCAGAATCCACTGAAAAGAGCCTGGCTCCATCCTCTGCACTTGCTCTGCAGGTATTTACATGTACTCGTAATACCCTCCTGAGCCTTCTCTTACATAGCTCTCAGCCTTTCCTCATTTGTGAGTACTCCAGTCCCTTCATTATCCTTGTGTTTCCTGCAGGGGTGAAAAGCCCAGCACTGGACTCAGCACTCCATGTGTGACCTCACCAGTCTTAAGCAAAGAGAAGGGATCAACTCCCTACCCCTGCTGGCAATGCTCTTCCTGATAAAGGCCAGAAAATTATTTGTTATAATAAGCCCAGGATATTGTGCTCTGAAAGCCACATTGCTGGCTCATGTTCAACATGATGTCCACCAGACCCCCAGATTCTTTTCTGTCAAGTTTCTTTCTAGCTGGATTTCCCCAGCATATATTGTTCCATGGATTCTACAACACCTACTGATTCAATGCATAAAGGAATTTTTTTTTTAATTCAGGTGCATTATTTTCTCCACTCTTAAGTCTACAGCAGTTGAAAAACAGATGTCAGTCTGAAACTCAACACAGCCCAAGTGCTGGCAAATTAGCAATATTTTCAGTAGAAAAGAATGTCTTAATGTCAATTTTCTTGTCCAATTGATGGTACTCTTCCTGAACTGTTTATATACTTGGGATTTTTATTACAACCAGACAAATAAATTATGCAGTTTGCTAACAAATAATGCTAAAGGGTAACTACATCTTAAATCTGGTCTCAAGCATTACTAGTACCTTTGCAGACTTGTATCAAATACATATGATCCTTTAATTATAGTAGCGGGTTCAGTTCAAAACTGGGCAGAAACACCAATGTTAATGTGGTGGTTTAGTTCCAAATATCCATTACTGACTTATTTTACCTCTGTGAGATAAGAATTAGGAGAAAGCAAAGCAGGTACAGACTTAAAAGAATATAAAGAAGTTTATTAACAGACCTAAATAAAGAAACAAAAGTCAGAATCAGACTAAACCTTTAGAAACACTTCTCCTTCCCCCACCTTTCCCCCTCTCATATGGACAACATAAAAAACAACCTCTGAGACTTCTCAGTCAGTGTACCACCTCTAAAATAATCCATTTCAGTTCACACGGGAAGAGGAGTCTCTGAGTCTCTCTTGCTTATGCTCTGGGCACCTTCCTGCAAGAACAATTCCTTGTGGGTTCAATCTCATAGCAAAACAGATTCACAGTCTGGGAATTGTTTCTCTTCTTGCACGTGAAAAAAAATGTCCCTGCCCTTGAATTACAGTTTTCCTACAACTGTTTATGAGGCTTCCAATTTGAGGTGAATGAGGTGTCAGTTTAAGGCTGAGCCATTCAGAAGCAAGGTTGTCTTCACTTATCTCTAGAAAGCATCTTCATCTCTAGGAACAGAGGCTGTCTTCACGTCCATCCTCCCTTGTTCCTTTCTACTGAGGTCTGGATCAGTCCATAGCAGAGGGTGGCACCATGCCCCACCCCACCCCGCCTAGGGCATATCAATTCCAGGTGTATTGCTCACCCCTCCACGTGAAGGTTAACTGAGTCCTGCACTCTGGAGCCAAAGGAAGGGAGAAAAATGCATTTAGTATGTCCATAGTAGCATACCACTTTGCTGCTTTGGACTCCATAGAGGTATCTTGGTTTACAATTGCTCTACCCACACATCACTTAATGAAATTACAGCAGGGACTCTAATAGTCTGGTTCACTCCCATAGGTTTTGCAACAGAATTTCAGCTTTCTAGTATCTTCTCTTTCTCCTCCCTCAGGGTTTCAGCCCTTCCTTCTTCACTGACTTTGGTGTCTTCAGGGTATTTCCTTCATGTTCCTTCACCTTTCCCCTGGGAGAGTGTTGGGGAGGATGAAATAAGGAAACCTTATAAATATGACTGCTTGGCAAAAGATTCTGGAAATATAAAATCGTTAAGTGAAATAGAAATGAAAGCTAGCTTTGAAATATAAGATACCAAGCTGTTAGTCAATGTACAACCAAAAAACAAAGAACTAGCCAGCTGAAGGAGAATCTCTCTTGATTAAGCAATGTCTTTAGCAAAGAAGAAGATGCTCCCGCAAACAGAAAAGTCCAAGAGTCAGAAAAACCCTGCCAGCGTGGCAGGGAAGAAAAAAGTAGTTTTAGAAAATAGTTTTAGGAGTTAAAATATAACACAGTATGGTAATGTAGTAGTTTTGATAGGTTGTATGTAAATTCTATAAGGATTGCTGTCTTCTATTGATTGGATGTTGTAATATTACCATATTCAGTATAGGAAGAGATATAATATCATGTAACCAGACTTTTACCATTCATTCTTATTCTTCTTATCCTTCTTCTTCTTCCTCTTACCCCTATGCTCTCTCGCTCTCTCTGGGGCATGCCCTAAGCTGTGGCTGGCAGCTTAGGCAGAGCTCCTGCACCCACGACCCTTGCAAATAAACTGCATGTTTTAGGAGCTGCTTTGAACTGTAGAAATCATCCCTGAACCGACTGAGCACATCGCCCCCTATAGATTTTCTACAGGAGAGGACTGATATCTGCAGGCTCATCTGTTCTGAAGAAATCTTACAGCACTAAAAGGGTTAATCTCCCCCACTCCTGCAGCTGGAATCGCATATCTCTCTCGGTGTCGTGATCTCTGTTGGGCGGTGGCCGGAGCTCAGGCCACAGTGGTGGGGGATGGAGGGGGTGGGCGGGGGCTGGCTACGCTGCCAGACCGCCTGCATGGGGCATGGCTGGCTGGGCGGCAGATGGAACAGGGCCGCATGGTTCCAGGGTTGTCTCCTGGGCCAGGCCAGGACATGCTGAGCAGGGTCCAGCATGGCCCTGCTGGGCTGCATGGCTGTCCCCACCAACCCCCCCGTCTCCCAGTTACTTGTCTGAAGGCTGGAAGTCAAAGAGGGTTTTACCAGGCTCTCTTCGTTCTTAAAATGTGGATCACAGAGGCATGTCAAACTTAAGTGGCTTAGAAAGATGCCAATATTCAAACTAACCAGCAGATTGGGTCCGTTAGGACCGAGGGAACTGCAAACACCTCTTTGCATAGAGTCACTTCCGAGGCTAAACCATGACAATTATTCACAATTGAAATATGATATTCTGTAAACTGGAACAAAGGAATTCTTTAACATACAGCTTTGTTCCTGTGTCCTCAAACAGCAAGAGCCTACTCAGGGCAATTCTGTTTAAAAGCTTGAGTAACAATATCCATTTAATCCTGCCATTGATAAAGAAGTTAATTTTCTCATGAATATCATGATATCATGATATTGAGCCTCAGTGAAGCAGCATATAGCAAAATTAAACATGGGAAAACTGACTGGGCTGAAAATTATCTCTCAATTCAACTTTATTGCAGGTTATCAGATGCTCCAAGGGAGAGCAAGATTTGCTCTAACACCTGTGTGAAATGTCATGGTCACCATTAAACATAAATGCACACTTAGCTAAAAGACAGTGGCCTGAGTGGGAAGCTCATCAGAGGACTTAAAAATTATCTGTGTAGGTTTTCCTGCAGTATTGGTCTCTGTAGCATGCACATTATAAAACATAAGAACACTGGGCATTCTGGAATCTACTTAACACACTCAGAACTATCCTAGAATTGCTGTAAGCTTCAGAGTGATTCTTTAAATTTATCATAGAATGGTTTGAGTTGAAAGGGACATGAGAAGTCATCTCATTCCAACCCCTATGCCACAGGCAGGAGCATCTTTCTCTGGACCAGGCTGCTCAGAGCACCGTCTAACATGGCCTTGAACACTGCCAAGGATAGGGCAGCCACAGCTTCTTTGGGCAACCCAATCCAGTGTCTCAGCACCCTCACAGGAAAGAATTTATTCTTATTATCTGTTCTAATTCTACTCTTCTTCAGTTTGAATCCACTGGCCCCTCATCCTGTCTCTACATGCTTCTGTAAATAGCCTCTCTTCATCTTTCTAGCAGATTCCCTTCAACTATTGGAATTCAGGCTCCAATTAGATCCAGAAGCCTTCTCTTCTTCAGGCTGAACAATCTCAATTCTTTCAGCCTTTCCTCCTAGAAGAGGTGGTCCATCCCTCTCATCATCTTAGTGCCTTCTGTGGACTCTCTCCAACAGCTCCATGTCCTTCCTGTGCTGGGACCCCAGAGCTGGAGGCAGCTCTGCAGGTGGGGTCTCAGCAGAGCAGGGCAGAGGGGCAGAATCCCCTCCCTCCCCTGCTGCCCACGAGGCTTTGGATGCAGCCCAGGACACACTTGGGTATCTGGGCTGGGAGTGCCCATGGCTGGCTCATGCCCAGCTCTCACCCCCAGCACCCCCAAGTCCTTCTGGGCAGGGCTGCTCTCGATCTGTTCATCCCCAGCTTGGGTTGGAACCAGGGCTTTCTCTGATCCATGTGCAGCACCAGCACTTGGCCTTGTTAAACCTCATGAGATTCCCACGGGCCACTTCACAAGCTTGTCCAGGTCCCTCTGCATGGCATCCCAGCCCTCAGGAGTGTCAACAGCTCAGCTTGGTGTGATCTGCAACGTTGCTTGAGGGTGCACTCGACCCCTTCATCTGTGTCATTGATGAAGATACTAAATAACACTGGTCCCAGTACAGACCCCGGAGGGACACCACTTGTCACTGATGTCCATTGGGACTCTGAGCCATTGGCCACTATCCTCCAGATGGGACCATTTGGCCATTTTCTAATCCATCTAACTCCACTCATCCAATCCATTGCTCTCCAATTTACAGAGAAGGATGTTGTGTCAAAGGCTTCATAGAAGTTCAGATAAATTATGTCTACAGCCCTTCTGTTGTTCGCTGATGGAGTCACCCCATTACAAAAGGACACCAGGTCTTTTTTTATCAGCCCAGGGTATGGTTGACTTTTTGGGTTGCAAGTGCACAGTGTCCACTCATGTCCAGCTTGAGCTGCAACTACCTTGTCATAGAAGGTATGTCAGGCAGGACTTGACTTTGGGGCAGCCGTTCTGGCTGTTCTCCTGAGCCTTAGCAGAGCTTCTAGGAGGATCTGTTCCATGATCTTCCCAGGCACAGAGATGAGGCTGACAGCTCAAAGTTCCCAGGATCCTCCTTCCTACTCTTCAGGGATGGGTACAATGTTTCCCTTTTTCCAGTCCTTGGGGATTTCACCTGACTGCCAAGACTTTTCAAATCTCAGGAAGAATGACTTGGCGACGACATCATGGAGTCCCAAATGCATCTCATCAGGTCCCACAGACTTATGTACATTCAGGTTCTTCAGGTAGTCATGAACGTGATCTTTATTTACAGTGGGAGGGACTTCACTCCCCACAGTCCCCATCCTGCTGTCCAGCCATTGAAGAGGTGCGAGAAGAGTTTGCTATTGAAGAGAGGTACAAAAAAGTTGATGAGTACCTCAGCCTTCTCCTAATCTGTTGTTGCCAGTTTTCCAGCATTGTTTATCAGTTGGGGTAGACCTTTTTCAACCCTACTTTTCTTGTTAATGTACCTGCAGAAGTCCTGTTATTATTTGTATCCTCTGCCAAGCTCAGTTCCATTTTTGCCTTGGCCTTCCTGACTCCTATTCTTGTTTTTTATCCTCATTCCTCTTGAGGTGGCTGGATATTTATTAGCATTTCCTGCCTGCAGAGTGGGAAAGAGCCCTTACCTGTTTCCTGTTGAAGTCAGAGCTCTAGCTCTGCAGTGCTCACTCTACCAACCACCTCCTCCCAGGCAACACAGATGTGCAACAGATACAGTCTTGCTTCCTTTCACAAACTAAAGTGAGACTGTTTGCTTCTGAATATATACAGCAGGCAAGATTTCTAATTCATCAGAATATATTAACTTGTATGTTTGATTGATAAATCTCATCAGAATATATTTCTCAAGTCTTTTACTGCAGATTTGTCTGTATGGCCATTTACTTGAGACTTCAGGTTAATATGGAGGCGAGTTCCTTTAGCATTTATGTAGCACATAAAATCTAGTATTGTGTGCCTGTGCATCACAAATATTGCACTACAATCCAATAAGGCAGTCTGTCCTTAGTCACCTTGCAAAGGTATTTCTTTCATAAAACCTTACCGAATTTTTTATTCTCATTTCTTGTAACATTCATTGAGGAAGGATTTTCTCATTGTTTAAAGAACAACTGCTATATATATAATAAAACATAAACCACAAAAATGCTTAGAACTTCTAACCAAGCACAAAGGTAATATCAGAACTTACATACACAAAGGCATAGACTTGCCACAAGAGCAAAACCCAAGTGGTTCATCCAGCATCACCAGTTTGCATCAATACAAGGACCACAGTCTAATCAAGTCTCAGACATGAAGCTTGCCAAATAACATCTCAGGTTACACAAGCATTATGCCTCAGTTCAGAGAACAAGCTCTAACTCTGAAACCAGTTGGACTGGAGCTGGTTCAAGACTTACACAGTGTGGGTGATCAGAGTAGGACCATAGATCACAGTCAGGAGCTTTATACAATCCAAGCTATACAAGCCATGGATTTAATTCCCCTTATTACTTCATTTTTCATATTCCCAACATGTCTGATTGATTTTCTCTTTGCTGCCTCTCTCAAAAGTCCTTCATTATACAAGTTAAGAGAACAATGAATGTTTAAAATAAAAATAAGATCTCTTTGTCAAATTCCTTGGCTGCCATGACCCTTGATACAAAGAGCTGCTGTTATTTGTCCAAAGAAAGGCAGTGAGCACATGTATTAAAGTGACTGTTTTACGTTTGACTTGCTACTGAGCAGTATTTCAAGATCATGAAGCGCTCTAAAATAGACAGAGATCCTCAGAAGAAACAACTCTGATTTCAACAATACTACTACAAGTCAGAAGAAAACATAGCATATACAGCTGACATTTTGTATTTGAAACATTTTGTGCCATGATTTGGGTAGGTCTGTAAAGACTATTCCAGATGGTCTATAGTTGAAAAATGTGGACACAATGCCATACTCTCAAACATTCCACTCTGGAAAACTTTCTTACTCATATTCATTAATTTAATATGCTTTTTAATGCATAGTCTACTATCCTCCTTTGATGCACAGTGTGATCACAGTCCCAGCATCCTTATTTGAGCAAATATTTCACCAACTAATAAGAGTCTAAGAAAACAAAAAAGTATTTTACAATCAGAACCAGACTTTTCAGCTTCCAATGCTTCCATATGGAGTTCTAATCTGTCTTTCCCTTTATTAAAAATATAATACAATAGAAATATAATTACAATACGATACAATATAATACAATATGATACAATATAATACAATACAATATAATTAAAACCATTGTATTTGCCATTCCTTTGCAAATAATGCCAAAAGCTCTGAATATTCTCTTTCTACAGGGAACTAACAACTTTCTGTTCAAATCACCATTTAATTTTTGCAATGCTGTAACTCGTACTAAAGGTTTAAATAGATTGTCATCATTATATTCCCAGCCACCACCAGCACTCTCAGCAACAGTCAAAAAAGTCCTGAAGTTACCCTTTCTGACAATGCTTTTTGGAGTGCTTTTAAACCATTTTTTGTTATGTGAGTTGAAAATTTCTGCATTTCAGTCTTCTTACCAGTTTAGTAATTCTACAGAAAAACTGAAATTTCACTTCTGGTGACTCTTCCTGCATTCAGTAGCTCATGCTGAGCTGAATCATATTGAGCCTTGTCCTTCTGCCATCAAGAACCAGCAGCAAAATGAGCCTGGGTATCATAATGAAAACACTAAAATACTCTACCTTTTGCCTGTACTCTCCTATTTTCTTTTCCTTTTTTTTTTTTTTTAAGTACAAGGACATCAGACTCAAGCCTGTTCAAGAGGATATTATGCTTCTGGCTACAACCTGGAATAAAATGAAGAAAATATATTTAACTCCTTGTTCTTAAATGTGATTACCAGTGTTGCTTTAAAACTTTTAATACTTCTCTATTATACCTGAGAACAGTAAAGACTTTTGTTGCTAATTATGCTTTTTACCACCTAATTTTACCATACTGTAGTACAATTCAAGAGTAAATTAACAGACTAACTAGATAATCTCAGAACATGTCTGATTTCATTGGTTATATTAATGAATTATTTTAATTAATATTTCTGGGTTCTGCCTTTACAATAATAATTTGATTTTTATGAAGCAAGAGAGCCAAGCGGGAGTAAAGCCATTTCAAACAGATATCCTACACAGTTAATAACTTACTTTAAGTGACACTGATGGTTCACTTAAATAATTTTAAAAGTTAAATATTTCATCTTCATTGAATTAGTTTTTAAAAGCCTAATTGTGTGTACCCAAGGCAGTTAAAATTGGTGTTCTTGTCCAATAAAAACACTGTCACACTTTCATCACTTACAATTTCTATGTATTTGAACTATCTGATTTCTTGTTTTCATCTTTTTTTTTGTTTGTTTGTTTCCAGGGTTGATGTTTCAGAGTTTTAGGAACACAAAATACTGTTGATGGTGTAATGATTCCAGAAAGAGTTAAGATAGCCCATCATTACCCCAAGAATTCAGACTGACATGCAATGTGGACTTAAATTAATTCATAAGGTACATACCCTTTACATATAATTCCTTTTCATGTACAGTGATCTGCAGTAAAATTTAGAGAATACAGTGTCCATCTTCATTTCAGTATAAGCTTTGTTATGAAATGTATTCACTCTCAAGAGTGAAAAGCAAATGAGGTTATAAATCCTGGTTGATATATGTGGACTGAGAAATGCAAGGTCCTACAAATGCCAATGAAATGAGTAGATTTTACCTCTCTTTTGGTTAATACTCTTTTTAATTACGTTTAAAAAATTTGCAGTATAGTCTTCTGCTGTGAGTGATCTATATTCTGAAAAAGAACTAAATGTAGATGCTAATTAATATTCAACAAATTTTCACTTTGGTCTTCAATCTTTAAGACCATCAATTCCAAAATCAGTTTGAATAATCTTTCTTGCAAAGACTTCAAAACTATAAAGAATACATTCTCATAAAAGCTTTCAATGGGCCTACATTATTCCACTGCCCAAAAATTCAGAACTCGTCATCCTACTTTTGCAATACCTGACATCCTCAAACCCATACTGCAAAATAGGTAAATTATTCATTCACAATTCCTTCACAGCCAGTGATCTCGTAGGATTAGATGCCTTTCCACGTGTTTCATGTGACAGTCAGATTTCTGCTTAATAAGCATGAAGGTAATTAGATTTTTTCTCATTCGCAGTATTTTTCTCAGCAGGTATCTTCCAATGGTCTCTCTCAGGTGACTAGAGCTGTTGGGCCCTATTGCAATAAGTCTAACAATAATTTCTTTACGGATTATTTAGTATCCAAGTACTTCTAAAATGTTGCTACATCAGCTGTACATTACTGCTGTTTTAGGTACCTACTCTGAAATCACCATATTACCACATGTATATTATTACTTACATTACTACATGTATGCACACAAAAATCATACTTATCTTCTATGAGGCATATACCTCTTCTAAAATCAAAAGGCAGTGCCATTTCATTAAAGGATAGAGAGTTCCAAGAAGTGCCATTTCTAGACATTTAAGTTCTTTGTTATTCAGTGCTAAACCCAGCAATTTTTCTGCACAGTGCAACCCACGGCACTGACACAAGCATTTGACTATACAATATTTGTCTCGTGCTCAAACTAGTACTTTAGGTTTAAATATATGTGTTACCAGCACACAGTGGGCAATGTGCAGCACTAGAGATAGCTACAGAGAGGGGCACCTTCTGTCCCCATCCTTTGTTCTTGACATCCAAAGTCGATGAATTATTTTCTCATAAGACAGAATAGCAGAGAAATATACTTATTGTTAAGGTACTTAATATACAACTGATACTGTTGCAAAATGTGGAATATGTAAAAATTTTCCTAAGGATGTTCTTTGATATTTGATCTTTGTATAATTTTGAGCCTAATCAACAATAAGTGAGATTTAATCTGTGAAAAAGGTAGCACCTAACAAGCTGTAAGTGATGTTCATATGTTAGAAAAACAAATTCCTTGTTAAAGGACGGGGCTTGATATGCTTTAATAATCTCAGGCCCAGGGGGAGATTCTGGGGAAAAAAGATGCTCACCAATAATGGACACAATGAATGCCAAATTTATGGGCCAAAAGGATGTGTGACAGAATTCCAAGATAAGGAAAAAAGATGACTTACCAAATGCACTGAACCAGCTCCACCTGAGTAAAAGATAATTCTGACAGTGGCACATTACAATCACTGACCCAATAAGCTGATCCACTGAAAAGACAAGAAAGACTGGGCATGGGGACTTAGCAGAGGAAGTGAGACAATCATTAACTAATAGGAGATAGAACAGTAACTAGTACGAGAACTATGTTACTCTATTACAGATCAAGTGAGAGCATTAAACAAGCCCTGCCTTAGGCTCAGATTTTGGCAGCAGCTCTACTCAGGTGACATGCACCTAAATTGCTCTGACTCACAAATTCTCAAGAATGGCAGATCAGGTGATAACATGAGTTATTTATTGAATAGACAGGAGATTAACAGACAAAAGGCCTTAAACAGAGTTACTTGCTACAGAGGATAAAACAAAAGAACTACTAGTAGATTACATCAAACATTGCACAACATAAGGGTACCTATGTTATAGCTAATAAAGAAATAGTATAGATTAGGAGTCAATGTAACTTACTCTGAATTGATGATGGGGTACACAGAGCCTTTCACTGAAACCTCGAGAGCGTGGCATTCCAACTTTGGGGAAAAACCCCACCCATTTCCAGGGAATGTGCAGAAGACTTCTGCTTTGTGAAAGTTTGGTGTAGCTTTTATAGTTTTGAAAATGAAGTGTCTGTCAGTCAGAAATTCAAGCTTATCTTTCTACAATCTTGTTTTCAAGGCAAGATATTTACTGCCAGCTGGGAATGTCACTTCCATGGCACCAGAATAACTCACTACAAGACAAGCTGTCCTGATTGAGATATTTCACCAACTAGCAAATTCATGTCAGGGGGAAGATGCCATGAATTATTACATCAGCTGATAGGCAACATAAGCCCTCTTATGGCACGTGGGGCTTGTCCTGTTACAAACTTGTGTATCTTGATGTCAGTAATCACTATTTCTTTGTGCTGGTTTGAAAGTTACCCATTAGGAGAAATTAACCCCCACACAAATACCTTGAGAGACATTTCAGGTCAGAGCTACAATTTAATAGAAAGATTACAGTAAATGCAGTGATACAGAAAAAATGACTTAAAACTACAAAGTTAGTACAACCTGGCACCCTGTTGGTCAGGGAGGTAGTCACAGTCCAATTAAGCAGTGGTTGCAGTGATGTTGAAGTGATAGTTTCAATCTTGTCAAAAGTGGTGGTTCTTTGTTGAAGGTCTGGTCCTCCTGTGGAAGTTCGGGTCCTGTTGTGGATATCCAGTGGTGGTGGTGTTCCAATTCCCAAACTGCCCAAACCGTATACAGTGGAGTTCAGGTGGTACCTCTCCCAGGACAAGCAGTTTCAGGATGGAATGATGTAATCCTATGCATCATAGGGTGTTTTTGGAGTCCCTGATGGTCGTTTCAGTTGCCTATTCAGTTCATTATTGGCCCATTAGCAGAGATGACCCCTTCAGGTAGGTGGGATGTGCTGCTGCTTCCCCAAGGGCAGTTACCAGGGCTGAGTCATTGATGTGAAGAAAAAGAAACATTATCCTGCCTCTCAGACTTGCCTCTTTTTCCATATCTCATCCTTCTTGTAGCCTGAGGGGCGGGGTGTGCACTGGACAGCTGCTGCAGACAACTCACCATTAGCAATTCATCAGGAATAATGTAGATGAGTGTAGAATACATAGTTTGTTTACACCTCACATTGTAACCCAGGGCATTCCTTTTTTGCTAAAATGTACAAACGCTGAAAAAAATTTTGATAGTTGCTGCGTTTAATTTTTGGAATACCACCAAGCACCCAAGGTCAGTGAAATAAATAATCAATGTCTCCTTTGAGTGTGTAATTGTTGGCCTGTTGCATACTGGGTAATGAATCTGGTTTTTTGCAGATGACAGTAGGTAGGGAATAATTCTGGGCTTGTACATGGGAGAATCAGAATCATTTTGAAAGCGGACAAGCTCTAATAAGAAAAAGTATCATGTAACAGATAGCAGTTAAGTGGTTGGGGACATCTTCAGAGTAAAGGGCAAACTCCCACCATCCTTCTCAATCCCACTCCCCAAGAAAAACTCTAAACAGATAAAATACTTAAATGTACATTGGATGCAGGCAAACCTTAGTATCAATCAGGATGACAGTTAGGAACAAGCAAATTTCCTCTAGACGTTTTTTTTTTTCTTAAAGTCATATAAATATGCTCAAGTGAAGATATAAATTCATAAAGATTGAGTCCTGGCAGAAACAAGTTGATGCAGGTATAAAATATAAAAGACCCCATTTCAGATGTTAGTTCCATTATGAGTCTATCCTTAAATTACTTGCTGAAGGGCACAAAAGGAAATATCTACCAAAAAGAAATCAAATCCATCTTGCTGAAGTTTCAGACCAGCTGTCTGAATGCTTATAACCTTGCATTTATGTTAGTTTGAATAAATTGAAAGTACTGTTATGTCAATATCTGTAATAACATGATGAATTATACTTACCAGCTCAGAAGCTTTTCTTCTTGTTCCTACACTTCCTCAACCTCTTCTCATTTTGTCCATGATCTCTGTCAGGGTTGTGCAGTTACGTGCTCAAAGGAGACAGTTAATCAGAGATATCAACCCAATGGCTGTCCCCAGTGTGTTGCTAGGAGAGCTAACAAAACTGACTAGCAGACCTCTGCCTGTTTGAGCTATTGCCTGCTACAGCCTTTGTATATAAACATCCTCATCTCTTATTTTGGGCCTGCCCTGACAACCTCTCCAAACAGCCCCCATGCTGGAAACTCTGGCAGAAGACGTCTGGTACCCATAGCCCTGAGCCTGTGTCCACAGAGGATGCTCTAGAAGTTCTACAGGAGGTGCACAGAGCAGCTCAAGCTGCAGAAGATGTGTGACACATGGGAGAAAACTCAAGCCATGGTAGAATAGCTCTAACATTGTGCAGAGAGTCCAGCAAGGGCGTGCACTTCTTCTGCTCTCCATTTTTCCACTACTGTTCTTTTTTTGTGTGGTGGGGGGTTTCCCCTTAGTCTGCTTAGTCCCTCCCTGATTTACTGGAAATAATGACCCCTCTAGTTTTGCATCTTTCATGGAGATTTTCTTGGAGGATTTGGATAGTTCTTCTCCCAGTGGTCACATTAAAGTCAGATTTATTTTGTCCCATTAGGGGCCAAGTCCTTGGAGATAGTTCAGTCCTTGAGCACTTGGGAAGGTGGGGTTCTGGGATGACCGTACCTCCTCACTTGTGAGGATGGTGGTGTTTTGGGTGCTTCAACCATTCCTTTTTTGCTTCCTGCTCAGTCTATTCTAGAGACTGTACAAGACTTTCTCCACAGTCTTTGCAGAGAAGGACTTCTCTGGGGATGCAGAGCTTCTCCGTATCCTGCCCTGTATTTGCCATTGAGGGGACACGTATCAGGGTCCTCTGGAGGTGCAGATACTGCTTCCACAACTTCTCATTTAGCTGGGTGTGGGGAAATTCTGTATACTCCCAGGATTCTTACTTGTTGGTTATGTGTTCCTGTTAAAACCTGTTCACCCAGATCCCTTCTACCATTACCCTCAGCCTTTGACTCTGGTTATGGTCCAGGCCAGAGAGAAACTGTATCTGGCTATCTTGGATTGCCAGATATTCTGGGGTACTCTGTAGTATTTGATTGATTGTAGAGGGTACAAACTGGAGGACTGTTCCTGGGAGCCGTGTCACAGGTGCATATGTCAGCTAAAGTTTGGGAATTCCATGCCCATCAACAGGGTATGATTGGTGCACTAAGGAGGAGGGCAAAGAATGGAGTCAGGGTTGTACAGTTATTTGATGAAAGAAAACAGTGATTTGTAAATGTTATGTCTAGAGCTGCCCTTGGTGTATTACGAGGAGAGTTAATAAAGCTGGCAAGCAGTCATAGTTCTGCTTCTTTGAAAAATTGCCCACTAGAACCTTAAAACCTTTTTTCTTTGTTTCTTTTTATGGGCCTGTCCTGATGACCTCTAACCTCCTCCTTCTCACCCACATATTCCATAATTCTTATGGCTCAATCATTATTGTTTTTCTCCTGTTAGTATCCTAGTTTTCAGTGTTTGTTAGCAAGTCTCTAAAATACCTGAGATTATTTTCATTATGAGAACTGCAGCTGTCTGCTCTTCTTCTAAATATTTATGTAAGAACAGCAGAACCATCTTAGGAAGGAAAGAAGCCTGGAAAATAAAGGTGAGCATTTTCTGGTGCAAGTGAGAAAAGTCTTGTTACCAAAATGTTGAAAGTCAATACCCTGGACAATAACTTTGCTCACTATATTATAAGAATTAAACTGTGAATTTATTGAATGGACAAGACAGCCAGCACCACAGTGTGACACTTTAGCTGAAACTGACCCATGAAGAGAACTGTGATGCATATTGGGGATATCTATCTCAGTGGTGAGTGAAGTGAATCAAATGTTAGTATCTGAGTATAAGGCCATATGAAGCTCTGGTAAGTCCCAATCTTGAGTAGTGCAGTTTCCAAAATGAAGAATTTAATTTAAATGTAGTGACAGGGGGCCAAAAATTATTGTCTGGTCAATCTTTAATGACGGAATATTATTGTGTAATGCATTAAACAGCTCAAGTCACAAAGTCAGTCTCACCAGTTGCCACATTTGTCACTACTGAGTTAAGCTCCATGACACTACTCTGTTCTTTGCCAATGGCAGACTAACATATCTGTGCTGCTGCGCTTTTATTGTTCAGAAGTAGGAGTTGTAAAACAGTGCAAGTTTTGTTACACCTGCAAAAATGGACTTGCTGCTGATGGAGAGTGATTGGCTGCTGCTAAGGAAATCAGAACAATGAAAAAGAGAGCTTTAGTATACTATTTTTGGTAAAAATACCACCTTTTACCATATATTATGGGGAGGACCGGTGGATTGCCTTGAGTCTGTGATGTAGTCTATAGCGTTAATCTTACTGATCTATTACTCATCCATCAGCTACATCAGGAACTCCAGTCACTTATTTGCTGAGGTTTGTCCCATTGTTTTTGCATTACCAATTTTTCAATTGTAAATGTAAGTTAAGTTCAGGTGTATAAACAGATAACTGATCTGAGTATTTAAACATATATCTTTCTGTAAAGAATAAGCTCTCGTATAGTTTCAGTTATATCAGTTTCATAATGTAAATTGCATTAGAATTAACTTTGGATGTTGTTCCCGTGTCTTAGGTTAAATGTAAGATGTAACCAAAAGTATGTATTCTATCATCATCTGTTAAAACCAGGTGACACAATGTTCTTTGTCTCTTCCATGACACATCCCTGATAACTCCCTCCAAGAAGATATCTTCTGTTAATGGGCCATGTAGCCTCACTGCATGACTCATAAAATTACATCATCCCATTGTGGTGAGATGCTCTACTCAGGGGTAGGAACCAAGCATTCCTACCTGGACATAATCTGAGGTTTGGAACCCCACACTCAGACATTTCCTACTGGATTGTCAGAGCACAAGAGCTATATAACCACCACGACCTTCAAAGGAAGACCAGACCCTTCCTACAGGTTCATCGCTTCAACAGAACCACATCTATCACTTCAAGATGACTGCAGCCACCATTTAATCAGACTGCTACTACCACTCAGACCAACAGGGTTGTATCCTGGCTCAGTCAATTTAAGCCAATGTTTTCTGTCTTTATTTTAATTTTCCTATTAAATTGTATTTCTGACTTGGAGTCTCTCACTGCTTTGCTTTCAAACTAGTACAGACAAGACAATAGGAAGGGAAAGCATAACTATAGGGACTAGAGAGAGTAAATGAGGGTTAGATGTGAAACATTTGGGAATGTAAATGTTTAAGTCTTCATTCCTTGGAAATATGGCAAAAGCATTGGTATGATATGCTTAATCTTAAAAATATGTAACTATTGAATTCATAGAGAACTTTAAGTCTACAAATTAAAGCTCTCTGGAAAACACATTTTCTTTCACATCTTCATATTACAACTACCTAACTTACCTGATAATGGTGCTTGATAAAGTATACAGATTATTTGTCACAGGTTGTTTAACAAATACACCTTTCAGATTTCAACTACTGTCTGTTTTGGCTGTTCCAGAGAAATGCTTCATGTTGTGTGGTTTTCCTCATAGAAGCTCCCTGTCCCCACTACTCACACCATCCAAGGATCACAGTAAAATACCAAAGGTTTAATCTAAATTCCCTGAAGCTACTAACTCTTGGTATGCAGAAGAGTCAACTGTACTGGCCAATGAGCTAAAAACTGAAAATCAAAACCAATGGTCAGCTTCTGATTTAGTTATGCCATTTGCAGCAGTGATACATGCTCAAGCAGTCAGTGTAATCAGAGGGGTTTTGATATTGTAAGAATAAAAAAGAGGCAGAAGAAAAGTCCTAGGAAGCATGTGGGGGAAAAAAGGTTACTTAGCTGGTCTACAATCTTCTTTAATGGCTGTTCCTATATCCCTCCTTTCAACTCAGTATGAGTCAGTATGTGGCACAAGCCATACACAATGACTCATCAGTAACACACAGTGTCTTACATAAAGGATACTTGATTTTGGAATGCTATTATCATTACCTGTATATTCAAGCAGATTCTTACAAAGGAAGTATTTACTAATGTGAGCATGATGGGTGTCAAACCAGGTTTCAAATTTAAAGCTAGAGATTTTCTTTTAAATCTCGATGGATAAAAGCTATCTATGGAGTAGAAGGAAGATGCAGTGGTTAGACATTAAAAAGCTTCTCCCAGAAGAAAATGAAATGTTTGCCTTAAAATCATGATAGCCTGGATGTGCACATAGAAGGTATATATGCATATATATGTTGATGCCAACCATGACCTTTCAGCTTGTCAGAAGCAGGTAGGCAGATTACTAAGCAAACTTAAAGACATAGCTCAGTAAACAGTAAACACAAATTTAAACGATAGCAACTGAAGTCCCTTTTTTTCTGTTGGAACCAGCACCTTGCCAGTTCTGAACCCAGACCCTAAATAAGCAAGCAGACTGCAGGAGAGCAGTAAGCTACCATGGCCTCACACTTTGCCTCTAACCATGTTCCTGGTTTGTTATTGATGCTAACAGAGGACTCAAGCTATATTGAGCATCTTCTCTGACTTTTTCTGCCACCATCACTTGCCCCACCTTTTCAGGCAGCAGCTAGAAACCAAGACATTCCAAGGTTCTCTTATCAGTTTGTCCCTTTCCCCCAGTCCTTTTTCTCAGGGCAGCAAATCTTCCCTGCTGGCAAGACCTTCAGATTAGTGCAGAGCCCCAGGTGTTACTTTATATCCAAAAAGCTGTACAAAGTCCTGTCCCTTTTGGAGGCTATAAAGATGATTCAGAAAGCATAGAAATACCTCCTAGCCATCTTGAGTGAAAACTTACCAAGGAATCAAAGACAAAATAGAAAACTGAGAATACCTTTTCTAGTATTACCAGAGCAACTATTAACAGAATACATAGGAGATACATGTAAGTTGAAAGACATTTTCTTGTCCTCTAATGGATCATTTAGAGGATCTGGAGGGATAGGATGTGCCACACTGGTTTTCTATTTTGACTTGATGTTAACTCTCAAATTCTTTTTTTCGCTATACAGAAGGATTTGTGTTACCCATCTTTCATTGTGTCTACAATGCAGCTCCAAGTATGACTACAGGACAATGAGAGGTATTCAAGCTATCTTAAAGACTGCTTCCTCAAGCCAGCGAAAATAACAGAAATTCTAGGTTCAGAATCTATTCAACCGGAATCAAAAAGGTAGTTCTCTTTACCAGACCAAATATAAAAGTAGAAATCTGCAGTTAGAGCTCAACAGATATTTGCTCATTTGATTCTCACAAGATCAGCAAAAAAAATACTCATCTGCAAGGCATTATTAAATCTCTATGTGAAAAATGGTTAGCTTACTTATCAGTTTGGTGTTGCACATACCTGAACAGGAGATACATTGGTAGGCTAACGACTTTACAGGCGATATTATAATGTATAGGGGATGGAATAGTAGAATCCAAATTCATTCAGTTCACAAGACAAACCTGCTTTTGAAATGATCCAGCATATGTACTAAAGAACACTTCTTTGATTTTTCAGAAATTAAAATATTGTCAAAATTGAATTCTCAAGAATTTAAAAAATGGTCAATTTAAGCAAATCACATCCATGACTTTCTACTCAGGTAGCTATGGATCACTTCTTTTTTAGTGCCTGACCTACAATTTGTAATCTGAATTTCTGAAGTGCTAAGATGATGAAAACAGTATCAGTTACGGCTCATTCAAATATGGGAAAGACTTTGCAGTGTTGTCAGATCTTGCCTGGTTCAAACTGATACGTCCTAAATTAGCAAATATTGTTGATCTTAATCTCTCTGTCTCAATTTCTAATCTTATGTTTGGAAAGGGTGAATAATATCCCTCCTCACAAGTCTAAGAGAAAGCAAATATCTGCACTGGCAGATGAGCCCATGGAAAATTTAACACACAAAATAGAGCACCTCACATTTAGATAGTGAGGCCAAATCAGTATTTAGGTGCTCATTAACTTTCTCATTTTGTTTGTCCTATCCTCTAAATAAAGTTACAACCCAAATAAACCCAGCTTGTAGTTAAAAGCCTATGTGTGGAAATGCATTAAGACTAAACAGGCCCACTTAAGCCTGATATTTCCTATTGATTGAGTACTTTTAAATAGTGAGGTTTTAATGCAAGAAAATAAAGTGCTAAACAGAGCCTAAAGCATCCTGGCCTGATTACTGCAAGCTGAGGAGGTTTGGAGCTTTCTGACAGCAAAGTTCTTATCTCTGAACTAGAATCATGA
>JACBWW010000060.1:564908-583844 GCA_020086605.1 Lanius collurio | reverse complement strand
AAGGAAGGAAGTAAGGAAGGAAGGAAGGAAGGGAGGGAGGGAGGGAGGGAAAGAGAGAGAAAATTCCTTTAGCAGTGCATGACTGGGACATGTTTTTTATACTATCATAGCAGTGTTTAATGTAAATCATTGTCATGCATCACATGAATCATACCAACTCTCTTGTTGGAAGTTGCAGTACCTCCGATCTCTTGCCTTCTGCTCTTTCTGCAATTAATTTTTAGAAGCGTGATTTCTTAGAGTGCAGATCTGCTGTAGGAGGAACACATACCCTCACTTAATTCCCAAAAATCTAAGCACATATGCACAGAGGAATGCTTTCCCTCCAAGGGCTGTAGGAAGCAGACAATCCACACAGAGATCTAGCATACTTAAATGAATGAATCACAGTAAATTACTGAAGATTAGATTGCATTATTTCTCCATTCTGTAAGAGACATTTTTAAAAAATTTTGGAAGCAAGCATTTGAAATCATTTCAGATATGATGGAAATGAGCTGTGGTGATAGAAGCCTTGTGTCTTGCAGGAAGCATTCAAACCCCTGGGGACTGATGTCTGCATTATTTTTATGAGAAGAACAAGTGCCCCAAATCCTTCTGTGGCCCAAGAGAAAGTGAATCTTTCCCTTCTTCTTCAGACTGTATTTTACAGTTCTGACTGTTAAGCATATCTCTGCTACTTCAAGTCCTCTCTTGCACCAGTTTTGATTTGTCAAGCCATGGACTAAACAAAAAGAAAAGATGGCATCCATTCTTTCCAAAAAATACTCTGCGCTAACTTCAGAAGTTTTTTGTATCCTAATCAGGAAGTATTGATGCCTGGCCATGTTTATTACTGCAGTTGATGCTCCTTTAGTAATGAAGACTAAAAACAGAGAAAAGACAACAATTTGCATTTGTATTTATATTTGACTTGTATTTCTAAATTTTTTTAATATATTTTTAACATTTTTTTACAAGATCTGTATAGGTATGAAGGGAAGATTCAAAAACACCTGCCATGGGTTTAGAAACAAGGCAAAGCCATGAGTGTGTTAGGTCTCTCAAATGTGCACTGCTAGGCTCCCATTCATTTAGCACTACACATTAAATGCTTAGCATACTGCTTCTCATATACAGACAAAACTGGAACTTTCTGTTACAGAAATATTTTGTCATGGTTTTCTTGCATTCCCTGTAACATATGGATATTTTTCTCATAAATTTTCAAGGTGTAGTTGTTTTTGTCTAACAAGATATTTCCTGAGCAAGTACTGTAAACCACAGTTTCTCTTTCTAAAAAGAAATACTAAGGTAGCAAGTGGATAAAGTTATTCCAAATCATAAATTCAGGCATAGGTGTGTATATATATGCCAAGTGGTTTTTATTTCAATACCATATTCATTGCTGACTTCCTCCATTTTTGTTTGGCCTAGAAATAGGAGACTCCATGGTATGGGAAAACCAGAATTTATGTGAAGCTTTACTTTGAAGGTTCCTAAAGACTGTCAACTAAAACAATAAATAATGTTCAGAAGAAAAGGCATTAAAAGATTTCATACATGTTGCTTAAGTATTCATGGACTAGGAAAACAGGCTGTCATGGCTAGAAACTTTAATTACAGCTATATTTGTATTTTCTTTGCTTGCAGTTGCCTAATTTATAGCAAGAAAGTGTTTCTTATGCAATTATCTCCTTCAGACACCCAACTCATCACAGGCTGTTTTTTGTTTACAGTTCTTGGAAGTTCTTGCTGTTGGAAGGCTAAGGAGGCTCACTGTTGGTGATTGAGGCACAGACCCAGACTGGCAGGGAATCTGAATAATTTATTCAAAGAAATGAGCTAGTTTTATACACTTTTCCAAAACGTAGTATTTCCTTGTATGGTAATCCTTATTACATGACCTATCCCATGTTGCCACATCAGTAACACACTTTCCAAATGTCCTTCTATAGGGTGATCACTCGCTGTTCACCCATCTGTCAGCTCCCGGCAGGCTCCTCTGTGTAGGGTCTGCTGTGTGACACCTCCTGACAGGGTCTGGTGGAGACAAGCCTCTGTGTGCTACCATGTGCTCCTTTGTGCTGCCATGTGCTTCTCTGTGCTGCCATGTGCTCCTTTGTGCTGCCATGTGCTTCTTTGTGCTGCCATGTGCTCCTTTGTGCCTCCTTGTGCTTCTCTGTGCTGCCATGTGCTCCTTTGTGCTGCCATGTGCTCCTTTGTGCTGCCATGTGCTCCTTTGGGCTGCCATGTGCTCCTTTGGGCTGCCATGTGCTCCTCTGTGCTGCCATGTGCTCCTTTGGGCTGCCATGTGCTCCTCTGTGCTGCCATGTGCCTCTGCAGGAGTGTCCCATAGCCCGCAGCTCAACTCCATCCCATCTCTTCTCATAATGAACAATCAAAGGCAGCCTTTGAGCAAATGAAGCTGAAATTGGACATTAAAATTAGGAGGGTTTTTGAGGTTAGACAAGATGACTACAATAGAAAAACAGATTAAATTCTGCTTTTGAGCATGTGAAGCACCATTTATACTGTGTGCCTGAGTCTGGATTTAGGGTTTGAGTATGTCCAAGGACCTATGGAGTCAAAGAGAAGAGGGAGGGGCCTGTCTATTGCAGTACTATTTAGGAATAGAGAAATTTACAGGGACTCATCTGAACCTATTATTGGTACCAACTTCTAGCAGAATGCTCTTGTCCCTATCCCTCATGTCCTCTCCTTATCCATACTTGCAAGTTACATGATCTATGACTTCCTGTCATCCTTACCTCAGAAATTGTGTGATGAGAACTGCCCCACAAGAGTTGTACCACACCCTTGAGCATTCTTACTGCATGATAATTCCTCCACCCTTCCTTCTTACCTTCACTCTCCTTTCTCCAACTTTATATTCTCCCAGCGCACAGTTGAAATTCAGCTTTCAAGCTGCAGTTATTATATTTTTCAAGATAGACAGATGAGCAGCTAGCAGTCTGGGCAGGCATCTGAGCTCCCTTATCACTGGAAAGAAACAGGAGCATCAGGTGCAAAGCAAAGAAAATGACTGGAGGAAAGGAAAAGAGACAACTACTCATGTCATCAGTCAAAAGCCCTGTGGATAGACAAATTGGGTGCTATCAGATTTAAAACATCCCAGCAGCATTTAAAAGATTTAAAACCTATTGCGTACAACTTGGCAGCTATGCTGATGTCATGATGTCATCAACATGTTAACTTATATTGCTGAATTACACAGAGATTTAGGATTTGGTCTTACTAAATGTACTTTTAGCATTTCAATACAAGAGCAATATCTGACTTTGGTAGCTGTTGACATTTGATGGGAAATGGTAGAATTCATGTCTAAGTAATATGTCTTCACACAAAGCCAAATGACAGTGTCTGAAAGAAGTACACAGTACCAGTTCTGATTAACTCTGAGAGGGTGATGGAAAGAACTAAGTAATGGAGCAAACAGGTGACAGATCTCACCAGGGAAAAATAAAGAGTGGCAAAAAATGAAGATATTTAAAAGCCTAAAAATAGAACCACTCAGAACTGGACTCTTTCAGAATCAGACTTCACAACCTTTCTGGGCATTCTCCTCCAGTGCACAGTCACCTGCACAGTAAAAATGTTCTTCCTCATATTCATTTTAACAAACATTTTTTTATGTACAGCAGCTAAAATAAAGACATATTTTTGATTGATCAAGAACAGCACTTTTTTAATCTAGTTTTTTAGCATTGAGTTTAATAACAGAATTTGTGGGTAACTTGATGACTAATGATACATGCATTATCAGTGTCTGTGTCAATTTTATTATTTGGACATTAAAATCATAAGAGGGCAACATTAGTCTTATTACCAAGACCTAAAGTTGTGTTTAACTTCATGTGCAGAACTGTTTTCTTTCCCTTAAACATTATGTGAATTATGTAACTTTGGGATTAGCCCTGCTTTTAAGTAAACACATGACTGATCTGCTGAAGTGCATGGATTTACACATTAAAATGCAAGCCACTCTGCTCATGCTCTGAATTTACCTATAAAGCACAGATCTGGATTGTAACAAAATATCACAACTTATATATTAAAGACTGTAACTTGCATTGCATCTGAGCTCCGCACAAATGAAACACTGCTCCTCAACAAACACACAAATCAGGCGTGCATACATACCCAAATTATAATGCTTTCAAATCTGGCAGTGAAATAGTAGACTTATTAAAAAAAAAAAAAAAAAAAAAAAGATTAATCACTGATTTTGGTGGTATCAGGTTTCTACCTAAGTTCTATGTTCAAAATGAAATCTTTAGTGGCATTAATTTTCTTTTTACCTGTCTAGTCTATATACATCCAAATATAGAAGCACAGTAATCCATCCTATTTTCCTCAGCTGATTACCCAAGACTCACAGTTTTACTTTCTTCCTTTTTCTCATTCAGATGCGAAGAATGTTGCATATTCTCTTAAAAATGAGACCTCACTCATCCTCCCAGGCTGTGAAAGCCTACAGCTGAATGAGTAAAAAGAACAGGATGAATGTTTGCAAATATCTGCAGGCTTATGGAATTCAGGGAGCCTAGGCCTGTGTGGGACTACCATGTCAGCAGCTGTCTATGTCTCCAGGTTTTTCTTTGGCTTCATAGTAAAGTAAGAGAAAAGATCTGACTGGTCTGAGAGATTTTCTGTTTATGTACAGAGACATAGGTGATGCCAAAGGGAGAAAAAAGGAATACTCCTCTGGAAGGTAAAATTGAGAACTAATGTTGTCAGACAGTCTGAGATACAGTGTTCAAAATCACAGCTATGGATTTAGGTACTTCACAGTAGGCTCAGAGCAGCTCTGCATGTTAAGTACTCTCAGATTTAAGATCCTGAAGACACATTTACAGAGAGAGTATCAAAACAGAGCTCAGAGTTTGTGCCTTCACAGCAGTTACATCTTTAGAGTTTTTCTAGCTTTAGTTAGCATTACCCTAGCCTTTACTTTAATAATGTGAAGCTGCCTGGATGACTGAGCTGACATATCTGAAAATAAAGTTAATATTTGCCTTTTCTAAGTTTAGATTGTGATGAAAAAAAGGTTTCTCTACACCCTTCAAAACTACAGATCAATTACTGAAAAGGCAACTGGTTCAGCTATCTGCTTGTAGCAATTGCTTTATCTTGCTTATGTTAATCTTCCTCCTCTCTAGACACTCTGCTTGTGTTAATAGTTCTGTCTGTAAGCAATGAGCATATTTCTGTCCTAGTACAACTTTTAGACTCTCAGGATGCAGTCTTAATACATTTATATAAAATATACTGTACAGATTGTGCAGTTGCACTGAAATTAATACATGACAAAAACACAGAGCAGGTAGGCAGGGCTCTCTGAGTGATTTCAGGGACCCAACAAGTCTCTCCCAAATTATAGAGGTATACCTTTTGAAAAGCAGAAATAAAAGCTGACCTTTTGTAGAAGAAAGCACTAGTTAGCTCAGCATATTCAAAGATACTTCCTGTCCTGTCTCAAAGAGTCTTTTTTCCTTATCAGATTTAGGTTGACACTAAATACAAGCCATACAATGTGAAAGATGGCACATGGTTAATATTCTAATTCTTGCCCTCAAACTTCTCATTTTTTATCATGAATCTTTGTCATACAATGGCCCTCCTACTTCACACTCGTCTGGGATTCCTGTCTGCATATTATCACTTCACTGAAAGAGAGTTACCACCAAGAATTTTAATTCTTAAGAATACATGATAGAGACTTTAACCCCATCATAAAATGATGTATAAGTATTAAAATCTTATCACTGAAATCAGAATTCAATTAAGTGAGCACAGAAAGTGTCAACAGAATGAGTTAAGCAACCAAAGACTTTTTTCATTAGCATATAATGGATTGAAACAATCTTTGTTAAAACCATTTGCTATACATAATTATTATAATATTACAATTATTTTATACATAATTATTTTATAAATTATAAATTGTTATATAATTAATTGTAAAGTAGAATATTATGCAGATTTCTACAGGATGTCTCTTTCAAGACAAATTTGAATGTGCATGGAACAACATAATTGATAAAGACACATCTATTCCCTCACTGAAGTTATGTTATTTGATGGCTTAAGGTATCTGTGGAAACACCCACTTTGATTAGAAGAATTCAGTCTTTCACCTTCCATTCATTTTTTCAACGATCTCTGTCTCCATAATTGATTTATAACTTTACTAGCATGACCTTGGGACTGTTACTTCAGCAAAACAGTTGAATTTTCTATTTATAATCTTGAGCAACTCTAATACGAATATTAGCAAGTTCTTTGTCCTTTTGCATCATTAAATAGGACCTCAAAGAGTCTTAGGGAGAATTTTTCCTCATGCAAGCAAACTTGTCAAACTAGTGGAGGTGCTCTGTCAATTTCAGTTCCAGCACTGGTTCAAAGGTGAGCATTTCAGTTACAGTTTCTATGTTTGGTGTTCCAACATGCAGAGGGGTGCTGTAGTTAGTTTTGTTTCAAAATATAATAAATTATTATAACTTTTTCCAGTTTTTACTCTTCTAAAGCTACTATCATTTTTTCCCACTTTTTTTGGGTTCTCGTGAGTTTTGAAAATTTTATTCTTTTGTTTCTTTTTTCTGGGTTATGGAGAGTACAGTTAACTTTTTTTTTTTCATGAAGATATTTCTAAAGATATCCAGACAGAAATGTTTTTTTAAGAAAATAAACATGATAAGGATGGGGAAAAACTCAGAAAAATGTAGTGAAACTTTTTAAAAGTGTGTCTGCTTGACTCAGAGTGACGTTTGGTTAAGATATATTTTCAAGGTGAGAAGGTTGTATTTCTGTCTTCTACAAAGATTAGCTTGAAAGTCATTACAACTACCTGGAAATTCTTTTCATGTGGTGTAATATAGATATATTGACACTTCAGTGAGCCCCAAATATATCTGTAGCTTCCTCTTATATAAATACCAAATTTATGCTCTTCCCAAGTCGTTCCTCTGTTGGAGATGCACTGCAGAGTAAAAGTTTCAGTGGCTTATTCATAGCACCATCACAGTGACTGTCAGTATTGGACAAATGGATAATCACGAACCTTACATCACCAATGCTAATGTGGGAAAGCCATTAGAATGTCTGTTACAGTGCTTGGATGAATCAAGACATACTGGTTGTGCACTGCAGTGTAACCATTCTTGGTACCAAATTGTTGAATTACCTTTCAGAAGGAATGGGAAAAATTATGCCATCATTTAGGGAGAGTAAGAGATTTAAATGGGCATTTTAACAACACAGTTTCAGAAGATTTCTGCAACTGTTTAGCAGAAAAGCTAGCTGCAGCACAGAAATTGGCTTTTGTTGCCAGTAGCAGTGGCAACAGTCAAATAGATTTGTGATCAGTCATAGGATTGATATCTTGGAAAATTCTGATCCATTGAAACACAACTTTCTTTTCGTGTAGATTTTTAAAAACTTTCAGTGAAAACACTTGGAAATTTTAGTCAAAGTTAAGAGTAATGGATGCTACAAAAGAAAAATAGTGCAGTTAAATGTAGTATAAAAATCTTTATTCTGTCTAATTCAGAGCAGGAAACTGTACCTTCTTACACCACTATTGCAAATGAGCACTTTTGCCTTGGATTGTTACCTCACTTGTGGTGAATCCCCCCTTTGTGTTTCAGTGGGTTCTTAAAAGTGCTACTTCTGTTCCTATAAATAACATTATCGTTTTTGACATGATAAGCATATTTTCTTGATACGGCAATTTTTTTCATTTTATTATATAGTAGGCATGCATATAAAATATGATTGTTCCCCATGGAGAGGTGTGAATAAAAAAGCTGGTTAAATGCTTGTATGCCCTTGATGATGATGAGGCTGAGGCCCTGAAGGAAATTCTTCAGCCTTTGAAGAATCCAGGATGGAACAGGACTCTGGCAGGAACCATCACCTGCGTAAACAAGCCCCCACAGGAGCAGAATTTCTAGTAGTGACTGTGGCCAGTCAGGAACCCACACGCTGGAACAGTCTGTTCCTGATATACCTGAGGAAGATGATCCATGTTGGAGCAGATCTTGAACTGCAGCCCATGGGAAGAACCAATGGGGAGCAGTGGGTTGGGGACTGTATTCCATGGGCGGCATCCCACTATGGAGTTGTGAGGGCCATCTCTGGGAAGGATTGGGGAGGTCTAACAGAAATGCAGGAGTATGCTTGTCCTTGTGAGGAACTTGTGAGTTCACTGTTATGGTTACATTAGGCCTGGATTTAGGGGTTTGCCCTTGAATTAATGTGGTCCCAGAAAAGTTATCTTTTTCATATGCAAATCGGTTGACCATTTGATTTAGTAGTTTACCTAATTTAGTCTGTTGTGGGTCCTCTTTTGTCTTTGAGTCCTCCACTTGAACTCAAAATTCAAGAGGTTTCTGGACTAAGGTTAAAACCAGCTGCCTTGGGGTGACTTTATGATGTTGTATCCCCTATTGCTGCTCTATGCCCAGAAATTAATTTTGTGCCTTTCTGTGCCTTTAAACTGATCCTGAGAGGTGGAAGAGGAAAAAAAATAAGCAAATTTTTCAAAACAGTTGCTCAAGGACACAGACACACACTCCTCTGCACCCTGCTGCAGCAGCAAGAGCAGAGGAAGCACCCTTCTTGCTTTTTAGCCAGCTTTCAGCTCCTTTTCTCCAGAGGGAGACAGAGAGTTGAAATTTGTTTTCCTGGGACTTCAGTTTTTTCCCTTCTTCTCTTCTGGACTGTTTCAACAATATCAGAACACATCAGGAGAATTTTACACTGAGGCCCTGGAGGTGGGCCCACACCAGCTCTGAGGAGGAGGAGAGAGACCACACCTACAGAACAACTCTGAAATCTTCCCAGGTTTCTTTCCACAGAGAGAGGTTTTATTATTTAGCATTATTATCCTTTTCCTGTGTGTTTGTTAAATAAACAGGTTTTTATGTCTTTCACTTTCCTCTGACAAAAATTTCTTTTTTCCCAAACCTGATAGGGGAGCTGCCTTCTATCAGAGGATATTTTCCTCCAAATTTGTCCAAACTGACACACCAGCAAATGCTACGCCCACCCTATTTCTTGTACAGCTTGAATGAGGTGCCAGATAGTATGCACAGGGAGATGTACATTATGTAGATGTACAAAATCGAAATCACATAATAAAGGGGTTTTTTTGCATGTAGACTGCCTGGAATTATTCTCTGGAAGTGAAAAATATTCACCTGTACAGCACAGTCCTTCCTGAAAGGATTCCATCTCTTTCTGTTGCAGAATCAATGAATGTACTTATTCATAAATACCCAAGTCTTATCAAAGTTAGGGCACACATTTATATTTGGCGAGGGTTCTTTGTAGGAGATAGCCTGGAGGCGCAGTTAGCCTCAGGATTTTCAATGTTTGAATAAATATGACATCTGAATTCAAAAAGCAATAACATTTATTGTGTTCTGGAACCGTATGTTGAAAAAATATTATTGTTATTGCTTAGCAAATAATGTACTAGCAATATGTCCATTGTGGGTGTAGTCTTGACAGCAACATTAACTCTCGAACATTCTCTTTTCCTTATTTCCGTCAGATAGCTCACACAAAAACATGAAAATGTTCTATGCATATCAGCATTCTGAAGTCTGATGATATCAGCAGAAGAAGTTTGAAATTTCTTATGTGCTTCATATGGGGTAATACAATTTTGAGTATAAAAAAAAGATCTGAATCGAGTGTTGAGTGTCTGATGTTAAATCGAAGCAGGCAGTGAGACAACAGTGGGAGGCAAGCTTGACTTATATATTCATCTTTCCAAATATTGATCATAGTTACAGCTTCTAAATTTTGTAGCTGCAATGTGCACAAGAAAATTCCCATTTTCAAGCACAGTGATAGTGGTGGGGTAGTTGAACTTTCATTCTAGAAGCAACTGTCTCTGGGTTTCACAATCCTGAGCTCATGGTCTTTACATATCTGAAGTTCCTTTTTCTCGTCTTCTGAGGATGTGTATGAGCCAACACGCCTAGGCATATTTTGTCCCTCTAGAAGAAAGTGGCAAGTAAGAAAGATTGCAGCTTTGCCGCTGCAGAGAGGTGAAGAGAAGCAGAGATCTATTTTCTGTCTGTTCTCTTGAAAGACCTTGGGAAAACATTGGGAATGTAGAAAGTTTTTAGTTATTGTTAATTAGCTTTCTGTTCTAAGCCAAGGCTAACACAATTTTTGTAGGTCTGTTTCTGTATCACCTCTCATTTGTGTAATCTTTGCCTGACTGGACCTTTCAGATAGTGGGATATTGTAATAATGATATCAACAATGAAAATGCCATGTTAATAGTGTTAAACTGTTAATGTTTAATCTTTTTAGAAAAAATGAAACATGGGTAAGAGTAAGTTTGTATGTCTTTTCTGAAGTAATTAATTGTGAGGCATATATTTTTTTTCTTTCCCAAACCTTGCTGTCTACTACAAGGCATTTTGTATTTAAATAAGCTCAGCGCTGTGAGATAATTTTCCGAGTATTAGACTACTGCATTTGGACAGTTTCATGAGTTTGTATGCTGGTCCCTTTTGAAACTACAGATATGTACCCCATTGTGCTGAGTTTTTAAATGAACTTAAAAAAAATGTTTTCCAGAAGGGGCTCTGAGATGAAAAGCAATAGATAAAGCTTCAAAGCTTAACTGTGCAGGATAATAGGAACTTCTGTAACTGTTTCCCTGTTCCCATAACAAATGATAATACCTCACATGAGAGGCATGAAAGATAACCCAGAAGTCCTGTTCGTTTTCCTGTTGATAATTAGTCCTCAATACTCAGTGGTCCATTGTAATGTTCCTAACTGTAGAATTTGTAGGGAAAATTACAGAGTGGAAAGAATAACTGTTTTAAATACTCTCAGCACACAGTCTTGAAAGAATTAGGCCATTTCAGATTATTAAATCCCCTTGTGGGCTAGAAGTCCTGGTGTGCTTATTCTTAATAGTAGGCTCCTCTATGGTACAGCTGGACATGAGCATGGAAGAAGACTTTTAAATTCTAAACAACCTAACGTTTCTTTTTTGCACTTTTATTAATATCTTTTTTGCCTGTATATGTAATATTTGATGCAACTCCACCACTTGAAAAACTGCTGAGTGAGCAGGCTTTATAGTAACTTTTCTTCCACTACTGGGGCTAGAAAGATTTTATAAAGATACTATTGTAGCTAATTAAAGTAAAATAAGGATTATACTGAGGACAGAATAGACATCTTTCAAATTTTTGCAGATTTTATGCTATGAAGCGTACATAATCACTAGGCCCTGGATGATGAGTTACTGCTTTAAACAAGTTTGCCACTATGCTACAGGACTTGATGGGCTTTGGACAAGTATATTGTCCCTTTGAGATTACTATTAGGTATTAGTGAGCTACTTTTTTGTTCACCAAGTGGAATTAATATTCTGAGAAGGTGGCATTGATATCAGTATATTTTGGGTTTCACTGTTACCATTTTAGTATGAGTGTGTAAGTCGCTAATATAATCCAAAGGAATCAGAAAATTTTAGTTCCTAAAGTATGCTGCATTGGATCTTTAGATTTTCATGAAAAAGACATACTTACACATGGAACATACGATGGCAGCAGTGCTGTCATATCCTGACCAGTCTAGAATTTCTAGAATTTCAGCACAATCCTTGTTGCTTTCTTTTTTCACGTCTTTTAAACCTCTTCTAGCACTCCTACCATCTACTTTTTTTAAGCAACAACTTAATGTATTTATGCATTTTCACAGTGTTGTAGCTGTAAAAAAGTCACTTCTTCCTGGAAAAGACCAAGCTTGACAGTTCAGTCATGCAACACACTGTTGCTTCTTGTCTCTTATGTCACTGCACAGAAGACATCAACTCAACCAGTTCCATTAATGCCCGATATCGCTGTACGAATGTGAACTGCACTATTATGCTTAGAGAATATACTGATTCTAGCCCATCTTCCTGTGTAACCTACCTATACTTCCAGAAATCTATTAACCTTTCTACCACAAAACCACAGAATACTGTTCATCATTCCCCTACTTGAAATAGTCCTGATGCCAGAGATTGAGACATAGAAGAATATTTAAATAATAATATAATAATTTAATAATTTCTTATTATTAGGCCATTATAAGGAGCTGTGCTTGTTTAGTGTGGAGAAAAGGAGGCTCAGGGGGAAGCTTATTTCTCTCTACAACTACCTGAAAGAAGGTTATAACAAGGTGAGGGTTGGTCTTTGATCCCAGGTAAAAAGCAATAGGACAAGAGGAAATGGTCTCAAGTTGTGCCAGATAGGTTTAAATTGGACATTAGGAAAATTTTCTTCAAGGAAAGGCTTGCAAAGTTCTCGATAAGCCCAGGGAAGTGGTAGAGTCAACCTCCCTGGAGATATTTAAAAGGCATATAGATGTGGCACTTAGGGACATGGTTTAGTGCTGGACTTGGCACTGCTGGGTTAACTGTTTGGGATCTTGGAGATCTTTTCCAACTTAAATGAATCTACAAGTCTCTGATTATATGATTTTCACCAACAATGAAGAAATCTAGTTATTACATCTTCTAGTTACTACATCTTATGGTTTTCAATGCTAGTACTGGTTGTATTTTAACCTTTGGACCCTATAGTCCCACAGATCTACCTCAGCCAAACCTTCCCCATTATCAGGTCTATAGGATGGCTTTCCCTAAAATTTCTTTTTGGATAAATTCTGCCACTTGCTGATGCTTCTGTCCCCCAGTCCTCTTTAGCCCACCTCAGAAAACATAATCTTCAGCAGATATAATTACAGGCACTTCTATTTTTGCCATGTTTCGTCTATGCTTTGATTTTGTCGCTTACTGTTGAAGAGCCTTTCCCTCAAAATTTGCAGCTGTTTTGTTGCAATAATTGTAACTCTTTGTGGCCCAAATGTACCTATTTGTCTGTCACCTATGCTGAAGATCAACTCTCAGAACACTTTCTGGCAAGTTCTGGTTCAAAACCAATTCTTTTTGAGAATACTTGTACATTTTTTTTCTTTGCAGTCATGGGAAAGTATAAGGAGATGATTACTCCTTCTAACTCTAAAAAATCATGAAACAATGCAGTCATATAAGCACAACTTGGGCCAGATAAAAAGACATGAAAAATGGAGCACTAACCATATAGCAACAGGGGTACTATTCAGTGGTAAATTAAAAACAAAGGGTTTATTTGGGACTCCTTTTGGGGGAAAAGTGTCTTCTTGATAGAAGAATAGTAGTAAAGGTATTTCTAGAATTCATAAATCTTGAAATTTCTTAGAAACTGCCTAAAAATATTGTGAGGAGGTAACCAGAAGTTAACGCTAGTTTTAAATAGAGACCTTAGAAAAGAAAATATTCATTCAGCCACTAGATATAATGTTGGTGTTTTCATCAAGCAAACGGGACGAGGAGCCCAGACAGGCATTCCAGGAGCCCTTTTGTTATTCTGTTATCAGTCTCACATACTGAGTTGAGACAGAGATGGTACAAAGCTCATGCCTTCACAGGCATCTAAAGACTTCTTTGTTACAGAGCATTCTTCAAAGATTTTTAGCCAATAGCATGCTTCTAAAATTTACAGACAACTGTTTTAACCAATCTTAAACAGCACACGTACATCTGTTGCCCATAATACTTGCATGTTATGTCTTATATAATAATGCACAATATTCCATTATTAAGCTTAAACTTACCTATCTTGCTAAGCATATTTTTTCAACCTCAAGACCAATCTCAGCCAAACGTAGAAGCTCTAACCATTACTTAATGTCCTTGCTTGCTATATAATTGTGTCCTCTTCTGTCTTCAAATTTTTGCAGCTAGAGCTAATTCCTAAATTCTTTTGCTTTATTTCTGAAACCTGCTTTTTTCTCACACCTAAGAGCCTTTCCACCTCTTTGTATTACCCACATATAAAACACTGGTTCTGTTCATCAGAGGCTTGGAAATCTTTCTAACCTAGGAAAGTTTCCAGCTTCATAAAATCAGAGAAGTCAGAAAGAGAAAAGTAACTTAATTGCCTCTTGCCAATACTCCCTAAGATATTCCTGATCTTGACTGGTTTCTCACATCTAATTGGAAGATTCAAGTGACAAAACTATCATAGCTTCCCTTGGTGTGATGGGGTTCAATTGATCTCATGGTGAGAAAATTACTTCTTAGGGTATAGAAAGTAGTTCTCAAGAGTGTGTCCTAGTAACCAAAAGAGATTTGCATAAAATGTCATTGAGAAGGCAAAGCTGCTTAACGTAATTTTTGAAGATTCAGTATCCATGTTACCTCTTAGTTTCATATTCTTCAGGAGCCAAAAGCTAGCTTGTGAACTGATCTGGCTCTATTCTCTTGTGCAGTTCAATACAAGCTGTCTTACTCTCTAATTATAACATTCACTTTTGCAAGAGGACAGTGGCACCGTGTTGTCCAGGTGCAGGGTGTGTATACTTCCATTTAGATTTCCAGCAGGGACTAGCCAGCTGCATGCTGTTAGGTTTAGAATTTAACTAGACTGTAAGAATCTATAAATAAAAAACTGTATCTCATTTCTTACTGTGGCATTATATTCAGTCTTTTATATAAAACTCCAGTGGAATTTCATGAAGATTAGTCCGTGGGAAGCAAACCAGTCTCAACTGCGAGTTTAACTCAATGCAATGTATTGCAATTTGTTAACATAAACTCCTGATCACTGACTATAAAATCATCAGTTTGGTAAAAAGGAAGCAGAAAAAATCAAAAACATTAAAAATACACTTAGGGAGACAGTCTTCCTCTCTCTTTCCCTGGTTCATCTTTAGTTCCTCCCTTTCCCTCCCCTCCCCGTGGACGATGGTGGGCACGGCCAGCGGCGGAAGGGATGGAGAAGGGCTTTCTTTTATAAATCCCCAGGGCCAGCTGATCTTGGTGCCCCTTCTGGATAGCAAAAGGAGCTGTAGCACGAACCTCAGGAGAAGCAGGTTGGAACTGCAGCATCTCCCGGCAGGCAGAGGGTGAAAAGTTACAAACTTGGAGTAACGGGCAGAGGTACGACGGGGTATGGGCAGCAGCAGCCCGGCTCTGGAGCACGGCAGAGAAAGGGCCCCCAGGTTTTCTCACCCGTGCTGGCTGGAATCTGGGTGCCGGCTCTGCGGAGAGGAGCGGCCCCCGGTGGAAAGCGGAATGTTCTCAGGTCTGGGCAGGACATGCACTGGTTCTGGTCCAAGATACTGGCCCTGTGTGTCCCGTCGAACAGCCCGCACCGGAAAATTAGAGGGGCTGCCCCTCGCCCTGCCCCCAGCTCCCTCTGGAACCCCGGGCCTGGCTCCCAAACATCATCACAGCCCCAGAGCCAGGAAGGATGCGGGGGTGGGGCGGGGTAGCCACCACCGGGCACAAATCCAAACAAAACAGATCAAAACCCAAAAAAGGGGAGGGGATAATGAACCCTAGACATTTCATTAACTTGAAACCTATGTTGTTTAGCTGGACACACTTTTTTTTTATTATCCCTTTTTTATCTTTTTTATCCCTTTAACAATATATATCAGAAGATGCATGCCAGCAAATTATTAAAATTATTAAAAGCTTTAAAAATGTTGTTTATTATTTATTTAGTCTTCTTTGAGTTGTATTGATTCACAAATTTTTTTTCTTCTTTGGAAACGTTTGAAATAGCACTGGTAGTAGCCATCAGTAAGAAGAAATTCTATTGGAAGATCTTTACTTTAGTTGTAGTTAAATTACACTGATATAATATACAAGAACTTCCTCTCTCCTGTAGTCACTTCATGAGTTGTGCAGGTGCACCCATTTGTGAGATTTCAGCATCATGATTTCCATTAAAAGTAATGGCTTTTCTTTGTTTGTGTGTAACAAACATTTTTTTATGCAGATAATTTCAATGACACAATTGACATATAATTTTACAGTCCAACTCAATAACTGGTGAACTCCTAGTAAATTGGGAGGAAATTTTTTTGAGTGAGTTTTGCTGTTTAAACCAAGATTCCTTGAAAATACTGTCTTCCCGACTCTTCATTTTGGTCCTGTCTGTCAAGGTACATTATAAGTAATCACCTCCTCTGGTCTAGGAGTTCCTCTGGCCACCAGTTAGATGGAGCTGATGGAGCCTACCCCCGTATCCTCTGTGGACACAGACACACACACACACACACACACACAAACACACAGAGAAGACACTGATGTGACTAGTCACTCAAGCTGGCAGCAAGGAGGCTCTGCCTCCAGCAGCAAGCCATGGCAGGCTCCCAGCCCAGCCTGCTCCTTCTTCTGGGCTGGCAGGCAGAAAGTCCCTTGTATAAAACCTTGGGGACACTCTCTATGTTCACAAGCACACTCACATTCATGGATCCTCTGCCCTCCTGGTGCTCCTGCCCCAGTCCCAGAGCCCCTTGCCTGGCTGGTCCAGATTAAAGTTTGCTGGTGATGACCACATGACCTCATCTACACCCAGTTTGGAGAGAACTCAGTCACTCCACCCCAGAAGCTGCTGGCTGTCACACCCCACTGATATTGGTGCCCCTGACAGCATTTTTTTTTGGTACATACTGTTTCCATCCCATAATTAACTAGTCACCAGCACTGAGAACCCTCCATTCACCTCAGTACTCAGGCTAGGTGTGTTCCCAAATCCCCATTCTTGACTCCAGCATTTGGTACCCAGTCCACTTATGTCAGTGCTCCCAGTAGCTAGCACTCATTAGATTTGAGGGACATTTACAAGCTCACTTTAGACCAAGGTTTTAGACAGCTCTATCAAAAAAGCCAAGAAGCTTACACTCATTTCATGGTTTTTTCAATCCCTTTGTTGTCAAGTATGTGCCTGACTTAAGTGCATGGGTCTCTAAAGTAGGGTGTATAAGAAACTGTCTTGGATCACAGTTATTTCTTCCTCCGATAGGAAGCAGGCAGCAGATCTCGCTTTTAATTATATCAGAAATAGCTTCAATGTTTCAAATCATCTTTTCTTGCTTATAAGTTATTTTACTTGCTAAGAACTAGACTAAATTTCTTTTCTTGCACCATTATATTCCCAGTATAATTATGAGCTTGTCTGTAGAGATTAGTGGAACAGCTAGCTCTCTTGAATATATACAAGGGTGTACTATTGATTGTGTTCACTGATTATAAATTTGAATAAAAATTAAAAAGAACCATAGAAACTGTAGGTAAGTCAGATTTTGATTTGTAATATGATGTCATTCATGATATGATTACCTTTGATTGGACTTTGAAGTTACAAGATACTTAGTCTAGTACACCCTAGTAGTACTGGGCAATTAACATCTCCTTTATTGTGTTGTACTTTTTACTTTATATATTTGATATATTGTTTTTTCCTCAAATTCTTGGAAAGGGTTTTTTAGACATATTGTGAGTGCAAGTGTTGCACATTTGTGTTTAACAGTACGTTTCTATTTTAACATTATACCTGATAAATATTACAGTGACACTTTCAAATATCTGCTGCATTGTCTGTAAATTTCAGTCTAGATCAGCTGTTGTTTAGTATAGAGGAGTCAGCTTTGCAGTATTTTCTTCCTTCACTTTTGTGATCTGTCTCCTCCAAACCCTTTCTTTGCTGTTTGAGAAAAGTGCTTTTACTCTCTTCACGAGGAGTATAATTGGATGCTTTGAAGAGATATATCTTTGTGTTTTCAGTATGACCTGCAGTAACATAGAATATAATTTATTTTAAAAAATTGAGATTTGGATATACTCAAATAGTTTTTATTTACCCTTTTATTGGCAAACCCAAGGTGAATAAATATTAATTTCTCTATAAAATACTCCTATAACGTGTAGTGCTGAATGTATGCTGTTGCCAAAGAAAACTGTAGATGAGTTTTCAGCTGGCAAGGATCAGAGTGAGTTTGCTGCTTTCTCAGAAAGTGCTAACTCGCATCTTTGGCAGAAATATGAAACACAGCTATGCAGGTCATCTAAGATGCTGCCCAGCTCTGTGTACCAAGAGGAAAAGTAGCAGTAAGTAGGAAAGAGGGAAATTGCTTGTGTTGTCTGCTTCTCTCATATTTTAGAGATTATTCAAAACTGAAGTAAATATATTAAACTTTGGCTTCACTGATGTTTGTTCCAGCCTATAGACTGCAGTCTCACAGAAGTCAAATGAAGCTGTGGAAAGTCAGAGTTAGTTATTTCAAAGGCAAAAAAAAAAATAAATTAAAACTAAGGATGTTAATTATCCATGGAATAGATTAAGCTTCACAGTGGTATTGGTTGTGTTAATATGAGGGAAGAGTGACTACTTAAGTATGTTTGCTAATTATGTATTTATTATAAATTATAACAAATTATTATTTTCTTAGAACAGATTACATGCAAAGTATAAAAGGGAAAATTTTTTACAAATGTCTTTCTTGAAAAAGTTTTAAATAGAAGTTCTAAATGACACTTGATAGAACAGTAAGGCAAAAAGCTGATATTCCAACATTTTTACGCTTTCAAAAATAATATAAAAATGTTTGCATGCTGCAAAATACAGCACAAGACCAAAATTTTTGAATGAAATTACAGAACTTATTGTTACCAGATGATAAACTGGTGAACCAACACAATGCTTGTTCTACCAAAACTACTGGCCTATGGAACTGCTCAATGCCCATTGTGTTAGGAGACCTGGAGGTTCACAAGCCCCTATGTCCTGCCAACTTGAGTATGTCAGCTGTTAACATTTGGGTCTATGACCATTAGGGACCACCAGAGAGACCCCCAGGACAGAAGAACCTATGCTTAAAGGGGAGGGAAAATATGTAAATGAATGATTTTGGGAAAATGTGTTATCATATTCTGGGACAATCAATGAATATGTATGTAAAATATAGTATATGAAAAAAAACTTTCCTTTACTTAGCATGCACAACTTTGGGAGAGCTCCTTCCAATAAAATCTCACAATTCTGTAAGAATATTACCTTGATTTTTTTTTTTTTG
>JACBWW010000060.1:476850-494917 GCA_020086605.1 Lanius collurio | reverse complement strand
AGGAGAGTTACTCCTATGAGAGACGGATAGAGAGATAGAGAGATAGAGAGATAGACAGATGAGATGAGTGAGTTATGTGAGATGTGTGTGTGTGTGTGTGTGTGTGTGTGTGTGTGTGAGATATAGGGCAGGAGTATCAATAGAGTGGCTCTAAAAAGTCTAAATGACATGAATTCTTGAATTAGCTGTTGAGGAAAAAGACTTTGTGAGATTAAAATAAGTAAATATAGAGTCCTTTGTATTTTAAGTGGCCATTTAGGAAACTAGGTATTTTTCTCAGCTATGTCTTAGAAGCAGCCTTGCTTGGAAACATATTTTTGATGTAGTGTACTTAGACTGGTCTCTATGGACGAAGTAGCAGAGAGAAAAAGTGACCTTTCTTCTTGCTTCTAAAGCCAGGAGTGAAACAGTAGAGAACAACATGTGTGTAAGAGAGGAAGGAAGAAGATAATCAATTTAGCACAAGAATCCTGCAAATCCACCTCCTAACAGATCATTATTGAAACCAGCTCCTTCAAAAATGCCATAGTAGACCTTGTTTGAATTAAATAGGAACATATTCAGAAGTTTTAAAGTTAATTTGGCCTCAAAACCAAACATTCTGAGATCAGAGTATGGGAGCATATTATAAAGGAAAAAAGGAAACTAACAGTGCACAGATAAGTTCCCAAGCAAGGTGGATACCAAAATCTGTACAGACCACAACTGTGGGCAGCACATCTTCCTTCTTCCTTTTGCCAGGGATCAGCTTGTACTGATTTTGCCCATGGGAGGTCATCCTGAACACTCAGAACATGGCATTATATGCCAGTAGGCCCCATACTGAGCGACCAAGAGGGAAGATTTTTCCAGTTTTGCAAGTTAAATTAAGAAGTGCAATACAAGTGCAATGATGCTAAGGAACCAGTAGGATGTTGTGACTCCCTGCCAGCTGTAATAAAATTGAGGTATCTACAGTGTATTTGGTTTGAAGAAACACTGATCATAACTTGTCAGCTTGTGAACACTTTATTTTGAACCATGGATCCATTATGTTTTTTTAAAGTACCCTGGAGTACAGACCATCTCCACAATAAGCATGAACATGCAAAAGGATTTTGATCATTACTATATTTTGATGACACAAGGGCTCACAACTTAAAAAAAAAAAAAAATTGAATTATTATTGCTTTTTTTTAACAAGATCAGGCCAGAGTGTAGACTTTTCGAAAGTACAGGAAGTAGGACAACTTCCCATCTCATTAGAAATCACAAGTTCTTTATAATCTCCTTTAAATCCTGCAACTTTTAAATAACCCCTGAGTGTATACAGACGTATCTGTCATCAGTTTACCTTCTCAAATTCATATGATCATAAATTAAAATAAATGCCACCTGTTATCTGTCTTTGAATTATGAAATTAATCAAACCTCCCTGGCAATAACAACTTCAAAATCCCACAAGAACATAGTGCAGTGAGGAACTAACACTCCCTATATGATAACAGAGATTAAACTGAAAACAGAAAAAAAATTTTTCTTTTTTTAGGTGATTTTAGCTTTTAGTAAGAGTAATTTAGCAATTGTGACCCTGAGTCTGGAAACTGTGCAAGTTCTAGGACCAGGAGTTCTCTGAGTGGAACATTAATTTCAACTAAGTATCAGACAGATCTTAAAAGAAAAAACACTTCTTAAAAAATACTTTCCAGCATTTAGAGCTTGTGGGATTTATTTAATTTCACAACTGTTGCATCAGTTTACCCACCCATCAGCACCTTCTCATGGCATTTTCTGCTTCCCAGCAAGGATACATTCTGTTCATAAGGGTTATTATTGTGGAAGTATGCAAACAGTGAGTATTTGGCCAAGAAAAATTATGCTATCCCCTTTCTAGAAATGCCTAAAAGAAGAGGAATATGATCTCATGCCACATATGATAGCTTTGACAGCCATAGTCTAAGTGGTCAGACTAGAGAACCCCCATAGGTCCCATCCAGTCTAATTTATTTTATAAGTCTGCAATGCTTGTCTATGTCCAAAGTTAAACCCCTCTTTCAGAAGTAAAGTAAGTTTGGAGTTTTTTCCTTGTTTTTGCTGTTTATATAATTTGTGGAAATATCCAGCAATTACAAAATCACTAAACAGCATACTTTTAGGGTCAATTCCTCATTTCACTTATAACATCTTATGTGAATAGAATTAAGGTCTTAAGTGCATTTTTACTTAATTTCTTAAATTTGAAAACAAGGATAGTAGCATTACCCTGACTCACAATACAAGATGTGATAAATGAGTGAATGATAAATGTTGCCTTTTGCATATAGGATTTTGACATTTTTAAGTCATAATGTACTATGTAGAAATATTGTTAAGATAAAATGCAGATAAGTAAGGAGATTAAAGTAAATTGTAACTTCAAAATAATTGCAGAATGTTAAGAAATGTATTAATAAACACATAGTAATAAATGTCTTTTGAGTTGAGAAACTACAGAGCCAGGAACCAAGACATCTTGGAGAAACAAAGAAGATAAACTGCATGCATGCCAGGAAGATTGTTACCAAAACTCACACCTCCCAAGGAAACTGTCAGCTACAAATTCGGCTGGAGATTGGGGAGGCACTGGAGAGAGGGTGTCTGTCTTCAGTTCTGTAGCTATCCAGAGGACAGAAGTGGCGTGGTGCTGGCGAAGGGGGAAGACACTGGACAGGGGGCAAAGTTGAGTGAAGTGTAAATTACTCCCTGGGATTAATGCATATGTAATGGTTTAGGAGAGTGCTTAAGTCCACAGGAAAATGAATGGAGGGCACCTCTGGCAATATTGCTGAGCGCCCCAGCGCTGTGATATGCCTTTGTTCTACTAATAAACGTTCAATATTATGTTGCTATAAACTCAGCTCTTGAATTCGTTTTTCTCAAATACAAGGGCATTATAAAATTTTTATAGGACATATTGGGCTAATTTAAACTTAACATTATCCATGCAAGGCATATCCACATATGTCCACATAGAACTGTATGACTTCATGAACGCAAGAGAAAAATCTTCATTTAAACGTCTAAGAAAAAGTTATTTTGCTGAAGTCTACAAACATCTTAAGAACTTGCAAACTGGTAATATTATAGTTATTTAATAAATTCATGTCTTTGATCTAAAAATGTATGATAAAATTGCAGTGTTGATCTTCTCTTCAAAGATCTTACTTCTAACAAGAAAAAAGAGCATAGATAAAATTATTACTGAGAAAAAAAAAAGATGCATAAGCACAAAGTGCAGTAAACACTGTCTAACCACATTCATTTATAAAAACACTTTGTTCATATTTTACAGATATTTATGGTGTATACAGCTGATTTGATTTCCCAAATACAAAAGATGTTTAAGCAATACATCCTTTCTGATCTGTAGCACATATTTTTTGCACAGAGCACTTTTGTATAAACAGATTTCAGTGCCTGAAATGAGTCTTGTGAAAATCAGTGTACTTCTGACAAAATGCAGAGCCTTCCAATGCATAAGAGCCTGAAGATAACAATGTGTGCATGTTATAATACCAGAGCCATATTTTCAACACAGTATGTAACCACATTTGATTTTGACAACCATATGACACATATCAGCCTTTCAAGGATCACAGGCCACCTGCTGTGCTTGTTGGTGATGTAAGGCTCTCAAGTCATCAGTGAATATGTGAAGAGTTCTAATTGTAATGTTGTTTTGCAGTTTCATTTTCATTGGATTTTCACTGTTCATTTTTTTAAATCATAACTCACTTTGAACAACAGCATTAAGGCAAAGTACACTTTTATTCCTTTAATAAAGAAATATACGTTTGATTTCACTTAAATAAAAATTTGTTCCTTCATGGAAAAATTTATCATATTTCAGACAATATCACCCCAGAGTAATTACATCTAATTATACACAATAGACCTTGCAGAATATCTGTGATAATTACTTCTGGCTGACCCTTTTTCATGTTGCAAGAAGAAAAAAAAAAGCAGACCTTAAATCCATGCAAACTCCTGTTTTCTCTATATGAATGCTCAGGCCTGCTCTTTTGATAGTGATGGTAAAAGGTCTGTATAACAGCAGCAGCAGTGACATCCAATGGTCACTCACATAATACTCTCAAAAGGGAGCATGAGATGCATACTCTGCCATTGAAAGTGAATAGCTCAAAGTAGTAGTCCAAACTGAATTTCACATCCACGCATTTCTCATCATAAACGTGCTACAAACATGGCATTTTAAGTTCTCTTGAATTGATCTTCTATTTGGATTAGTTAACAATAACAGTCAAAATAAAAACAAACTACTAGCAAACAAAAATTGCAGCCTGTCAAATGTTTATACATTGTAAAATATTTCTGCACCTGTACATTTTAAAGCATGCAATGTAATGGGGAACAAAAAAAAGAATAGGAGCATTTTAAAATGGTTGTTTTAAATAACAATTAAAATTCCAAGTATCTGTATTGGGGTGACATTATGACGTGTATCCCCTATCGCCCCCTCTCTGCCCAGACATGAATCCTACGTCCTCTTCTGTAGCTTTAAGGCAGGCATTTAAGAGAGAGGTTGGGAGAAGCTGGTGGAATTCCTTTGGTGCTGTGTTCAAAACCAGAGATAAATTCGCTGGCTGCTCAGCTTGGCACTCTGCAGCAGGGAAGAGAGTAGAATTCTCCCACTTTCTAGCTAATTTTTTGTTTGTTAGCTAAACCAAGGAGTTTTTCTGGAACTTCGGTTTCTTCTCTTCTGGACTCTTCAATAACACCAAAACATCGGCAGGGAGACCTTACACCTCGGCCCACAGGGGCCCAAGCCCACCCAGATCGGGAGAGAGGAAAGCCACACCCACGAAGGACTCCGAAATCTACCCAAGTTCTCTCCACAGTGAGAGGCTTTATTGTGTAGCATTATTCTTTTCCCGTGCCCGCGTGCATTATGTTTGTTAAATAAATAGGTTTTTTTCCTTTCACGCTCCTGTGAGGAATTTTCTTTCCAAACCTGGTGGGGGAGGGGTGGCTGAAACATCCTTTCTTTGATGGGGACGTTCCTCCCAGAGCATTTCCCTTAATTTGTCTCAAACCGGGACAGCATCATAGGAAGTTCCTTACTAAAAGTTAATCAGTTAACAATTACTGTTGTGAGTGACACATAATTGTCTTGTTTTTTAAAGAATCTATGAGTTGTGACTGTAAACACTGTAAACATCATGAATATTATCAAATTTGATCTTACAACAGAACCAAGCTACTCTCACTGCTAGTGATAAGGACGCTGACCCTGATCAATAAATTAAACATAAAATCATTGAGGCTTACCCTCTATCTACTGTCAATCTACTGATTGACTTGCCAAACAAGATGCACCTTGTAAATGACATTTTGTGTTAGTGAATAGGTCAGTAACAGACTGACATAAAAACTGTCAATTCCAAATAAATAAGAAAAAGGCAAAAAGGAGGTTCTTAAAGAAAAAAAGTCAACTCTTATTAAAATAACAAAACACAAGGTTCAGCTGTGATAAAAAGACACTTGAGGCTGGCTAAGCCCACGACCCACAGCAGATATGGCTACATGCTAGGCGCCTCGTGTGCACGAGGCTAGGCCACAAGTGACCTGACCTGTTCACTAGCACAAGCCCACTCCCAGCTATTCCCAAAAATGGGCAGTTTCTCCGGGTGCAGTCCGTTTTTATAAAGTCCTGTCTCCGCCCAGTCCAGCCCCTGATCCGCCCATGGCCCGCCTTAGGTCTGCCCCTCTGTCTTCTGCCGATTGGAAAGTCCGGGATGATGACACCTCATAATTGTCCAATGGCTCGTCGTCCTCTGGGGTGTTACACAACAGTCCTTGTGGCGGGGAGCAGACCTCATTGATATGCACGGTTGCCATGGTGCTGGGTGACAAGTCTGTTAACTGGGGCTAAAAACCAGTCTCTTGCTCTTTTGAAAAGGGCTTTTCTGTGGGCTTGGGGAGACTTGGTGATTTGATTTAAAATAATAAAAGGACACTTGGGTATACAAATGAGGTAAAAACATACATAACAGGGACCAAGCATGAACAGTGAACTTCTAACATGAACAATAAACTTTAAACTCCTTAACAACTTGGCAATCTAATTGCCTTTTTACCTTTTTAACAGTAATTAACTTCCACTTAACACCTTATCAGTACCCTAAGCATAGGCCTGTGTGGATAAGGACAAAACCAGCATAATGTGGAAGAGGTGATAGCATTTATAACACAGACCAAATTCAAACTGTCTCTGTAACACTTAGCCGAGATTAATACTGAAGTTAGAGAGTAAACAACAGTTTCTGACACCAGAGGACTGAAATTTGCAGGAATTTCACACCACTAAAGCGTCGGGGAACTGTCAATCCAAAAACACTTTCACAATCAACCAGCTGCAGCAAATTCCTCCAGGACAGATTCTGTCTGCACTGTAAACTGCTTGCACCAGTTTGGGAAATAATGGATATCACAAGGAGGATTTATTCCCTCGCCTCTACCAGCATGTCCTGGAGGCCACATTCACTCCCACACAGCTAAGGACACAAAGCCAGGAGGTTGCACAGCCCTAAGGCAGGTAGTGCTGAGCTTGTGTCTTCCTTTACCATCGTGGGTGCATAGTGAAGGTATTACCACCACCTCTGTGAGATGCTGTTCTCTACTTACTGATAAACCTTGCCAATTCAAGCCAGATCAAGCATCTCTGATCAAGCTGACTTTATTCTAGGTACTCTACAAGATCACAGATGCAAGGCTAAACTAGTGCTTTTTCTTCTGAGCCCTTAACATTTTAATTTTGTTGTCTTGTAAAATTGTGTTGCCTTGTTTTTCTCACATCTTTACAAGAAGTTAGTAGTATAGAATAAAGATGTAGAACAACTCCTCAAACATATACTATTAGTGATATTTTATATAAATCTGATAATTAATATTTTCAAATGGCAGAAATTATGGAAATCACAAAAAAATACACGTTACACAACATGTGATGCCACATATGCAAATAGAGCCTAAATAAATGTTAAGAAAATGTGATTCAGTAGGAAGAGAAACTGCACTGCAAACTTTTCCAGCAGCCTTCATCTTGACAAAAGTAAATAGTGCTGAATCTTTCAGCACCTCAGAAAAATTTCTTTTGGCTTCAACTGGCCCTTTTATTCAATTGCTAGCTACATTGATAGTTTTTTGCTCCATGAATTAGACAAAGATGAATTCAATGAATGGAATGTTGGATGGATAAGGAATTGGTTTGGTGGTCACATCCAGATGGTAGGGAGCCATGGGGTATTTCTTGTATTTTAATATGACCAAGTGCTGGTGCTGCACATGGGTCAGAGAAAGCCCCAGCCCCAGGCTGGGGATGAATAGATGAGAGCAGCCCTGCCCAGAAGGACTTGGGGGTGCTGGGGGTGAGAGCTGGGCATGAGCCAGACATGGGCACTCCCAGCCCAGATAGCCAAGTGTGTCCTGGGCTGCATCCAAAGCCCCGTGGGCAGCAGGGGAGGGAGGGGATTCTGCCCCTCTGCCCTGCTCTGGTGAGACCCCACCTGCAGAGCTGCCTCCAGCTCTGGGGTCCCAGCACAGGAAGGACATGGAGCTGTTGGAGCCAGTCCAGAGGCTCAGAGGAATGGAGCACCTCTCCTGTTGGGAAAGACTCAGAGGTGGGTCCAGAGGAAGGGGGGAGCCTTGGGGCTCTCACACGGGATCTTCAAAACCTCACTCCCTGGCGTGCTTGGTGTGTTGGACACTGGCGGTTTGTTGCTTAGCTAGCTTGCTTGGGGGGTTTGTTAGTGTTGTGGTTTGACACAACTGTCAACCATCTAAAATATCAATTATTTTATAAGGAAAACAAGATAAGAAAATATTGAGGAAAACTAGATGGCTGTGAGGCAAAAAACAGATTCACACTTAAACAGTTGCAGTACCAAGAGAAAAAAAAGTTTATTACTAACAGAATTAAAAGTTAAAAGATATAACAAGAAATTAAAACACACACACACACCCTCCTCCCTGGCTCCCTTCTTCTCAGCGCTTTACTCTTCTTTTTTAACTATCACAAAAGATAACACAACATAGGATTCTAGTGAGTGTTACAGTTCTTAAAAAAAGGTCTCTTTCTTATGCTTAAGGAAAAAAGGGTTTCTTCTTCTTGTGTCACATGGTTTCTCAAGCTGCCCCCAACAACAGACCCGCCCAGAAAGAAACAATCTGCTGTGGTGTAATACATGTCTTCTATGGAAAAAAAAAAAAAATCAGTTTTTTTTTCACACTGCCACACCTGGGCCATCACATGGGGTTATCAACCTTTTAAGGATGGGTCACTTTGGCCTGAACACAAAGGCTTTTTCTGCTACAAATCCTTAAAAGCCTCTCACTGCTTCTATGTATATCTTGGCATAGGCACTCTCTCTTCACAAACTTCAAGGGCCACACATAAGTCTTCCATCCCCCCATATACTTCAAATGGATTGAGGAGACAAACAGTTTGAGATATTACAGTTTCTTACCACCGCATGCAAGAATGATTTTTTAAGCTCCGCGCAAGGAACGCGGCACCGCCCCTTTTCTCCGCTGCCATTTCAGCTCCGTCTCACACGGCTCACGCTGACTCTGAAACCTCTATGGTGAAAAAAATGGTCTTATACAGGCTTTATGGTGAAGAAAACCTCGCTCTTTTTGTGCTGCTGGCTGCATGGTGGGTCAGCTCGAAGTGTGCTGGCTGCAGAAAAGAGGCTCCTGCCGGCTCCCGCTGGCTCCACGTGGAGAGCAGGGGAGGAAGGGGGGGAAAGGTGAAAGAACTCGCTGGTCCTAAAAAGCCGCTCTAGAAAGATCTCAGCTGCACAGCAGTCCATGGCTGGGTCCAGCTGTCTGGCAGTCTATAGCTAGGTTTAGCAGTCCATGGCTGGGTTTAGCAGTCCATGGCTGGATTTAGCTGCCTGGGCTCTGGGATGGCTCCTTCTTCAGTGGCCCAGGATCTATGCTGCGGCATCAGGAAGAGGAGAAGGGGGCCGGGGCTTTGGCCCAGCTCGGCCTGGCCGGGGCCTTGGCCCGGCGGGGCCCGGAGGCTCCGAGGCCTCCCGACCTTCCTCAGGCGGGCTGGAACAAGAGGAACTCGTGCCTTTCTGTGCGGCTTAAACGAGCAAATTTTCAAGAAGCGCCATTGGTCTAAAAATCTATCAACTCAGATTCAACCCACTACAGTTAGTCAGAGGAAAGATGTGTGCTAAGGTCTTTACACACAATCTGATTGGTGTTAATGTCATTGAAATGGGTCTTAATTTCTCTACTGACTTGGGGCAACACCATCCTTTCCGGGCCCACACAGCTTGGCTCCTGAAACAGACAAGGGTCAGCATAAGCCTGAACTTCTGAACTTCGGGGTAAAATAGTAGGTTCAGAGGGTGATATGGGGTAGGCGGTTCAGAAAGGCTGTACTTTCCTAGCACCTCAGCCAATGGGGAAAGGAAGAAGGCAACATGCGGCCGGGCACTAGGAAAAAAGGGAGGCTACACCCTCCAAAACCTTGAGAGAGAAAGCCCCATGGGCATATGCCCCAGTGGTCTCTCTCCCTTTATTCAAATAAAGTTGAAGGACTTCTCTGTCTCCTTCTAAGATGACCATGTCTTTACAAACAGACCGTGCAAATCTGCTTGTAGATAGGGCTAGAGCTTAGAGATAGGGAAGTAACAGAAGAAAACTCAGTTCTAGAAGATGTTTCTAATCAACACAGACCATTGCTTAGCCAAGGCCATGTTAAATTCCTGAACCTAGAGAAAAAGAACAGACTTAATAGAATTATGAATAGGTTTTATTCTTTTATATAACAAAATAGGTGGACCATATTAGAAGGGGGCATCGAATAGGAAATTCGAGAAGTCTGTACCTTCTGAATATCTCAGCCAAGGGGAAAAGGAAGAGGCTGTTGCGGCCAGGAATTAGGATAAAAAGGGGATTGCATCCCCCAACAATTTGAAGACTCCGTGGGAAATACCCATGGCTTCTCCCTTTATCTGAATAAAGTTGCAGGACTCCCCTGTCTCCTTTTTGGACATAAACCTCTGGCGCTTGTGAATTAATTTTCCTGTAAGACATAAACCTCTGGTGTTAGTGGATTTTCCTGACATTATCTTCAGTTAAAAGACTTGTTTTTCCCCTTTCCTTGGCCTTGGAGACTGCAATCCTCCAGCAGCTTTTGTTTTTTTCTTGAACTGTTCAGCTTGGTTTTGCTTCGAGATCAGAGAGGACAAATCTGTAGGAGAAGCATTGGCCATGGACCAGCGGGAGACCTGAGGAGCTGCTCTGTCCTGGCCCCAGACCTCAGAAAGGGCTGACCTAGCAAAAGTAAGGACCCTGAATCCACCAGCTTCATCTGCTATGAGGAGCAGACCAACACTGGAGATTCACCAGGTTCCTATCTGGTTTTTCCCCGAGCTGCTGCGTGAACTTTTTTCCTTCCCTGAGACAAAAGCTGGCACCATTTTGTTACTCCTTGCCACGTGGCCAGCTGTTTTTTTTCTTTCCCTGTCATTTTGGGGTTTTTTGTTCTGGTATGAGAATGTGCATGCACGTGTGGGGTAAGGTTCTGACAATTCAATATCTAGCATTTATTCATTTTTTCCTGTGCCATGTGGACAGTTTGTCAATAAACCATTTGTCAATAAATGGTTGGGGTTTTTTCACTTTCATCCACTAGTATCCATTTTCTCATTGACAGAAAAGGATTGTTGGAACTCCTTTTTGTGTTAGCAGAAACACTCATTCCAGAGTGTTCTTCTCCTAAACTTGTCTCTAAACTGAGACAGCTTCAAACTGAAAATGAGTAGGTTTAGATTAGATACTGGGAAGACATTTTTTATTATGAGGGTGGTGAGGCACTGGCACAGGTTACCCAGAGAGTCTGTGGCTGCCCTATGTCTGTAAGTGTTCGAGGTCATGTTGGATGGGGCTATAAGCAACCTGGTCTTGTGGAAGGTGTCTCTTCTTCTGGCAGTGGGTTGGGTTGGACTGACATAAGCTTTAAGGTCCATTCCTACCCAAGCTGTTTTATGATTCTACAATTAGTAAAGTCATTGAAAACAAAAAAAAAACCAAAACAAAACCAGGAATTTCTCTCAATTGCTCCCAGAAGAAATATTCAAATTATAAGCATTTTCATAGTTTTCATAAACATAGTACTTGATGTTAAGATGTCAACAACTGTAAATTAAAGGCCTTTGGTATTGTAATTATTTTTTTGCATTTTTATATTAATTCATTGTAGGTTTGGGGGGGGGCAATTCTCCTGTTTTATTGATTCAAAAATGCAGTACATATAGTTAAGTAAGGTGTTTATAGTCAGGAAATGAGCCAAGGTTCATGCATATACTTTGACTGCGAGTTCAGAGTACTGATAAGCACTGAAGTAGGACTTGAGTAAGTAACAAATTAAGTCTAGAAAACAAACTGGTGTGATGGTTTGTTCAATATGGTGCAAAACATCAAGGCTATATGTTTCCATACAAGTACTCTGCTGTGGGAGGTGCATTACTGGAGGCGTGCACAGTCAGTAACTCTCTGAAGCCTACACTGAGTGAACTGTATGTCATGATCTACTATGGGGAATTACAAGGGATTCTTTCAAACGGCTATCTCAGACAAAATTAAGCACAAATGAGGCCAATATTATATCTGAGAACAATTTATGGATAAGAGAAACCAGAGGAGGACAGCAAAAGCAGAAGCTAAGGAGGGGAAAGAAGAACCAGAGGAAGGGAGAGAGAGGGAGAGAGAGAGAGAGAGAGAGAGTGAGACAGAGTCTTGGTGCTATCGCCAAGACTCTGGGGTCACTGTCAGGGTCTGGTGGGCAGACAGTGAGTGTGTGCTGTGAGCCAGGGGGAGTCTGCACAGCTCTTGGGAAGAGAGACAAAGTGCAACTTGCAGCAGTCGTGAGGCAGCTGCCTCCACAGCAAAAAGCGGTGGGACAGCCGCTGAGGTGGCGCTTGGGAGGCAGTGGAGCAATGGGCAGGATAGGCTGCAGGATTGTGGCAGGCTGCTGTTGCATGTCGATCCAAAATGTGGACAAGGTCATGGCAGGCTGCTGTGGGAGCGAAGACAGGGCAAAAGCACGATCAGAAGGCAGGGGTAGGCAGGGCAGGCAGGCAGGAATGAAGCAGGGTAGACCAAAGGGAGAAGGACCTCAGGCAAGACAGGCTGGACTGAACAAGGACAGGAGCAACGAAGAAACAAGCAAATGAACAAATGACCTAAGCCCGTTGTGATGCAGTTAATTGCTTTTATATCCCAAGACTCCTCCCATAGCCTAATCCCTTGAGGACGCCTATGAGTTAGTTAGGGAAGTGTTCCCATGGCAGCAGGGGTTTCCTGCCCTCTAGGGGAAATCACTTGTGGCCCAGTGGTGGAGGTTTCCCCTCCCTGTAATGGCTGTCAGGCAAAGTCCCCCCGGAGAGAGAACTTCCCTCCATTTTATAAGGTGTAGAGAGCATAATGTTGGTGGTCTCCTCCCTCTCACGAGTGCTAGCCACCCTCTGCATATGACAGTGTGTTAAGACTGCCAGCACGTGTACAGCCCCTCTAGTAATTTTCCACCCCATGCAAAAAAAATGGATTTTTAACCCATAGTTCAAGAATTGAACTAAACAATGTTGAGGCATATATAAAAATTAAATTGGTTCCTTATACTGTAGCACAGACATCGCATCAATAGGAACAAAATATAATGCAATGAATTAACACTGAAGGAAACTTATTGCCAGAATATTGATTTACTTTGGAAAACTTCCCAGAAGAGCTTCAAATATATGAAGTTTTGTTTATATAGAAGAGATTTCAAATATCACAGAAGTACATTTCATTGAACTTCATGCTTGGCAATAAACTTACTTTTATGTGTCAAAATCTCCTTCAATTACTAGTATGTCTGTGCTGTATTACAAAGTAAATTCATGTTTGTAATACCCATTACTTGTGATATTCCAGAAAAACTTCTGAGTATTTGCTTGCTGGTGGCATTGGTATTTTTTTTCTGCTCTGCTATTGATAGTTGCAAATATGGTGTTTGTAATAAACAAGGCAGGGACTTTTTAATTAAAAGATAAAAGTCAGCTCATTTATTAAAGAGAGCTGCTGAGAGCGGGAACCTGGGAGTACTCCAGGCTCCACAGGACAAGCCAGAGTCCCAAAAAGAAGCAGTGTAACACAATGAATGTTCCCTTGGACACCGAGCTCCTTGGGAGGACCTGGGGCAGAGCCCCGGCACAGTCTTTATACCCTTTTCCAGTCCATGATTGGTCCAACCAGATCCTCCCTCCAGTGACTCGTATCTAGGGGTCCAATTGGCTCGTGGTCAAGTCCATCTTAGAGACGTCGAGTGGTTGGTCCTCTCGCGTCCAATTGTGTGTTAAAACATTGATCTCACATGCATGATGTCACACTGCAGAACATTCTAGATAGCTCCCCCTCTTTCCACCAGCTCGTTGCACGTTCCCCATTTACACTCCCACTTAGTGGTTACACCGAAACATCACAGCTGCACAAAGTAGCAAGACCTCAACTTCTTAATTACAGTTCATTAACCCCAATATTAATTAACAACACCTCAGAACATCAATTTCATTTATAACAGTGTTCATAGGCTGTGAAATGTTAGCTAGAAAAAGTTCAGAGCACAGTCTGTTAAGGGGAAAGACTAAGCAAAGTAGTCTCCATCAACCTAGAAAAGAGATGACTCAGCATAGTTAAGATGGCTACATAAACCCACAAATGGCATGTGGTAGGTGAGTAACAGATGATTGCTTACTGTTTCTAGGATTATCCATCTTTTATTCTTGAAAATAATTAAAAATGCCTGGAGTTTAAATCACAAGATGCAAAATCCTCGTTTCCACTGGTTTTAGTAATTTTACAGCTACAGAATCTCTGGAACATAAACCATAAGCAGTAGGGCATAACATGTTTTGTGCTGCAGCTGCCACACTGCTGAGCACAAGTGAAAATCAAAAAGGACAAGCTTGCACTCCAAATATAATAAGCTGTATTACCAAGAGGTTAATAAGAAATTTCAGAAATGCAAGGTGGGATAAATTTATGCTAGAGTTTACACAAATTGCACACTTCATTTATGCACTAAATTGGTATACTACCTGCTTGAAAGAACATAGAATGAAAAATATGGCAAGTTTGCATGATACTTTTTGAAGGTAGAATATATATATCAAATTTAGGCTACTAGAGAAGATATTTTCTGATCATGAACTTTTTTTCTGCTGTCCTTCCACGGCTAATTAGTGAACAATTATTGCAAATCAAAATTTTTGAAAAAAACTTTATCTCATCTCAGAACTCAATTCTGTTGCTGGGATGGAAAAGCATTCTTTTCTTTGATCTTTTATTAAGGTGATAGGTCTAGACAAAAGACTTGTTTGCTTTCAGAATAGAAAATAAGAGTAAAATGGAGCTCTGTGATACAGCAAATACTTACAAGCCTTCTCCAAGTCACAGATAATCTTCTCTCACAAAGTGAGTTAGGCTACTAAAAAACGTACCTGAGGATATTAAAAAATGAGAAGCCTGCTCATTAACACATATTTGATTTGAATGAGAAACTTTCATCTCTGTAGTGCTTTAGTTCCAAATACCCATTACTTACTTATTTTGCCTCTGTGAGATAAGAATTAGGAGAAAGCAAAGCAGGCATAAAACTTAAAAGCATATAAAGAAGTTTATTAACAGACCTAAAAGAAAGGAAGAAAAAAGTCAGACGAAACCTTCAGGACACTTTTCCTCCCCCAACTTTTCTCCCTTTTCACACTGACAATGTGAAAACACAACCTTTGAGATTTTCAGTCAAGTTTACCACCCCTATAATAATCTTTTCAGTTCACATAGGGAGGGGAGTCTCTGAGTCTCTCTTGCTCATGCTATAGAGAATCTCCACAAGAACAATTCTCTTCATGGCTTCAATATCACAGCAAAACAGCTTCCCAGGATGGTTCTCTACTCATATATGAAAAAGTCCCTTCCCTCGACTTACAGCTTTCCCCACAACTGTTTTCAAGGGTTCCAGTTTTAAGCTAATGGGGTGCCTAAGGCTGAGACGTTCAGCAGCAAAAGCTCTCTTCACTTATCTCTAGGAACACCAGCTGCCTTCACGTTCATCTCATTCTGTCCCTTCCTACTGAGGTCTAGATCAGTCCGTAGCAGACAGTGGGACCATGAACCCCCACCCCTGGGGCAATCGATTCCAGGTGTATTGCACACCCCTCCAGGTGAAGGCAAACTGAGTCCTGCACTCTGGTGCTAAAGGAATAGAGAAAAATGCATTTACAATGTCAATAGTAGCATACCACTTTGCTGCTTCAGACTCCAACACAGGTACTTTTGTTCACAATTCCTCTGCCCCCCATGCTTTCATGAAATTACAATGCGTACTCTAATGTGCAATAGTCTAGTTTACAGCAGAATTTCAACTTCTAGGTTTGAAGCATCTCCTCTTTCTCCTCCCTCACGGTTTCAGCCCTTCCTTCTTCACTGACTTTGGTGTCTTTAGGGTGTTTCCTTCACTTTTCTCGGGAGAGGATTGATATCTGCCGGCTCTTATGTTCTGAAGAAATCTTACAGCACTAAAAAGGTTAATCTCAACCGAGCCTGCAGCCAGAACTCGCTTATCGAGATTGGTTATATGTCTTTGTTGGGTGGTGCAGCTCGTTTCAGTGTAGCATTCATCTCAGTGGCCACAGGCCTGGCCTACACAGAGCAGGGCCGGGGGTGGAACAGGGCTGCATGGCTCCAAGGTGGCTGTCTCCATGGCAGGCCCGGCCAGGCCGCTCCGAGCAGGGCCTGGCCTGGCCCCGTGGGCCCCCAGTTACCTGTCTGATAGTCGGAAGCCAAGAGAGCTTTTTTCGGGACTTGTCTGTTCTTAAAATGTGGGTCACAGAGGCGTGTCAAGGAAGCTGTAATCACCTCCCTGCAAAAAATCACTTCCATGCCTAATGCACGACAATCTCCAATGTGCTTTGACAGGCCATCTGCTCTCAAAGACTATGTAGTATCTCAGTCCCAGTGAAGGTAGATGAAACTTAGAGCTGTCATAATTTTAGACAATTGGTTCTACCATCAATATGACTTCTGTGGGGGAAAAATATGCGTATGTGTATATTTTAATCCTAAAAGATCCCGTTTTTAGCGAACTTTCCTGGAAAACAGGACATTGTTGTAAGAACAAAGATTTGGGAAGACACCAGTCAATACAGTTGAAAACAACATTTTCTCACCATAGGTGTTTTCCAAACAATATTTTGGTACTCTTTAAATATCTTTTACATGTCTTTTGTCAGTATCAGGAAAAATGGAAACACAAGGCAGAGGTTCTGGTCTACATTAGACAAGGCTCCATGCCCAGCAAATACCAGTCCAGAAAGTCTGCACATAAATGAAAACAATGTGATCTTACTTCTCCAGGATCAGCTTCATCAACACTCAAGTGCTGGCAGACCAGAACTTCAGATCTCAGGATTATCTTTTGCTAGCTGTTCTGAAGTGTGCATACTACAAATCCTGAGTGCTTCAGAGATCAGCCCTTAACAATCTCCGGGAAGACTGTGAAACCACCTAGTGAAGAAGAGTATGTGATACAGGGTAAGGCTCAAGAGCTATCAAGTGGCCAGGGATTTATCAGAGCTTTTACCTAGAAGGGAGTATATATATCACCATTTCCAGCACTTATCAGAATTATTGCTTGATACTTAAGGGCAGTTTATTAAAAAAACAACAACAAAACAAAACAAAAGCACACCAACCAAAACCCCCCACAAACAAACAAAAAACCCACCCATCATGCTCTGTAAAACATTCAAAATTTCAATGAATCACCCTGATTGTGTAGAAAAAATTCTGTGTCCAGGTTCTCCCACAATTTCTCCTCAAATAAAGTAAAACCTGGTGATAGAATGTGTGGGGCTTGCATGGAGGAGGGGCTTGCTTTGTTTCTCTATTTCATAACTCCTGGCACTGATCTGATGATTTCCTGATACATGCTGGTGCAATAGCAAAACACGAAGCAGAAATACAAAGTCTGCCAGTGGTCCTCAGTACCGCAATGGAACTGACACAGAATTGCAGAATCTATTTTCTTATACATAAGGGAGAATATCAGTTGATCTGCTGACTTCAGATCTCAGCTCTGTAGTCATTACAAACACAGTGAAAAGACATTACTGCTTCTTCCCAGAATACTTCAAGAAATTTATGTTGAATGAGGCCAAGAATCTGGTGCGTGAATTCAGCCATGCAAACCATTACTAATCCAAAGAAGTTATTTTGGTTCTGTTACTGTTTTACAAAAGAAACCTATACTCACAGCTGAGACCTGCCATCCATAACATTTGTAACCTATAGACTTCTAACCTGAATGATGATATAATTGATTTTCAGATGGCAGTGAGGCCTTTAAAAAGCCATAAAATGCAAAAACAATTAATATTATAAACTAACTATTTATGTATTATTGAACATACATTATAGTTAACTGCTTTTAAAATGTGCTAAGCACTTACACTGTAAAGTTTATAGAGGAGTTAAGTTGTAATTAGGAGCACTACAACAGCTGTATCTTGAGAGAGCCTGAATGGACTGCTTGGAACTCAGCCAGCTGGCAGCTTGCAGTGCTGTCTATTAAAGTTAGCTTCATTATTGCATTTCCATTTTACTGACATGGTAGAGAATGCAAACTAACTCACAAGACCCATATCTTCCTTCAATAACCCGTGCAATCCATCTTCACTAGAGACCCTCCTGTGCTTTAAACTAATGCATAAGACTTTCATGGAACCATAGAATTGTTTAAATTGCACAAGACCACTAAGATTATCAAGTTGAATTGGTAACCAGGCACCACTGCGTTCATCACTAAACCATATGCCCAAGTGGCACATCCACATGCTCTTTGAACACTTCCCAGGATGGTGAATCCAACCTAAGCAGCCTGTTCCAACTCCTGACCACCCTTTCAGTGAAGAAACTTCTCCTAGTGTCTAATCTGTACATCCACTGACACAACCTGAGGCCGTTTCTTTTC
>JACBWW010000060.1:457163-471887 GCA_020086605.1 Lanius collurio | reverse complement strand
TATCCTGGCTCTGGGTGCACACAAGGAAAAGGAATGGAGCTGCATCAGAGGAAGTTTAGATTGGAAATTGGGAAATGGTTCTTCACTGAGACAGTGATAGGTTACTGGAATACGTTTCCCACTAAAGTGGTTATGGCATCTAACTTGTATGAGCTAGAGTGTCTGGATGATGGCCTTAGTCATAAGGTGCAATTTTAGGTAGTCCTGTGAGGAACAGGCAGCTGCACTCAGTGATTCTTATGGGTCCCTTCCAATGTAAAATGTTCTATGTCTTGCTCTATATATATATTAATATTGAAAATGCTTTATATAAATCAATAACAAAACTAATACTAAGTCTAGTCCCATCAGAAAACCCCACAACAGTAAAAGTGTTACAGTAAAAGTAACAAATGGCACAAAAATAGTTTATTTTGAAGCAAAATAATATTACACAATTAAGAGTAAAGGAAAAGATATTTAGAGACGCATATATGAAATAATTAATTATAAAGAAAAAATGAACAAAAGTGGATAAGGTGAAACATTCTGTTGGATCAGTCATAACATGAGAAGAAAACAACATTCTCTGAAACTCAAAAGTGGTGACTAGAGAAACAGAGGAACCACCCTAGTGAGATTCAACATAAACTACGTACTGATATTGAATCATAGATTTATTTGATTAGAAAAGACCTTTAGAATCATTGGCTTAAACTATTAACTCTTCAGTAACAAATCCACCATTAAATTATGTCCCTAGATGCCACATCTATGTGTCTTTTCAATAAATACAGGGATAAAAAAAACCCTCAGTCAGAAAATTGCCAGAGCCTGGAAGAATTGAAAGAAAGCATTACTGTTTACTGTACTCTTTTTCCATTTCTATTGATCCCGTGTAGATTTCTACTCTTGAAACTCAACAGAAGAAACAGAGGCAACACAGCTGGACCTAGAAGGTCTGTCTAAAAAACAATGTTGTTGTTCTGTTGGACACATATATAGTATGGAAATCAATGACATTACTTTATCACAGCAGTAAAATAAATGTCTTTGAAAACAGTTGCAATGCCCACTGTATATTCTTGGTAAGTTCTTTACTCTTTCCTTCAAATAGCACAGTATGACACAGTATGATACAATGGGATGAAGTATCATCAGGTGGGGTCCAGGTACAACATATTGGCAAGTCCCTAAATGTCCCACTCTAACATTTCAGGTCCATTCAGTAACCTTTCTGCCTTGTTTTCCTTTGAATGTTTGCTATTTAATGAAAGCCCACAGAAGCATCTCTGGTGACTGTCTAAATTTCTGTCTCTTTATCTATGGCAGCAGAGAAGTCCATTGACTCATTTTATTGTTCTAAAGCTGTCCTTCAGCAAGAATGTGTCTTTTCTTCATCAATATTCTGTTTAGTAGTCCAACCAATTCTGAAATTTTAGCCAAAAAGACGAATTCCCACCTCAGTCTTTATAGATTTATCTTTGCTGCTTGAACACCAAATATTACTTGAACATATACTGTTCATCTTCAACCCCAAATGGCAGATACTTTTTCAGTAGGTAAGTGTTAGATCAGCTATAAAGCAGAAGCAGACCAGCCTGAAGAGACCTTATCTAATTTGAAACAACTCTTGTGATCAGAACTTGTTAGATATCATAGTGAAAGAAAAGCAATTACTTTAACTATACTGTTGTTCCGATCCAGTTTAAACCCAGGAAAGCAAACAAAGCTAGGTGTCCGTGCATGAACTGAAAAGAACTTAGAAGGTTCTAAATATTCCAAGAAATGAGATTAAAACCAAGCGAGATTAGATGCTGTTGCCAAAAAAGGGATGTGTTTTATTTAGTAGTGAAAAAGGCAAAGAGAAAAGGAAGGAAGGATTCCAGGAGGGAAGGGAGGGAGGGGGGGAGGGAGGGAGGGAGTATTCCTGGAAGGAAGGATTCCAGGAAGGAAGGATTCCAAGAAGGAAGGATTCCAGGAAAGAAGGAAGGAAGAAAGGATTCCAGGAAGGAAGGATTCCAGGGAGGAAGGAAGGATTCCAGGAAGGAAGGAAGGAAGGATTCCAGGATTCCAGGATTCCAGGAAGGAAGGGAGGAAGGGAGGAAGGGAGGAAGGGAGGAAGAGAAAAGGAAGTGTGCATGGGGGTTGTGGGGACAGGGAGAGGTGACAGGAGTGAGGTGGAAGCAGATCACCCATCCAAGGGTCCCAACGATGTCTCGTTGCTCTCCTCCATCTCGTCTGCCGGTGCTGAGGGTCCCCCGTGGCTGCCCTGGCCACGCCGCTCCCTGCTGCCACACACCACGCCACGCTGCCACACACCGCCACACACCAAAGAGTGCAGAATCCCGTGGGTTAATGCACACTTTGGGCCAGGTGGGAATGCCCACGTGTCTCCCCTTGCAGGGGCGAGTCTGACACTGTCCCTTGCAACACTGAGGGTCTGTTGCGTCATTTCTGGTGCTCTGGTGCAGGATCTGGGGACCCCTTTGAAGGGGGCCCCTGTGATGGGCCATGTCACCCCCTTCTGCTGTGGATCAGCTTCTCCCCCCCAGTGAGGACCCTTCAGCTGGGCTCCTCTGCACAGTGGAGGATGGGTGGTCACTGCACCTCTGACCAGAGGCTTTTCCAAGATCCCCAAAGCCTCTTCTCTCTCCATCCTTTGGTGCAGGGTCTGTGCAAGTCTGGCAGGTGATAGCTTCGGGCTGTGGAGGTGTTAAGCTTCTGCTCTGTGAATGTCCCCACCTCTGAGTTGTTACTTTACCTTGTCTACATCAGTGAGCAGTGTGAGGCCTCTGTCAGTGCCTCATCCGGGGTGGGGTAGTTTTCTTTGCAGCTTTTTTAATACAGTGTTAAAAGTCCTTCAAGAAAATGTTTAAGGCTTAAATTATAATATTTCAGTCTCTGACAACTGTCCTCCAAGCCAGGGTAGAAGTGCTCAAAAAGATCTTTTCCACTTTTACATATCAAGCTAGCAAAAAATTGCTACTACAGAGCTGTTGTTCCTTATATTTTGTTTGTCAGAAACCGTAATTTGGTTAGGTCTCCTATGAAGATTAAGTGAGAAGACTGTACATCTTGCCATGGAATTTTCAAAACTGACATAAAAAATCTGAAATATGGAAACTGTTTTCATTAAGATTTCTGCTAGAAGTAGACTTACTGTAGTATTATGGGGTAGGAATATTACCTGTTGTACTAATAGGAAGAGCCTGGGATTTTAAAATTGTAATAATGAAAAAAAAAAAAGGATAAAAAACATGAGGAATTTCTAGAGCATTTGTAATTTACAGACTCAGCAGCTAGAAATACTAAAGATGTTTAAGAGATTTGTTCTTTAAGGAAATATTCTGGGATAAACTCATTAATAAAGGCTTTCCCCTGGGATGCCGAGCCTCAAGGATAGCTCAGGGGGAAGGCACAGCGTCACACAAGTGATGTCCCCCAATAGGCCTCTATCACATTAGCTTTAAAGGCTGGGTCCTGTCTCAGGCTCAGGTAGAAAGCAGTGTCAGCGGCAATGAAGAAGCAGGAGAGGGCACTCCATGTAGGTTCCATGAACAGAACGTAATTGAGGGTTAAAATCCAGGCACAGAATGACCAAGACCTCAGCGTTATCAGGGGTTTTTTACTGGGAACAGAAAAGTGGGAAAAGGGATTACAATCAATGGGATTCAAGGTACTGGGCAGAGTCCAGGGAAAGGGAACTAATGGGGATTTCATAGAGGAGGGACTTAGGGAAGGGACCAATGGAACATCGAGTAACAAAGAAACTTCTAGCACATATATATATTTAATGAGTGGGAATAAATAGGTAACAGCCTCATACATAAAACTAGGAGGGGAAAACAGTAACCAATTACAGAAAAACATGTAAATAACAGAACAGGAGGATTGTGGGCCCTCACTGTAACTGGATGTAGGGTGTAAAACATGGGCTTCTGACCCCCACAGTTTATTTTTAATGTTCTATTGAGTGGTTAGAGTGGTTGGGGCTGCGTGCACTGCCACATTCCCCCCATTTCATTCCTTTCTAACATAAAGTGAATCAATTCATTTGATCATTTCATAATCACTTATTTAAAACTTAGTTGAACAGCTGCTACAAATAATAAAAGGTAAATGGAAAGAAAGATCATATTGAGTGTATTTATAAGCACTGGCCGTATCCGAACGAGTTATCATAGATGCTGCACAATCCCAGTATGCTTCAGACATAACACTGTGCGAATTACGGAGATTACATGTAATCACCATCTTTATCTTCATTCTATCCTCAAGCATGCTGTGAAGGACAGAAATAGACTAGGTTTTATACAATATTTCCTCCTTGTTCATATATGTTAAAAAGAATGTAATTCAATTCCAATAACAGAAAATAGTTTGGAGTATTGACTTCTTCAATTTTTAAACTGGAAGGAATATTCATTTTGGTGCTTTCTTTGTTGACAATTTACATGATATCAAATAGAAGTCCACATAATGGCATCACATACGCAAAACAAGTTCTGGGGAAAGAAGACCAAAAAGCATTTCAGAAGAAGTTAAAATGCATTTAGAATGTAATAGTAAAGTTCTTAATACCAGGCACTTACTAAGAAATATTTTCCTCAGTGGTTAGTGATCCAAGATGCAGCTGATGACCATTAACTCCTCCCTGGTCATTAACTGTCAAAAGAACAAGAATTCAACCATGATTAAGAATCATTTGTTTAGTTCTTTAGTCACATTTTCAACACCCAAACCTTAAATCACAAAGAATTTACATTTTTCTGTTTCTTCAATTACAGTTTAAAGAAAGGAGAATCACCATCCATGAAGAATCATCATCATTCAGCTGTCAACATTTCCTGTTCACAAAGAGAAACTCCCAGCCTGATACATATATTATATATACAGGGCACATATGCCTGCACCTTCTTACCCAGTCAGGAATGGGCCAGTAACTGGCTGTCCTCAAAAAAGATTAAAGATGAGGCCAAAAAAATGTTTAGGTTCAGGTCATTTGGTAAAAAAGAAAACAAACAAAAATATTTTTAAAAATAGACTACATACAAATGATCTCCCACACAGAATTGTAAGATGTGCTTTCTCTAGGAGATATTCAGGATCAGGATCTCCTCCCTGATTATGCGGAGCACAGACTGCACATTGCTTAGAGAACTTGTTAGTGAGGTCCCTGGTAAAATCCTTTAGAAGATGCTGGGGCCCATCACTGCTGGTCACCTTTTAAACACCACTTTCTATTGGCACAGAGTCAGGCAATTCCAAAATGCTGGAAGTCAGACAGGTGAGACAGAAGGTCAGCTTGGCAGAGCAGGTATCTTTGGATTTAAGGTGACGAAAAGGAAAGTGAAAGCAAGGTTGGGTGGCATGGGAGGAATACAGAGATGCTGCTCACCACATAGTGATGAATTTGTGCATCCAAAGCTCAGCTGGAGTTGAAGCTGGCCAAGGCTGTGGCAACAATAAAAAAGAGCTTTTAAAAATATATTAACAGTTAAAGGCAGTGTAGAAATAACTATTAGAATTAACATTGGCCAGTCACATCATAGGGATGGTCACCTCGTGAACCAGGACACACACAAAGCAAGAGATGTTTAAAGCTTTCTTTGCTTTGGAACCTAGGAAATGACACAAAGATGTGTCAAGGGAGGGTTAAGCTGTGCAGGGCCAGGAGTTGGATTCAATGATCCTTGTGAGTCTCTTCCAATTCAGCATATTCTATGATTCTGTGATTATATAATTCTATGAAAATCGCAGTTAAGGATTAAGCAAAAATGATGATGAAGCAAATGATAGATGAGCAAGTTTACATCTTGACTCCATGAGATACAGCATTAATGCTCATCAGACTTCCCACCCTCAAAGGCAGGGTGATATCATTTCACTAATGTGTAATACTGAGCTCACATTAAATCCACCAAATACTATCAGGTCATCCCTTCATCCTCCTCCTTACCAACACCCATTGTCCACCACCTTTGTATAGAACTGACAGAATGGTGTTTTGGTCAGGAAATCAAGCTGAAAAGATGACCAGGTTAAAGCTACATCTGAGAGACAGATAAAATTTTGAAGACACTGATGTCTGCAGCCTGAAGTTACTGAAAAACTGAAGTAGTGTCTTGTATGTCCTGTGTGGGCTGTTTTGGTCTGATCTGGAAGCTTAAACAAAATATAAATGTGGAATGTCAAAACATCATTTTCACAGAAACACTTTTCTAGCTTTGCTTTACATGGCTGTTTTACAGACATGTTTTAGATTCTTGTTTATTGTCTATTTTATTGTGAGTTACTGTATGTATTGTATTTTCTTCTAATGGTAAAGTTGCTTCCCCATTTATGGAATATGAAGAGAAGAAATGTAAGAAGGAAAGTTTCCAGCAAGATAGTGCATATTCAGCAGAATGTCAGGAACCATTCATTATTTGCTGTTCATGGAAATTGCAGGTATCATGGTTGTCTGTCAGGTGCTTTCTGTGTGCTAAGCTATGCAGTCTGTCCGGTTTTGGAGGTGCCCTGTGTGGGGGTCTGACCAGCCCCTGCCCTGGCAGGAAGGCATGCTAAAATAAGGAGATTGCACAATCTCCTGCAGAATTATCTTAGGAAGGCCAGCATCTTTGGTTACATCGAGACAAAACAGACCCATGATCCTCTAGGAAACCTTATGTAGATTATTTGTTACCCATTGGTTTTCACCCTCTCACACCCACCCTTGTACCCCTATAAAGAAGGCCCCTCTCTCCCCTCGGGAGGGATCTGTCCTTGGTTTCCCTCGGCTGGTGCTGGACAAATAAAGTCACCCATGCGGAACCACCAAATGGACCTCTCCTCTCTCTTTCCCAGTCTGGCCTGAGGGGTTGCCTCACAGAGCAGAGCTGAAATCACTCACTGAATCACTAAAGAGCAGATGGCCTGCTGAGACAGGCATCTCTACAGGGCACCTGGGTGGCTGAGTGAAGCCACAGCCCTCTGGGAGACGGTTCCTTGCAGGATCCCCTCTACGGCTTCTTGGGTCTGAGCCTCAGACCCCAGCACCAGCCACCATAGCCCTGGAATGAGCATTTCATCTAGAGGGAAAGGGCTTCAGTAACTCTCTTTTGTTCTGTCAATGATGGAAATGGATACCAGGGAATGAAAGGGGAAAAAAAAAAAAAAAGGGAAAAAAAAATCTTAAAAAAACCAAAACAAATAACAACTGTTTATTAACAAAGCAAGATACCCACAAAGCAGAGGAAAAAAAAGAAAATTGAACCTTACGCCCCACCCCCACCTTGCCGCATGGCCAAGAGGCCAAGAGGCAAAGATAGCAGCTGTCCTTCTTTGTCTCTAGGAAGGGGGAAGAAAAAGAGTTCACACAGCAGCTGGATTTCTGGCGTGGGTCTTCTTCTTGCAGGAGGCAAAGCTGGTGGAGTTTAATGTCCCTTCTTTTTCTGGCGTGGTATTTCCGGGGCTTCTGACCGGCCGAGGCCATTTTTGCAGGCTCTTTGGGCTGATGAAAAAAAAGGACAAACTGAGGCAATTAAAGGCGAAAAAAACCCAACAAAACAACAAAAAGCTGTCAAAAGGATTTGCTTGTGGCCCTTCCAGGCCAGGGGAAGGAAAAAAAAACAAACAACAAACTCCAGAAGCTTCTTGCCTTTTCTTGGCAAAAATTAACCCAGCAAAGGCAAGGAAGTAACAAGGAAGCTGCCAGTCACTCCAAGGAGAGAGAGTTTGAGCACAGCCTGCGCATTCCCAGGCTCCGGCCCTGCCCCCTGGTTCATTTTAAAGCTGCAATAGCCTTTCAGGGCATAAAGCAGATGATTACGGATTAGAGCATCATCGTAAAATCACCTCGAGACACAGTCACATTGACAGGGTGGTGAGCTTGGACTACAGTATCTTTTCTTTCAGCAGTAAGTATCAATTTTGCCTTATTATCACATTCATGTCAGATGTTTTTTTGTTAAATCAGAACAAGAGCATATCTGATTTCCAGCTGCTTGCTACACACCATGACAACGCATTCATCAAAGCTTTTGTTGGGACAATTAGCTAGAAGGTAGGACGTTAGCACAGAAATATTAGTAGTTTAAATAAAACTAATAAGATTTACCTGGAGACACATCTTTCTACACCGTCTGTAGAAGCTTGCGAACAGAAACTGAGGTAACCTTAGATTTTGGGCATTTCCTGAGAAAGACTGCAACCACTTGGGGATGTACGTATTCTAAAATCTGGACTTCTGTCCCAAACACAACTTTTGTCCTGCAGGTCCTACCTCTGTCTCAGTGTTATCGGCCTTGTCATGACATTGCAATCCTCTCAGACTGAGTGTGCCTTCCCCTGTATTCTGAATGCCTTTATGAAACAGGAAAATAGATTTCTGAATTACACCAATAGTTAAAAATCATTGTGGCATTAGAAAAGATGAAGTAGTGTTTATATTATTTTTCCTTAACTAAAGAGAAAATGAGTATCTCCATCAACAAGCCTCCTTGTAGATGTGGTATCTACAACTGGCATGAAACCATGAAATTAAAACAGACCATCACTGAACCAAGACAAACACTGACCCATGGCTGCCCCCATGGTGTTGGAAGACCAGATAGTATTTCCATAAGCAAAGCATGAGACGTCTGAGCAAGTTGCACTAAAGAATGAAGGAAAGAATCCCCAATCAAAACACACATATTTCTCCTCTAACTTTTGTCTTGTAATGTGGAAATACAGTGTTATCAACTGTAAAATGTAGTTACTACAAACTAGTCTGTGGTAAAAATATAATGCCTCAATGGTTGACTTAAATTAGGAATTAAGGTGGTCATTAGTGAACTGGGTGGGAAAAAAAAAAGACAACCAAGACCACATCCTAAATTTCCTTTAAGCTCAGACTCCAATCATATTGTTTCACGGGAAAACCCAAGGACCAAGCAAAAGCAAGAATACTTCCAGTAGTACCCAGAGGTTGTTCCAGACTTTCCAAAAAATTTGATAATCAAAATAAAGTTGAATACATTTACAGTATTCTGAAGATAAAACCATGATATCACAAAAGTCATGAGAAGGAAGAAGTAAATGAGGAGGGGAAAAGAACAAACTAAAGGATGAAATGGCTCATCTCACTTTTTTAAGTATGGCAAGAACAGCTACAGATTTGTATTTTCTTGTCAACTTGAGGCCTGTTATTGGGACGTCAACAATAATTTTAATAGGATGCAACTCTGAATACAAAAACATATAGTAGCCCATACAAGGTGTTTCTAGCCTGTCTCCAGCAGATTTATTTTAAAATTTTGCATTTGTTTCCAGTGTTTAAACTCATATTTTTATAAGAGCTACATTTTTATAAAATACAAGTTTGCTGTCTTTTGTCCCAAGACCTGAAATAGCAAACGAGTTACCTAGCATTCTGAAAGACTTACTACTTTCTGTGAAATTAACTCCAATGCTACATAAAAAAAAAAAAAAACAAAGAAACAAAAAAACCCCCACACCAAAACCCCGTATAGCATAGAACTTGTGTTAGTTACATTTCTGTACTGCTGCACCCTTGAAAAATTCATCCTCCCAGTTTCCTCTTTTAATGCAGAACACTAAGCCTTTTGAATCCCTGTCAGGTATTCAACATCAGTATGTGGTGCTTTCCACAGCTTCTCAAGAGCCAGTTGGACCCACTACATACACTGTACCTGACAGTGACTCAGCTTCTGGGGAATATGGACACAAGTACTGCATGGTACTACACCTGTCAAGGGTTTTGGCACTGGTGAACTGTATGCCACTGCAATGTTTTAATTTGTCAAGGGAAAAAAGGTATGCTGACATGCCATGTTACAGATTTTACTCCTTTTTAGCCTGTGAAAACAATAAATCTGATTTGCAAGAAGCTTTCTAGAGGGAAGAGCTGAGGCTAATACCATAGAAAGAAAAGTTAATTTTGTTCAAGCATGTAAGTTTTTAAAAACAGATGACAGGGTAGAACTGGAAGTACTAAAAGAACTAATCTTCGTCATCCCTTTCCTTCTGCAGAGAGAACAGTAAGATTTAGTGGTTACTGATGTATTGCTCTGCATCAGATGCTGACAGTTACAATTTTACTTCCATTTTAATTTTCTGCTATGAATATGCTGATCTCAGCAAATGAATTTACTGCTTGAAGAAATAAACTCCCATTAGGATCTTAATTTTAAGAGAGAAGCAACTGCACATTCTTGCACTGTTAGATCATGTAGTCACTACAGTCTAGTTAATTTAATAGTTCAGAAGTATGCAGAGGGAGGGAAAGAAGGGGTGTCTCAATTTGTCCATCTCAGTTACTCTCTGAAGTAAGAGAAGAATATCCTTTCTGAAAAGAAATTACTTACTTAACACCAACTAGACCTGACTCCCTGTGATAATAACAAATAAACACTTCAAATGCCAGATAGCAGAATCACAGAAGACTTTGCTTTTTAATGCAAGTTAAAGCTCAGGTTTCCCTGAGATCTACATTGAACACTTCACCTCAAGTTGACTGAACAAGCCTGAGGTCTTAATGCAGTTGCTTCTACCTTTAGTATTTAAAATGGAGCTCAGGTACCCCTCTACATTGTACTCCAGTTGGAAACACACATAGATAGTTCCTTCAGGTATCTCAGTAAGTGAACTTACTTTTCAGGTTGCTGAGGACACAAGTCTTCAGTAGAGCTTTATGCAAACACTCTGAAGAATTTCCACAGTAAAACATATGGCTCATGTTAAAATAAGCAATATGCCAGCTTCCTAATAATGTTATTTTTCCACCCATAAGTGACGTTGAGCACTATTCTAAAAGGACATTATTGTTCCAACAAATAATAATGAACCTAATGAGCACACTTTTCTAATGGTTTTTCTTCCTCACCCCAAGAAGTGAATCCTCCATATTTCTAATTCCATATAACACATTACAAATACCACTTTCTAAACCAAATCATAAAATGGAAATGTGTGGAGAATATTTTGTCTGACATCCATAATGTGAAAAAGTTACAAGATAAAACTAATAGCTAGCACTTTGCTAGTTTCAGTATGAAAGTGAAAGACAACAAATATGTATTGAGAGCACCAGGAAATCCTTGCAAATACTGTGGAGTTCAGGGTGACTGAAATGCCTTCAGAGTGAGTCTAAACTGTTCAAAGAACAGATTCTTATAAATGAGACACTACCTAGCATTCACTGAGTATAAGATTTCACACTTTTTCCACAGAGAACGGAATAACAGCATTCAGCTCTACTGAGCCCAGGTCAGTTCTGCTGATGTTTCAAAAACCACAGTACTGGCTGACACTGTCTGTATATAAACAAAGTACACAAACCAACAAATGGAAAAATTAACTAGATCTCTGTTGTTGATCTGCTTTATCTGGGTAATTTTTCAAAACAAAGCAAATCTAATCATTGTTACCATATCAACTTTAATATTGCTCTTTATGTATGCAAGGGATATCATCTTGAAGTGAGACTTCTTTGAGTCTCAAATGCCATCACAAAACAATGTGCAAAACACAAGCTTTCTGAAATTGAAGAGTAAGTTCCAAAAGATCCATTAACATGATGTAAGGTACCACATAGAATGCCCACCAAATCTACTGCACAATTGTTTTCCATAATCATTCCTGCACCAATTTAATTTCTTCTTTCTTTCTGTGACTTCTCTTGAGATTGACTTCATGGTACAATAATCTTCCTTAGCATATAGCAAATAATGATAATATATTCTAGCAGAATAGGAAACAACACTAGCTAAAAGCTAATTAAATATAAAAACACCTAAATGAAATGTGTAAATAACTTTTCCCATTTTTATTCAGTTTCATTATCATGGAAATATACTTCTTGTATTCATGGACACTAAATACTTTGAATAAGTTACAGTGTGCTAAAATTTACCTGTATGTTTCCAATTTTCCATTATTTATGTAGCTTTGGTATGTAGGAGACAAATACATCTTAACTCCAGAATTTGGGAAAGATGTTCTAGTAGATCAAATTCTATCCCGTCCACATTCATTTCCATCCGAGTTTGTTGCCAACAAACTGTTGCTCTGTGGTGTAAGACCTTCAATGTGCATATCAACAATCCCATTATGTGATGCTCTTTCTGGCCCAGCAGTGAAATCTCTGTATGTATTTCATATGGTGGTCATAACAGCTACTCATTATGGTTTGTGAGTTTTACAAAAATTTTAGTTAGAAGTTTCTATGGTGTTCCAAGCAGTTTTATGTATGTTCTTTTAATTAAAAAGGGAGGGAAAAAAAACAAAGGGTTTTTTTTTTCTCAATTAATGCATGCAGCTTCCAGCAGCAGAAACCTTTCCTGCTACAAGCACCTTGGAAAAAAAAAAGCTCATTCACATTAGTTAGTGAAACTGTTATTTCACAATGTGCATTCCACGCATAGCCATAACATTCCAAATGCATCCATTATAACAATTAATTTAGAAGAGCAAAATTCTGAATTGACTTTGCTACAAATGCTTTAAAATTACTTTAAATCAAGTACATCTTAAGCACAGCGTGCACAATGTACAAGTTCAAAGGAAAAACAAGGAAAATTAAAATACTTAGCACTACTACATATCGGTTCTTGCTCATCTTACTTGCTTAGTCTTCTGGTACTTGACTGTTGCAATCTGAAGATTTTTTCATACAGCATTTTTGGATAGTGCCTTAATGCACCTTTTGGATAAGGTCCCTTAATACACTGCTGTTTGAGTGTAATGCAAGAAACCCCAGGAAGCATGTATTGTTTGTTTTTCACAAATAATCTCAACTGATTTTTAGTTTTCATGCCTTGAAACAGAAAAAAAAACAAACCTAGACCCTATGCAGTGCTTCAGGCTGGGGGAAGAGCAGCTTGAGAGCAATTCAGTAGAAAGAGACTTGGGCGTGTTGCCTGAGAGCAGCTGAACCTGAGTCAGCTGTGCCCAGGTAGCCAAGTAGGCCAGTGGCACCCAACTTGTATCAGGAATAGTGTGGCCAGCAAGAATAGGGAAACAATCATCCCCCTCTACTCAGCATTGCTGAGGCCACACATCATATACTGTGTCCAGTTCTGGACCCCTCCCTTTTGAAAGGACACTGAGGTGCTGGAGTGTGTCCAGAGAAGGGCAACAAGGCTTGTGAAAGCTCTAGAAAACACATCCTATGAGAAAAAGCTGAGGGAGCTTGGATTGTTTAGTCTTTCGAAGAGGAAGCTCAGGGAGGGCCTCATCGAGAGAAGACCAGAGGAAAAAACCTCAGACTGTTTCGGGAGATTCAGATTAGATAACAGAAAAGAATTTTCACTCTTAGGATGGTCTGGCATTACACCAGGCTGCCCAGAGTGTCCAGAGAGGTGGTAGAATCACCATCCCTACAGGTACTGAAGAGGCACCTGGATCTGGCACTGGGTGATGTGGTTTAGTGGTAACCGTATTGGACTGGATGATCTTAGAAGTATCTTCCAATCTTGGTAATTCTATGTTTCTATGAGAATACAGAAAAACCTTCATTGCATTAGTCAATATTCCTCCAGGTAATTTGAGGACTGCTTCTGGAAACTGTGCGAAGAACTTTTAACATTTCCATGGGAGACCAAATAAAAATATATTAAAAATTCTTGAGCAGCTTCTTAGATGGAATGGGCTAGGACATTTAGTCTTTCAATGCCTTAGTGGCCAACTGTCACTTTTAAACTGGAAAAAAATTTAATTAGTCTTGTGTAATTCTGAAACCTAACAAAGCTCACGTGCTTAGGTCTGCTCACATAACTAGCTTCAAAATTTTGAAGAAATTAATTAAAAACTAAACAAAATACCCATTTGACTACTCCCAGAATGGTAACTTCAGTACTCAGAAAATGTCTAATAGAGCTTTTTAGCAAAACAGGCAAGGAAAAAAAGAGTGTTTTTTCTACTGTACCAATAAAAAAAATTCTAACTCCAAAAGGCCCCAAGGCAAACTTTTCTTATCAGATCAAGTATTTAGGAAAACAGAAACACCCCAAAAACTTGTAAAATTGTAGTGAAAAATGCAGTAAGATCAGTAAAGTAGGGTAGACTTACTGCTACTGCAAATGAATTAATGATATCTAATTGCTTTCAATTGCAGTTGTTTTCTATAGCTTTCACGGTCTTCCCTATGGGTTTCATGCTGTCAGTGAGAGCACATGTCTGTCTGAATGTGTGAATGTGATGAGAAAACCGTTTCATGGTAGAAGCTACTGCCTCAGTATCTCTGAGTTGTTTACATCCTTTTCCTTACAAGAATGTATGCATCTGCTCAACTTGAAATTTAAGGACACTTTAATGGAACTGCACCCATGATGGGATCAAAACAATAGGCAAGGCCTTTTCCATCTCTTTTAGTAAACACGGTGTGCAAGAGACAGTTCTTCAATAATAAGTACTAACTAATGTCAAAAATGGTATCTGTATGAAGTCAGAGCCCTGTTGAAATGAAACCTACGTGAATCTGACATTTGTGTTACCTTGAAGACTTTTAAATATAAAAATAATTACCTGGAGTACTCTCAGTATTAGTTATTGCAGGATTAAATGATAAATCCTCAATTTCTGGTTTCTTCATCCAGTTTTTAAGGAACCATTAGCAGTCATAAAGTTGCTTCTCAGTGCAATTTCACTGAGCATCTACAAAGGGCATCTACTCCTCCAGATCTGCATTCCATCACCTAGCTGACCTTTGGCTGTATATAAAGGCCAGTGACTGAGTTATAACTTTCTCTGGTGAATGGC
>JACBWW010000060.1:355675-452163 GCA_020086605.1 Lanius collurio | reverse complement strand
TGTATATATTCCAGATTGAAACTCAAGCACTTAAATTAACAAATATTTTGATTTTGCAACCCCGTTATTCTATCATAACTATTTACATTTTCCTACAAATACAAAAAAGTGAACTTATGCCATTCAGATAACATGTGAAAATATTTCTAAAGCATAGCCAAACTCACACATTCCTGAGTGTTCCTGCAGAAAAATCCCCAAAGGCACTAGCCCAGATTATGTGCACATTAAGACCTTTTTAATCATACACGGTTCATTCAATACACCAAGTTAGTTGTTTTCTCTCACCACAGTAACATTTAGGGATAAATGGGGTTCAGTCAGCTCAGTTCAGTTTAGTTTTCCTGTTTTATGATCAGAGTATTCCATCTTGTTTCAATTAAGTTACATACCAGAGTTTTAAAATTAGACTGGAAATTCCAGTGTAACTTCTTTGGATAGCAACAATGGAATACTAAACAATGTTTAGCAAATTAGAGAAGACTACAGATTCAAAATATTTCAAGTTGTTCAAATGTTGAATATGATCTTTTATATTTAGGCAACAATGTACAAGAACTTTGGTACAAATATTGTAATAATGCTTATTTTTACCACTTTCTTTCAAAAGTCCCTGATTTGTTCATAATTTATGCGTGTATAACAGATATATTTTCTGAAGTCTTTCGTGGCAGGGCTTTAGTTAATGGTGGAGGCTTGTAGAAATACACTGCCATGACCACAAAGATGATTGTGATGGTTTTGCAAGCAGCACCTGAATGCAAAGAACAGGAGAGTCTTTATTGCACTCACTTTCAGTAGCAGATTTCAGTAGCAGATGCGGTGTTCCACTCATTTATAAGGCTTTATATGGTGATTTACATATACCCTGTAAGACTTAAATTCATAGCTTCCATTTAAATGTATTTTACACAAATAGCAAAGGTCAGCTAAAGGCAGTCATCCGACTGAATTCAGACCCCTCACTTTCCTGCCAGTTTTTGCTTGCAGCAATTACCTTTGTTCAGTTCTGTATTTCTTCACCCCATTCTAGCCTGACGTGCAAATCTTTCCTATTTCTTGTTTCAGTACTGTCAGTCATTATATCAATATTCTGTTTTCCAGAAACTAAAACTTAACACATAGAATGAATGTTAAGTATTCTCTCATCAGCCATCTTAAAAAGTTACAGAAAGGTGTTTGTGCAACTTGGAAGGCCAAGGAGAAGAGCAAAACAGTATTGTATTTTATCACAAGTATGCCAAAAGATCCTTAAACCTCAAATTGTGATTACTGCTATTTCAGTTTCAGGATTAGTCATCAGTACTTCAGTTTACACCCTGTAAATACCAAAATTGCTAGAAGGCAGGACAACAGCACTTATCACAGATGCAAGCTCAGCCTGCCCTCTCTCCCACTAGCATATATACCTCACATTTAAAGTGAACAGATTGTTAAACAAGTCAAGAGTTTTTCTGACTAGTGTTCAGAGATATTTTCAAGAACTTTATATAAGTTAGGGGAAAGAACTGAAATACGAAAATAAAAAGAAAGCTCCCCAGCCCTTAACTGCCAATACACCAACTCAGATAATCACAGAATGGTTTGGTTTGGAAGAGAAGCTAAAGACTGTCTAGTTCCAACCCTGTGCTGGGAGCAGGGACACCTTGCACTAGATCAGGTTGCCCAGGGCCCCATACCTTGAACAGTTCCAAGCAGGGAACATCCATAACTTGTCTATACAACCTGTTTCAGTGCCTGGATATCCTCTGAGTAAACAGTTTCATCCTAATATCTAACCAAAACCTACCCTCTGACTTTCAATCCATTGTCCCTTGTTGCATCACTATGCTCTCTGATAGAGGCCTCCTCTATCTTTCTTATAGGCTCCCCTTCAGGTACTGAAAGGCCACAATAAGGTCAGCTTGGAGACTTGACTTTCTCAGGCTGAACAATCCTAATTCTGTTAGCCTTTTCTTTATAGCAGAGGTGGTCCATCCCTCTAATCATCCTCACATCTCTAATCATGCTCACTGCCCTGAAGACAGACTGAAGTGTAAGCCAGTCCCTTAAAAATCTAGTGTGACAATGAAGCAAGACCAAAGAGCAAAACTATTTTGTGTTACTATTAAATGTTATTTAAGTAGCCTTTTAGGTTTACTTACTGTGGTGTTTCTCCTTCCATAATATTGTGCTGACCATTTATGAAAAAAAAAAATTTAAAAAAACTGCTGCTAAAATAATTCCCATCTATCACTTAGCCTCAGTATATCTATTACCTAGTATATGTATCTAATATAAAAGACTTACTTATGCCCATCAGCAAATAAGCCATTCTTTCATTGTCATATACCCAGCAAGCTCCTTTAGTTTCACATTCATTGATATCCCACAGAGTGCAACTTTTGTCTATAGCAATGCCAAACAAAATTGGTCCAGGAATAGTACCTAAAAAACACAATAACACGTTAGAATGTTTGAGTTACTTGGCATACCTGGTGTTCCTGCGTACAGTGAAATGCCAAACTGGTGGGAAAGAAAATGGGAAAACCAAACACTACACAAAACATTTCAATCAAAGTCATAGGCCTCATATTACACAGTAAATCTGCACCTAACACTGCTCTCAATTAATAGCTAGGATGAACAGAGTTAATTCTTTATACAGTTCTCACTTTGTTAAGCAAAAGGTTTATTTAAAGACTTGAGCTTCTTAACTTCCTCGGTCTTCATTGTAAAAAAAAAGTAATTAGGATCGGGGTGAAAACAACTAATCAAGGAAGCAGGAATTTAATTGAAAGGAAAAAAATTCCCTTTCTTCTGATCATGCACACCAATCTGTTCCAAATGAAGAGAAGTGAAATACCATTATGTTAACGTGTTCAGTTTTACATTTCTTCCTATGTATCAAAGCTTCCAGTAAAAATTTCACCCCCAAAAAGCAGTGTTTTTAAAATTATTCTTGCATAGGTTTTATCAACCCTGTGTGATTTTTGTGTGTTATAATGCACAAGTGTCTTGCATCCAGGTATAGCCAATTTTAGAATAAACACACCAGGTACATTACTGCATGTCTACCCAACCTACTCAAGGCCCAAGCTCTCCTAGAGCTAACCAAGTAGCTATGTCCCTCACCAGATCTTCAGCCTAAAACCCTTGTGTGATTCCTAAAGTCTGCAACAAAAATATGCTGCTGGTAAGTAATGTTGTTAATTGATGCCTTCTTCAGTCATAGTACAGGCAGTGCAAAAGGTTCTATCACTCCACAGTGAAGTCAGGAGTTAGAACTGTATCATAAATATCTGAACTCTGAATAAAGAAACAGAGAGACCCTCATACAACATTGAGCACTATCTTCCAGTTAATTTCTACCTGTGAGGACGTTTGCTTTTGTTACACCTTATTTGTAGAATGACTTAAATTAATCACAGTTTGAATACAGCAAAGCAAAACTCACACTGTTAGATATGTGATCTCAAAGGAGAGGGAATGACTACAGTACTAAATATTGGCATAAAAGGCCAATCAGCAACTGTGTCTTGTCCCAGTCTTGAACAAATATGCTATTTAAAAACAGTCTACTATGAAAACAAGAATTTAAATTATGTCTGAGAAAATTTGAATTAGTGTGGACCAGAAAATACCTACACATAGCTTTGTTTTACTTAAGGAGATTCATCTGTCTTACTGAAATGCTGGAGATGCTTAGATTTAGAATTTAAGTATTCTATTTCCCACATCATAGTCGATAATTATTTATGTATAATTTCAATACATGCTAAAATGAGTCAAAGGTACTTTAAAGGAAAAAAGAAGAGGAAAGGGACCATCTTTTCACTTTTCTTTTAACTTCTGGATTTCAGATGTTAACTACATGAAGCTTTTTTCTATTACATCAGGTTTTTTTATCTCAGCTTTCAAAATAGGCCTTCTTCTGGGGAAAGTAACAACAGATGCCTTTAACTGAAAGAATGACAGTTACCTGTATTTGGTTTGTGCTCATAAGACTAAAAAAGGCTACAGAGAGCATGAATATCCTATTAACAAGGAATTTGAATCCAGATGGTACCTTACAACAAATATGTCCTATAAATCAATGACAAACTGGTTCAAGCTCCTCTGAAAGCTTCTTAATGCATTATTTAAAAGTCTAGAAAACAATGTCAAATAAGTAGATTATTCAGAGGCAAATGTTTCAACAAGAAAGTCATACCTAGTAGTCGCAGAAACACTAACTGTACTCCAAGAGCAAATGAGCGCTGTTTATCTGGCACACACCTGTAAACAAGATTTGCAGTTTAACACAGAGTAAAGAAGTTCCACTTCTGTGCTGTGACCTTCAGTGAATATGCTTTGTCTCTATATACTCTTTTAACCTGTTAACTGCTGAAGGGTTCAAAATCCAGCGCGCAGAACAAGTAAACGAACTATTTCAAGTGGTGTTTAGATAAAAGATAGAAACAACAGCAGTAGACCATCAAGAAATTTTGAATTCAACTAGTTTAGCAAAATAATATAAATAAAAAGGAAGCTTTCTATCAGCCCCCTGGTGTACTGTTGAACACTTTTTCCATAGAACAACCAAGGAAATTAAAACAGTGCTAGGATTCAATCCCGAGCTACTATACCTAAAGAAGCAATACATTAACTGAGACTGGACTACAGCACAGCACAACATGCTGCATTTCCATAATCTTTGCATATATTCATCTGACCTTAGGAATAAACTGTGCTGGCCTATGCTACACAAACCAATATATTGATTTAACAAATAGCAGAATTCACCTCTTTATCTCTTACCTATTTTAAGATATTTTTCCAGAAACAAACATTCTCATGAGGGCATCTTAAAGGTGCTACCATAAAGGTTAAATACAACCTAACTTGCTTAATTTATACAATTTAGTTTCAGAAGAACTACTTCCTTTAAGAAACTGTATCATGTCTTTTAATAAACTCCCAGTGTTGAAAAAGACCATATTTACACATTCAAAAGTTATTCCCACATTCAGGAGTATGTGTGAGAATTAGCCACATCAAAACATCCAAGATGAGCACTTGTCAGCAGTCAGTGTTAGGACTCTATTACCCATAAAGGCAATTAAGAGAAATGAGTTTCACATCATGGAGGTGAATAATTCTAGCAAGAGAACAGTCATGAATATTTGATTTTATATTTGAAATTGCACAAAACAGGCTCACCGAAAAGATATCAGAATATACAGTAAAATTTACAGACATTTAGATATTTAAATTAGTTTTTGAAAATTTGAACTACTTACAGTCCTTTTTTCCATAAAAACTGTTTCACTATTTCAGATGAATTATATATGGATTCAAATATCCAAATGCTACTGCTTAGAATTATTGAAACAAAACTATGTCAGCTCAATTTTGAAGATAATGTAGAACTCACATTATTCTGCCCACACACCAATATGACAAGCTGGTAATTCCAGATTTACACCCAACCTGGACAAGAGGCTATTACAAAGTCTCTTGTTTATGGTTTAGGATGTTATTGATTTCCTCAGCCCCCTGCTAAAGGGCATCTAGCCACATCCTCACAAAGCAACATGCCTATGCATCATGGTTATCTTTTCACTGAAGTTTTAGAGGTACAGGGCAAACTTCAATATAAAGCAAAACACCTGTACATTCAGAATGAGAAGCACATTTTAAAATTCAAAACAAAACAAAAAAATAATCAGCAATTTGAAAGACAGCAAAACCACTGGTTAACTTGCTATCACGTGTTATATTAATGACCACCATACATTACAATATCAATACCATGCGAAGCAGTTTACAGTGCTTGACAGTTTTCAAATAAGAACTCTGAACTGAGACAGGAATCAAAGGCTGAGAATACAAGATTAATTGTTATTTTGTCCATTTCCTGATAATTTGAAATGTTGAGACTATCAATAGACAAGCTAGTCAAACAAATATTTTCTTCAAAGGAAATGGCACATTTATTCCTTTTTGCTTTAACTAAAACAGTCAAGAGTGCTCCCATAATACAGATTTTGCTACATGTAAGAAAGAATTTTTTTTAATAGATTCAAAACATGTCCACTAAGAAGAGTGAACAATGGTATGAAAGTCCTTTGTTTAAAGTACTGCTTGCTTACTACACAAACTTGTTCAAATAGTGCATTGCAAAGCAAAACAAATAAAAGTGTTTCACTGATATTAGTTTTCCCAAGAACATTTCTTTCAGACATACCTGAGAATGGCCACAGTTGTTGGAGTATTAGCCATAAATGTAAAAACAACAGCAAAAAAGAAGAAGGTCAGGAATAAAGGTAAAAATTTGCATTGTGTTGGACATTTCCCAGGGACAGCTTCAGAACTGAAGTCTTCTGAACCATCTTCTCTTTTTGGTTTCCCAATACAGGAACAGTTGTGGTATGTCTACAAATAATTTATAAGACAAAATTTAGCTCCAAGAATGACACAAAATGACACTATTTTGGTAAATTTTCATTGTACCTGCATCACACAAGACAAGAATGAACACTGACTTTACCATACGGGAAACAGTCCGTTTCCTGATGAGCACATGACACTAATTTTTAAAACAGGTTCATCAGAACTTGACTGATCCAACTCACCAGAGCAAAAGATATTTTTGGCTTTTTGACATAAAAGGACAGTGATAGTCTCCACTTTGTATGGAGCACGCTTTTAGCAGCAAGAATAAAAAACTTGCAGAAGTTAGAGGCAAACCATATGCAGACAGAGATGAGATCTACTCTTAAGACTTAAGCAGGAAGGAATAGAAGCAATATAGGACCACTCTTATAAGCAGGTGAAAAATTGGAATATACTCTTCATCTAAATCCACAAAAGGTTGTTTTCAAATAAAAAAATACTGCGTCAGTGAAGTGTGAAGTAGTTAGTCTCCTACATTTTCTTATGGATAATACCTCCTCTCATTTTCCAATATAAAAAGCAAAAAGGCATTTTCTGGGTCAGCTTCCCTTTTGGATCTCTTTATTCCTCCCACATCCCTGCTCAAGAGTTTGTTGTACTAATAGAGACAAGTACAGAAAGCCCCTCAGTTCTGGGAAGGCTTGATAATACACAGGCACTTTCATGGCTTGCCATTCCTGCATCAGGGGCTACTGACATTCAAGTTTTCAAAACTCACACATTTTGTCACATATACAATAAAGATTGCATTTTACTTAAAGATATAGATGGGAACTTCAGGTAATGTCAAGACAATTGCTGACTTTTCTGATTGCCAATTCCACATAAAGTACATTAAGATTTAACTTATTATCAGCATTAGAAAGTCTGATAGAAGTACACTTGCAAAATGGCATCACACAAGTGAGAAGTACTGTGGCTAACCAGTAAACCCTTACAACAAAGAGAGGCTCAGAGATGGGAGAAAGAGATGTGCCCAGAAAGCTCACAAAAAATGCAGGCTGTTAAGGACCAGAACAGTTGCAAAGAAAGCTATACAGAAAAGAAAGAGCTATGCCACTTCAGTGAATTAACCCTTGGAGTAAATGCTTCTTCCAGAGTTCATTAAGAGAATGGAAACGTTTTCCTAAGTTAGTCAGACCAGCATGAACATGGCAGGTAAAGGGCAGGGAGTGTGGTCAAACAGGTCAAACTTCAATATAAGCTGTACATTCGGAATGAGAAGCACATTTTAAAATTCAAAACAAAAAAAATCAGCTATTTGAAAGACAGCAAAACCACTGCTTAACTTGCTATATACTTGGTATAACATGTTATAATAATGACCACCATATATACAACATCAATATAACAGGAAGTAGTCTACAGTTCTTGACAGTTCTCAAACCAGAACTCTGAACCAACACAGGGTATAAAAAGCCAGAGAAGTACTGGAGAAGTATTAGAGAGCAATGGGCTTCACCTGGCTTCAACCCATGTATGCCTTCCCAACAACTGGGGAGGCCCAGCACTGTGACAGTGAACGTTAGAGACTGGCAGTGGGAGTCACACTGGTACCATAAGTGAACAGCGATTGCTGGATTTTGCTAAATACAACCTACATTTGTATTCTGTTTTCAGCATATTTTGCATCATTCTGATAAATCATCAGGATTTATCAGGAAACATCAACTGTCATCAAGTAAACAAACTTAATAATAAACCTCACACTTTCATAAGTGGAATGCCTAAAAATACCTGGTCAGAGTATATCTCTTAGTAACTGCCACTTAAATTCATAAATACTGCAATTTCCTGTCATACTAAGGGAAGAACATTTTGAAATATAGCACATTTTACAGGAAACCAGAATAAACTATGTCAGCTATTTTCATGGCATAAAGTACCTTTTCCATGTTGTTAAAAAGATACGAGGAACATCCCGCAAAACAGGGAGAAAAATACTGGACTTCATCTCTGCCACAAATTGGGTAGTACATGGAGCGCAAACACCTGCAGTTAGCGTTGCATGGTGCTGTTAAATTATACAGAGTGCCTGTTCTGAAAACCAGAAGTTAATAGGCTTTTAATAAAGCAATTGAAAAACAGAAGATATGTAAATAAGTAATGTAATATTTATAGCATATTTTGAAATATTCTATTCATGTTATTTATACACTTAGTTGTTTAAAAATAAGCAGAGTAGTTAATGTTCTTGAATTTCCATTTATTATACACCTAATTATTTTTATGCTATTATTCCTTCCAAAGATTATTCCTCCAATTTCCACACACAAAAATGATCACAAAATTTTGCATCTCAGCCCAACTCTTCCATGCAGACATCTAAACTGTATGAGCACTAATACAACTGCATATGTTAAATGCCGAGTACAATGACACACCCTGAAAGACCTTGAAGATTTTCTCTGGGTGTTTAGGGAATAACTAATAACTATCAGAGTTTCCTCTAACTCTTGCTTACTCTATTTACTTTCAATTCAGGCATTTACTTTCAGTACAGGTCATCATATGGTTTTATTTGAAGTAGTCCTACTATATTATTAGCATGAAAAATCACTTTGGGTTCTGTGAGGACTGTCCCAAGGCATAAATGGAGAGAATGAAAACATCCATTGATTTTCTAATAGTAGTTCATTAATAAGTAAAGAATTTTCACAGGTTAAAAGTCCAGTCAGCTAACACTGGGTTACAAACACTGCCAGTAGAGTTCAAATATTGTACTGTAAAATGAAAGTTCCACATTAATTATCAAAAAGGCATGTTTCTTCATGAGCATTTGAGATGGCAAAAAATACTGATAGGAGAAATAGTTTATCTAGGAATTAACTTACATACATTCAAACTTCAAATGGAATATTAGGGACATCATAAATACATTTAAACTCCATTTGGTTGTAGTACAGCAGAAGCCCACTAAATTAATTTGTGTTTTAAGCCTAAGCAAACTAATTCCAGTTCTTCTAAGTACAGCGCACCATCACAAATTCATTAATCACAAATTTGTACATACAGTGCCTTGCTAGCCTGTGAGGCATGCAAATCCTAGAAATATTTAAAATATTTAATCCGTTTGGTGGAATTTGTCGTGTCTACATGAGTAGAGAGTGTCTTTTTCCCCCGACCTCCAAAGAGGGACTGATCATTTCATTATGGACAGTCAGAAAAAAATAAAACAAAAAAGATATTCCTGGCTTTTTAAAAAAATCTGTCAGATAAGGCCATCAATTGCTCTTTAAAAAACTCTATACAAGTTTTTAAACAAGAGTCACAGAGACATGTGGAAATGAACAAAGTACAGAAAGAGCCACTGCACTTCTGTTCCTTCAAATTTTCTAGGAAGCACTGGGCAATACAATTTGGCAAAACCAATTATTTAAAGTGCCTGTTAGACAAAATAAACCATGTTAGTTCTGCTAACAGCCTAATTTAGTAACAAACAGTACATCTACTAGTAAGATGATGTTTTCATTAACACAAACAAGTCACCCTGTACTCATATAATTCTGAGACTAAAGCTGCAAAATCTTCCCTCACCTCGCCAGGCAATTTTTCAACAGGAAGATAATGATTGCCATGAAGGATTACTTGAAATTCAACACAAAATCTACATCGAATTCCAACTCAACTCTCAGAGGAGGCTCATAATTGATTCTTTCAGAAGCATTTGTTCAGTAGCATATGCAGGAAGCAAACACTTGGCTGTTCTTCCATGAATTTATAGATTTATTATGTTTTTAAAGCTACTGCTACATATTTTATTTCTTTGTGGAAAACAGTTTAAGAACTGGCACCGTGTTGGTGCCACTAACTATTCTGATGCACATATCCAGTAAAATTTATTCCAACATGTAACACTGAATTTGGTAAAACAGAGTAATTTTTTGTAATGGATACTGAGGAAAAAGATACCTTTCAGGACTGGTTAACTTCAAATTGCTGTTGATAAGTGTTCTTCAGCAACAGTTATGCTACATAACTGACAAAGTTATACAAAACTGTTAAATACAAATAAGCTGTATTTAACTTAGGAGGAAAATCAGTTCAGCTGTAACTTTTGTCAGCTGTTTATTATCATAGGACCTGATATAAAAATATGTATAATGTCATATACCATTTTCTATACCATATCTTCAGCATTTTATTGACGAATACAGATTCTTTTGGTCAGTATGTAACTATAAGCTTTCTACAACCAAAACCCGAATTCTGATTTTCACATTTCTGAATTGTCCAAGGCATCTGTCTACTAAATTTTTTTTAGACTGTAAAGCAAAGCCATAGTTTAGGCGTCTATTTCAACACTGGCCTTTAAATATACTCTCAATTTATATAGCAAGTTGTAAAGATGAAATCAGAATGAGCCATAACTTGGGCTTTAAGGTTTTTTATTTTCTTTCAGTCACCAGTGGAGGGAACTTTGTTGATTCTCTTTGCATAGCTTCTGGTAAAGGAAATACAAATGAATATTTGAGTATCATCGCATTAAATTTCTACTTTCCACCAACTTGCACATACATTAGAGGCTATTAAACCAATTTCCTCCCCAATCCATCTTCTTCTACCTGTTTTCATTGTACACATCATGCTATTGTCTCAGTAAAGAGCAACACTCCTCTTCGCCATCTTATTTAGCTTCAAGTGTCTTTTTATGCATTGGAGCAGAACTATCAGATCATAATTTTGTACAAGATAGTGGTACGTAGCCCTTGTCTAAAATGGGGTATTTGGGAAAACAATAAAAAGGTATTGGTAAGTTATTCACCAACTTACACAGCACAAATCATGCCTACGATTTCCTCACATGGCATCTAGCAGTCCCTAGGTACCCATCTACTAGAGTTACTTGGCACAGAACCATCTGGCTCTTTGGCAGACCCTCAAACAGTTGGTGTTGCCTCTGGCTCTGTTAAATCATGACAGAGTAACTGACCACTTGAGAGCAGACTTTTGCAATAGCTAGCTGCCTTCCTCCCACTTTTAAAAACTGCTAGCTAGTGTGTACTATTTGAAACTATGGGAAATGAATAAATATTAACATTAAACCCACAAGTGCACTAAAATATATTTACCTATTATATGTTTCAGAGACACCTGCAAAAGGTTCATTCCCGCATTTAGCAAATAAAAACACTGTGTTTAGTATTAGAGCCACTGAACAAGTGCTTATCATGAACTTGATTATGCTTTTGCAATCCATTTTGCACTTGGAAACCAAGACACCACTTATGACTTGGCCTAGCGCTGCTGCTGGAATTAGTACAAGTCCTAGAGGAAAACAAGACAGAAGCAGTTACATAAAAATGCAAGACATAATTGGCAAGCAATTAAGAGTGCAATTTTATGCTAAGAAAAACTAAAACAGGTGTAAAATGCAGTCCATGTAATATTGTTTTCAAACCATATGACCAGAATCTAACTGCATTTACATTGCAGTAATTTATTCTACTGTTACATCACCTTCAGCTTTTCCAGAGGTTTAACTGGCCACTGTCATTTATTGTTGTCTAAAACCCAGTTCAACACAGCCAAACTAGTGCTTAGAAGCACAATGAGGCAGGAATCTCTGAACACCAGTAGGCATCTCCATGAAAATAGAAAATACTTTCATTCTTTCAGTGGTTTTTGATGTGTCCATGTTCTTTTTTATACTTTTGTTATGAAGTTTTTAATAAGAGAATATAACCACTATTATGTAAGAGACACCACGAAGATGCATCTACTGAAAGATTTAAAGAAGTCTAAGATCAGTGGGTCAGTTTTGCTGTCATAGTCCACATAGTCCACAAGGATTTATCATCTTTGCACTTTAGATAATTAATTGAGCATTTTTATATAGTTAATCTATAATACAACATAGATCTCAGTATAACTTACATTGCCCTGAGACAGCTAACTCTAGAGACAGTTTGGGTATGGTGACAAAACTGCCCAAGCCACAGATAGCCATAGTCAGCGATAGCTTAAATAGTTTCCGTGGCCATTAATAGTACTTAGATTAGCTAGCTCAGTTCAGGTACAGCCAGTTTTCAGCATTACTGTAGGCATTTCTTTAAAGCTGTTCATTTAATAAGCACTGTCCATATTTTCAACACAAAGACATTCAGACAAGGTCTATGGACAAAAAAATGCAACACTCACTTTTCTACTTTACTCCTGGTTATAGGTTAGCAACTCAGCATGTATTCCAATGTATTTTTATGTAAAACTTGCAGATGCTGTGTTTTGATGCAACAATACCATCTAGTATTGCCCAGAATAAGTAATTTAGAAAGTCTTTCTCAAACACATTTCTGTTGGAGAAAGAGCAGCTCAACTACCATAGTTATATTGCAGAACTCTACAGCTTAGCAAGATATATTCTAGAAATAGTAAGTCTGCATATTGCAAGCATCTGTAGGCATTAAGGACATTTCTGCCTTGATCTGGTTGCTATTCTTCAGAATTAATTGTGTCAAAGTTAATCATATGACCCTCCTGAGCACAGCTCTTCCATGAGGTATTTTCTATTTCTCCAATACTCAGTTGTTCATAGCTTTTTCCTGTTCTACCTATTACTTCCGCATATCAGATAATAAATACGTGACACAAAGCCAATTATAGAAGCAGTTACAAATAGCTTTATTCCATATTCTGATTAGTCATTTTATTGCAAACTCATTGTAATTGTCAGTGGAATTAAAGAAGAGAAAGGCAAGGTCAGCTTCTTATTTGTCATGAACACTGTTTTTTTTCTAGCTGCCCTTCATCTTGATTGTTTTACTAGGGATTAAGATACTAATGTTCCTTCAGCCAATTTTAAATAAAGAAAATTAAACGTTTTTCACCAAGAATATGAAAAGAATAAACTAGTGTCATCAGCACACAAAATCCTCATTCTACTTTGAAAATGAGCATCAAGTCTTCAGAACCTACAAACAACAAGTAGAACTACACCCTTGATGAATTAAGTACTAGAGTATTAGGCAGGCAAGAATAACAAAAATACTGTTCTGATTACTGTATTCCATCTAAGTGCATTCACAAACATCTCACACAAAAAAGATAACCATATAATCTTCCACCTGTAATGTCAATGAAGTATTCAACACCATATGTTTAAGACTTAAAAATAAAAAGCCATATTACCTCCAAGAGTTGCTGAAAAACTTGACGACTTTCCAAACTGATTTTCTATAAACTTCGGTAGAAATGTGGCAAATCCAGTGGCAACTAAAGCCTCTGAGGAACTGGCTATTATTAGACTCATAAGCACTGGATTCCTCAGCAGTATCTATAGGGAGAAATTATCATAATGCTCTGGAAATTATTTTATTTTGATACTGACTAAAGTAGAAGTCACTATATTTTAAAAGTAGGTAATCTGAAGTGGAACTTCAGTAATATGCTCTTCTAAAAATCTCAAGTATCAACAAAATGAAGGTGCATTAAATTATCAATAACATTGAGGTCTTCCCTATCACAACGTGATAAACCATTTCTAAAGATATCTAACATCTGATAAAGAATTTAATTTCTCAGAACATATTCAGTTTTAGCAAATTTGAGATTTTTCTTACCAGGAGAGCCACAGGAAAGTCTTTAAAACTTTGTCCAATATTGTTGGTCTGAACCAGTACCTGACTTCCATCATCATGAGTTTCAGAGATTTTTTCAGCCTGTATTTTTGCAGTTCCTATAAATGGTTGTATTTATCAACAATGAAAACATTGAATACCTGAACTCTTAGACAATGTCAAAAAACTACAAAAATTTGTGCTTCCTTTACTTGGGAAAGCTATTTCAGATATTATAGGTCTTCTTGCCTGTTTTATTGATACAGATTTGTAAAGAGATCAATAAAGTATTGTTGAAAGATTTTTGTTGAAAGTATCACAATTCCATTGGAAGGTCTTGGCTGCAATAAGATATTATCAAGTACTTCCTAAAAACTTCAGTGTATGCTGAAGCCCCCTTTTTTTTTTAACTCACCCTCACATTCTCCCATTTCCTACTCAATTTTTTCTTTTCCTCTATCATTTCTCCTTCAATATTAGTATAGTAAGTCACTTTGAATGCTCATGGAATTTCCACATTATTCTTGGTGGGTAACACAGAAGCTTTAAATATAGTCTTGGGTGCTTAGCTATAAGCATCTTTCCAAGTCAGACCACCAGTTTCCATACTTAGGTACATGTTTCCAGTCCTACTGTACATCATTATATAGAATCATGGAATGGCTTAGGCTGAAAGGGGATCTTGAAGATCATCTATTCCCAATGCCCTGGCCCTGGGCAAGCCCACCATTCACAAGATCCTCCCTCTAGCTGATTTGCCTTGTATTAAAGGCTCATATTGGAGGGGGAACAAAAAAAAAGGTACTTGTCCTCAGATTTTAGTCAAAGACAGTCAACTGAAAAACAAAATCAAAGAAGAAACATTCAGTCCAGTAGTCTATAACTTGCAAATATGAACATCTCACTTACAAAGTAGCCAAGTATTACTAAACCTTTACCTGGTAGGTGCCTCGGAAAGCATGAAAAAGGTATTATAAGAAGCCAGATTGCAAAAAAACATATAAGAAATCCTATCCACCATGCTCCAAGCCATCGTGGGTCATCTTGATCCACTTTTGTACTGGAAAAGTAATTCAGAAAAAGAAGGTTTACCTTTCTGAGTTTCAGTGAGCTGGAATATTTCCTTTTGAAACTAATTTAAAAGAAAGCCTTTTAATATTGCCATTTTCTTAGTTTTACATGCATCAAATATATTGTTTGCTTGTTTCAACCAACTACATTATAACAATATTGCATTATACCAAATGTAGCCTTCAACTCATTAGTCAATGTCTTTCCAATTTAAAGACTAGTATTTAGCCCTGATTTCAAGATCCTGAGGCATTATGAAGACACTTGAAAATGTGGATTTAGAAAGATTCCTCATAATCAATGAGTTATATCAAAACCAATTCAGAAGTTTATAATGCTATTGCATTCATCTGAAGGCTCTAAAACAGAGGAAATAAAAGTGTAAGTGAAGTTGTTGGTTTAGACACTACTACAATTTATAACATTTTTTTAAAGTGGACTATTACTCAACTGAGAGATTTTCTAGCAAGCTCTTCCCTAGGAGTTAAGGAGCAATATCCTAACCCTCATCTTACAACTCAGGGAAATAGTTCACAAGAAATCAATAGGCACAGCTTAACCCCAAATAAACAACTAAGCAAAAGAAAAAGTATTTTTTGCAACTGAGGTTTAAAATAGCTAATATTTAAATGCTAGAACTAACTATTTACACTACAAATAGTTTATAGAAACTTTCACACACAATGGAGTCACTACTCACTCTGGGAAGTAACTCATTTGCTCGAAGCCTTTTTAAGTGCAATTTGTTTCCAAGTTAATGAAGTTCTTGAAAATGCAATATTTTCTGAAAAACTTTCTCCTCACAGGGAAAAAAGGTGAATATTTTAATAAAAATTATTAGAAAAAAAATACAAAGCAATAAACTGAGTTGTATCTTGCCTTTTTGGGATCTGGATATCAATATAAACCTTAAGCAGCTGCCCTCCTAAGACATAGCCAATAGCAGGACCCAGCAGAGACATGGCATAGCCAATTCCTAGAAGAGAAAACACATCAAGTTCACCATAATTTCTTTATTTTTTTTTTTTAAGCTTTCTTTTAATAAAATTCTTAAATCGATTTCAGACCATAAGTTTTGTGGAAGTAAACCTTTCCTTTCACTGTCGCTACTTCAGTTATAGTATACAGAAGACAAAATCTGTAATTATGCCTCAATAAGAAAATTTGCAGCTCTCAGAAGCTTCAAATCAAAGGTTCAGGAAAATGCATTTCACTGACTGTACCTTTAAGCATTATTAGATTGCTTTTTTGCCCATTCTGTGCCTACATTTATAAGCTAACTGGTGAAAAAAAATTAGTGAAATTATGAACATTGTTATTAACAGTATTGACCACAATCTTTGAGAACTTGCTTATTTATATTTTTGAATCTTAACTTAGTTTCTAGATCTTCTAAGACCAGAAGACAGTGTTACAATAAAGTGTCTGACTGGAGTAATATCTGCCTTAAAATACAAAGCCAGGGCTTTTGACAGCTCCTGACAGTTTTAAAGAAAAAAAAAATGGACCAAACAACAAAACAAACACCCACCTCCCCCTGCAAAAAAAGAAAATGCACACCATCAAAAAAACACCAACCTGCAAAGTTGCTGGTGTAATCATACCCTACAAAATAGTACAAGGCTTTTTTGATGTCACAATAGCCTCCCTGCCTACCAGAGTATTTCATTTTAGCACTCCCTGATAGCAGGAACATTGTCTCTGCAGATTAAAGCTTGCAATTAATAGCAACTAGATCCATATTTAATTAGTAAACATGCATTCCTACTGTTTCTCTAAATGAAATAATCTGCATTTCTCATTTGTTTCTGAAGTGCATGGATCACAAGTACTTAATTTCCTTCTTGTTAGTAAGAGAAAATATTAGGGGAGTCAGGAAGGTGCGAGGAGTGCAAGAGGGGGGAAGCAATGCAAAATGTGACACTCGAGTAAGTCAAAATAAATATTGAGTGGCCATATCCCAGGTTTTCCCACCAAATAGTTTTCCCACTATTTGGAAATAGTGACATGGTCATAGGAACTTTCTGAGTTAAGCTCATATTCATCCTACAGAACTTCAAACTGGGCTTAGAAAGTGCCTGTTTCCTCCCACACACTCAATTTAAATATCATTTGGAATTGTTTCACTTCAGCAGCTTTAGTTGTAGATGTCCCAGTCCTCATGAAAATGCATGCAGTTTAGAAGATAAAGAAAACAAAAACTTGCAAGTTTCAGGCTTATAGTAAAAGGTGCTAGCAGCTATTTACAGACAATTTTAGGGGTGGGTTCTGGATTTATTTTGGTTTTGTTTTGTGCATTGCTTTTTTGGGGTTTTGGGTTTTTTCTGCCTTGTATAAGCCTTCTTGTATTAGGTAAAGCAACACAGTATAATTTAACACTTAATACATTGCATGAAGCAAGAAAAAGAATCAAGGCTTAGTTACCTACCCACTCACTTGCATTCCAGTTTTGTTATATTAAGCAGAATACACTGCTCTTCTGAACTCAACTCATTTGCCTGAAGATGGTGCACTTTTTTTTTTTAAGTATGAACACTGACACCATTCTCCTGAGTTTACAGGTCACATCTTGTTCCCCCAATCATGCAGACAACCCTAATTTTGCTCTATTTATTTTACTGCTTTCAGGGGAGGAGGCGGAGGAAAATGAAAAAGTGTAATATTATCTCTCTCAAAATAAAGAAACAGCAAAAATTAAACTTGTCTTTGTCATCTAAGATTTACCATGTGCAACTATCCTATTTGTTAGCATGAAATGAAGTAGCTTGCCTGGAAAAACTGTGCAAAAATTACATGCAAACATATAATTATTTCAATTTTGTCCCTTAAAATATTGATTTAGTCTGGAAAGCATCTGAGATGTTTTGAATTCCTCCTACAACTTACAAGTATAGATAATATGCTTTTAATCAGCTTATATACAAGATAGTGGAAATAAATATCTTCATACTCATAGAAAACACTTAGACTGCAATGAACTCGGCAATAAAATTGCACATAACCTGGAGAATGGTGACTGAAAAAGATTAAAAACCATTGCTAAGTATTAGTATTCCTTAGCTTTTAAACAGCCCCAGCAAAGCAATCTCTATGCTTCCAGTACAGCCAAGTGCCAAATTTGTATGTGGCTAGAGAACTGGATTGATCACAAGGCACAGCAGTGTTTCTGGACTGAGTGGACAGCCTACTATTAGAAGGTATGTAAATAAAATTATTAAAGGATACGTATGATCTAGCTTCTGACATGATTGATACATAATATTTTTCAATACCTGGGACTAAGATGTAGGGTTTTGCTACAACTTATTCTGTTATTAACAGATGAGCTACATTAGCCATTTAACAATTTCCAGTTACAGACATGAAAAAGTGGCAGGAGGGGTGCACTACAAAATAAAAATTGAAAAGACTTGGTACTTAGAGCAGACTAGTAATTAAATTGCACAGTAATGGATGTAGAAATACTTTATGTACATAAGTAATAATTACAAGACAGTTTAATTAGAGGAATTCATAAAAACCTTTGGAAGACATTGCAGTTTGTGATCTATCCAGACAATGTATATAAAGAGGATTAAAATTACCTATATAAAGAGAAGACTTGTGTTTTGGGACACTATCATCAATAAAAGCTGTCCCCAGAGTATACAGAGGAGTTCCTCCAACTCCCAGCAGCAGCTGTCCGAGGATAAAGACATACAGATACTTGTGAAGTGAAGAGTTTGTGCTGGCACTGCAAGTGGCATTAGCAAAGGTGGTTTCTGCACTTTGACATGTGTCTGAAAAACAGAGACAGCAAGATTTTACAATTCTGTAACCTAACTCATCACAGTCCAACTTAAAGAAAAATCTATTCTGAAAGCTAAACTACAAAAGAATGCTGTTATGTGAGGCTCCTATTCTAATTTTCACACCTATTAACATATCTAATATGGCAGTGCCAAGTCTTCCACAACATATCCCCCAAAACAAACATTTTTCATTGGTCTTGGGTTTTATTTCCTCTCCAAGAAGGCAACATGAATGGCCTTATTAAAATGCTTTGGCTTGTTGAAAGTATCATTGACCAGACATATGAAAATCTGAAAAACCTACCACCTGTCAAATGGCCATTCCACAGGCTACGAATGCTCCAATGTAACAGACACTTCATTTTATTCTTGTACCTCGTAACAATTCTGAGGAGCACTAACAACTTTCACTCTTAAGTGACAGAGCAGCCTGAACAACCTGAGGAAATCTGGGCCTGATGGAAAGTGCACTCATTAGCAAAGATAATCCTCCCTTTACATTCCCTCTTTTGAGAAGTGTTTGCCCATGAAAAAGGGAAAAAAACCTTAAAAATCTACACCACTATCTCTCATTGAACACATGCTGCCATGCCTCCAAAAAGAAGTTAATGTAAAGCCTCTGTACTTGTGCACACACACAAAGAGGAAAGTAGTGGTACAGCAGCGTAAGGTTGTGAATGCTGCTGTAATATTTAGCACTACAAGGAGGGAAAAGAGGAAGTGAAGATAGGGAGTATGTTTTGTCTTCTCCTGGCTATTATTGCACTTTTTGCAACAGACTACCAAGTGACAAGATTTAGGAGCATGGTTCTTTCAACGTTTCTCCATATAAGAGTATAAAACTAAGAAAGAGGATAAACCCTTCAGTTTGGTAGTAATGAACCCCACTGAACAAATATATGAAAATGTACTCCAGATCAGGTAACTACACTGATTAATTCACATTATTTCACCACAAAATTATTACAGCCTTTATTTTCTAAAGTTCTTTTACATCTGAGAACACTTTTTACTTAAGCAAAGAAAGGGCAAGGTCAATCCACACTTTGGGCTCACAAAACAAAGCATAAGGAAGTGCTGGCCACACACTAGGTATTTAAGAAAATTTATCTTAATCATTACTTCCTGTAGCATAGAATAAGCGATACAGCATCATTGCACAGAAACAAGAGATAAGTAAACCTCACTTCAAAAGGAAGAACCTTTAAAGTTTTCCTTGCTTTCTACTTAGGAAGTATCCTGGGTAATCTGTCCCAATATTTGACTGTCTTCACAATGAAGTTATCTTCCTTGTGTCAAGTGAGAAACTACAATTCATATTTGTTGTCACAGACATATTGAAACATGTTTAATTTTAAAAATAAAATCCAAGACTGAAATTTAAAGGGACGTTGCCTATTATATCTGCAATTTTCACAGTCCTCTGTACCGTCTCTGATTAATCAAATTAAGTTGATTGTTAGGACACACCAGCAGGAGGAGCCCCTGACTACACATACCGCGGCCAGCTGAGGCACCGGCGGCCCAGGCAACTTGGAAAACTTAGGGGAACAAACACTTGGGTTACAAATTTGGGTCTAAAACCTTTCTGCAGAATAGAAAACACATTTAAAGGTGCCTTAAAAAAAATAGTAATAGGCAGACCACTGATTAGTAAATCTTTCAATATGACACAGATTAAACTATTTCCAGGAAGAGGTGTTATGATAAATAAATGATCAAATATATTTGTAGAGTAGGATATGTATATCCTCAGAATAAAAGTAAATTATTATCTCAAGATAAAGCAGTAAATTCCAGGAAGTCTCTAAGACTTATGCTGGAGGCCAGATGTATTTTGTATTTCAGACTAGACTTATTAATTAATATGGCAGCCATATTAAACATTGCATTGAACTGTACTTTATAATAAAACTATCTGGCATGTAAAACTCACTATACTGACACATTAGTACTGACATACATTGGTAATCAAGTAACCAACTAGGAACAAGAGCTGTTCAGAAATAAATTAAGTAGTAGATTTTAATACAAAGCCTCAAATACAAGCTTAAACAAAAAATATTAAGGTCTCTGTAAGTGACTCACACAAAGAGTGAAAAAGGAAGGCTTTGGGGGTGTGGTGCTAGTAAATTCTGCAACTAATTGTAGAGTTAAAATGTTTCATCAACCTCAGAACTAGCTAAACCAGACATCCCATAATCCTGTACCATGGTTTACTTGACAGTTAAAGGATACTGCTGCACTGCACTTCAAGATTTATGTTGAATGCTATGGTGTGGACATTCACTGCACTCTTAGTCACTTATTTTTGATAGTGTTTTGTTTAAGTCAGCTTAAGATCTTAAATGTGCTCACCACAGGCACAGCAAAGGCACCTGCATTACAACAGTCAAAGCAGCGGGCATGCTGTCAGCTGACAGTGCTATGGTAAAGAAAACACATCACAATTCAAAAATTCCCCACTACTTTTAGATTTACAAGTCCATGTAGAAAATGTCCTGAGCAAAGGTAACAGTAACTACAGACATCTTCAATGATGGATGTTGGATGAAACAGTAACATATTCTTTAGGATTTCAATTAAAAGTGTTTGAAAGGGGAAAGATCAGTTGCAATAGTTGGTAATTTGCTCTCTAGCACTGTCAGTGTTTTATCCCAAATAGAAAAAAAAGCACAACAAAAAATCCCCGAAACCAAATCAATCCAAAAAACCAACTAACCCAAAATAACAAAAACCAAATACAAATCACCCAAACAAAACCAAACAAACAACAAAAAAATCCCTCCAAAAACCCTCACCCCAAAACGAAACACACACAAAAAAAAAAAAAAAACAAAAAAAAACCAACACAAAAAAACCCAACAAAAATCAGGTTTAAACTCTTACATATTAAATTCAGTTTCCCTTTCATTCTATTGTGAAGTAGGGAGGTCAATACTGAAACCAAAATTGTAGAGAAATGGAATTTTAGCACAGCCAGGAGCAAGTTACCTCTCACCGCTCTACCAAGAGCTAGTAAATAAATATCTGCTTATACCCCCCAAAACACTAAAGATGTTTTCCTTTGACCTTGTTCAGTTAATTTCCATTTCATATCCTCATTTAGCTTGCCAAACTTTTTAAACTAACATCTAGACAGCTCATAAAAGTGGACAAAATGATTACCACTAGACAAATTAATTTGTAAATCAATAACCTTTCACCAGGCTACTTAATAACAACTGATTTTTTTTTGTGAACATTCTTATATGCTTAGTCATTGACAGCATAATTTTGATTAAAGACTGCAAAAACAAGACAATCCTAAAAGATCAAGTCATCCTGCTTTAAACATATCTGAACATTTCTGTACTAGTTATAGATGTGCCACTAAATTGAAATACAGTTGGCATTAATCATACTGTGCTAAGTCTTGTTTCATGAAAAAGGTGTAAGAACTGAGATAACTACACCCATGATTTAAGTACTGCTTTGTTCAATACAGTTCAATACTGCTTGTTTCCTCTTTATTTCAAATAAATCCACAAGTTAAAATCAACATTTTTTGTAGAAGAACTGAGAGAAACTTGTTAAAGAATTAATCAAGATGCCTTTAATAGTTCAAAACCACAAAGAAATGCAAGAAGTAGTTACCTTTCAGCTAAGATGCTAAGTTTAACACTTAACATTTCTCTTACATTGCTGACCTAACTCGATTCCTAGTCACAAAGAGATGCCAGATAATTTTTTCTTTAAAGTGAATTTTAATTGCATTCATAAAGCCAAGGGAAAAAAAAGCATTTTATTCAAATGTTGCTTACAACTAAGAACTGACATTGACACTTAAAATTTCTTCTGGAAAAATAAAGATTACTGTGCAGAAAGGCAGATCTTGAACTTACAGATTTCACAGAATCATTATATTTTCAGTTACAGATAACATCCTATTTTAGGACTTTGATAGAGATTAACTATGTTGTACCAAATTAAGAGTTGCACCAAGTTGATACAGAGATTTAAAATTTTTGGAGTAATTTTCAAAATGCAGCAATAAGCTTACCTTCAAGTTTACCTCCATATTGGTATTTTCCACTACTGAAGTGTGGCAAGGAAAATACAAGTGAGCCCAGACCTAGCATAAACGCAGAGAAAGCTAGCCATCGTGGTTTGTGCCCTCTTTCTCCAAAGTAAGATACAAACAGAGACAATACACAAAATGAGATGTCGTAGCTTGCAGAGATTAAGCCAGTGAGGGAACTGTTCAACTCATACCGCTTCTCAATTGTTGAAATACTAATATTAACCAGGCCATTTACAACAATACCTACAAAAAGAAAAAAAGGAGGTAATTAGTCAAAGATACATTAATTCAATAGAGTTGCTGAGGTAAACTCACCCTTGTGTGATGGTAAGGTTAAAATTAATATATATTTATACAAGGCTACTTTATATAGTTTTTATTAGCTGTAAAATACAGGTATATAGTAGATCAATACAGTGCCATCTTAGCCAGCCAAATTGCACAGTACTTGTGGATTTGTTGGAAAAATAGATTTCAAATAGAATGCATTATGATGTCATAAGATTCTTTAAAAATAGTCAAGGTGACAACTTGTATTAGAATACAAGCTATGACTGCAGCAAGTTCAGGACATAGTTTTCAAGTTACTGCAAACAACCAACTCCCCTCCACCACAAAGGGAAGATAAAAGAAGGCTTTTGAATGAACACGAATCCTGTATAATACAAAAAGTGTAAAGCTATTGCAAGTGTTTCAGAGCAGCTGGGGTGATTTACTTCAACTGAACAAAAAAGATTTACCCTCCAAGCCTTGAACTTCCCTGAAGCAAAATTATCAAACAACCTGGAAAAAAGGCATTGCACAAGCTGCCCTACTGAAGCACAGATGAACTGCAAAAAAAATTATCCTAAAGTAGAAGTAAGCTGCAATTGCCAGTGCATGCTTAAACACTCTGTCCATTTTTACAAAAGCATTGTTTGTAGACTAACTTGAATCTTCTACCCTGCTTCACATTCTGTTTCTATGAGAAAGACCAGGTAGTTAAATTTTCAGGAGTTTGGTTTTAGCAAAATAGGATTCAGTTAAAAGGTAATTATAAGCTGTAATTATAACATTGACAGATAACTTAATCTATCATAGCCTAATCAAATTTTGTCTATAATAAAATATATTATAAATAATATATTTAAATAAAATACCGGAAAAAAGGTTGTGAAGTCTTAGAGTCAGAGCTGCAAATATGTCTCAGTTCTGTAACCCTACAGATGACTGATGAGCATCTCCCCTGACACTGGCCCTACAGTTACTCCTACTCTGAAATTGCAATACAATCCTCTACCAACATTCTAAGAAGAGAACACAAGACGAGTGACAGAAATGTGTTCAAGTTAGTTTTCAACAAGCTTTGCACCATCCAGAACTACAACTACTTGAGCAAAACTTTATCATCTCCTTAGAGCACTCCAATGTAATACAAAAATTACTCCAAATAAACCAGCTGACCAAACTTCAGCTTTCTTATGCTGGAGGATAGACGTATGGAAGCAACTCTTGGCACAATCTCAGTTCCAATACCCTACTACAGCCTCTTTATTAAGGCTGACAATTTCACCTGTCAATTTAGTCATCACACTTAAATTTGTATGGGATTGACACAAGTATTATTCAGGGGTCCTTCCACAGCCATTAGTTACACATTCAGAGACTTTATTTTCCTCTTTAGAAGCATTAGCCAAAGAACAATACTAGCATGAAGGAATGCACAAACAAGTTTTTCCCATCTGCCAGAACTTCAAACATTTACTAAGGTTTAAAACACTCATGTCAAGGTGTGCTACATAGCAAGTGGATTACAAGGCCTAGAAGGCATTGTATTTTATGTAGTTTAAGTCACTACCTTGAATTTACATCTTAAAAGCCATAAAACCTTCCAGTTAATTATACTGGATAATTAGATTTCATCTGTAAAATGCAGATGTGATGAATGGCAGCATAACCTCTCCAATTACATCATCATTAATCACTGAAGTCTCTTCAAGAAAGAGATATTAACTGATAATAACTTGATCTGAAAAACAAATTCTGTAAGGACATCCCAACACTTAAAATTGTAGTATAGAAATTAATTTTTAACTATTCTCAACCAAAACTTTGTTGTCCTGTCACATCAGTTAGAGATTTAGGTACAGTGTGTACTGACCCATAAACTCTAGATTAATTATAAACCAACTTTATTTGCTATCACAAAGCAAAACAATACTTCTCTTAATCCATTCAACAGAAATATGTGTTTTGCAGCTGTTAAAAGAATGGTGGTTTTAAAAACAGGCACACAAAAATAGAATTAAAAAGGCCTTGGTAAAAGTACCAGGTGTAATTGACCTATAAAATATTAGCATTATTCAAAGACTTTAGGTAGATTAGACTGGACCAAACTGTGGTTCTGTTGTTTTATGTACTAAAAATTATTAATGACATGAGAAAGAAACAGTCCTTCTTGTACTGGAAATAGTGAGATAACCTCTACCTTGTTTTCTACTACTATGAACTGCAGTACATCCATTACTAGATATAATCATGCATTTAGGCAACTCTAAGTGCCATACAGAAATCAAGTATTAGTCATGTAAAAACATTCTAGGCAAAGAAGTGTTTTCTATTCTGGAAATACAGGTTTCACATGTACTTGAAACAGAAACAGCCAGAAATTAGAGTTAAGTTCCACCTGAAATCTTCTGAGAAGCTACAATACAGCATATCAGATGCTAATAATAACAACCTATTTTCTAGACCAGCTAGAAAATATTCTGACAAATACATGTTTTAAGTTAGATTCACAACATACCAGGTCATTGCACATAATCATCCACTATGTTCACTCATGTAAAAAGTCTAGTATAACAACTTAAATTAATCAAAAGTGTGTTATGGATTACTTCATTAATCTCAATGCTTTAAGAAATAATCTTTTCTAGAGGTGCATTAGAAAGTTTAATAGATATATCTTATCTTCCTCAGTGATGTTTTCTGTAATTTGGAGGGTAAGTCAAATGATCAGACCAAAACTAGAGTACAGTATTAGGTCACACAACCTCAAAATCCTAGTTGTATTTTGTGTGCTTTTAGCTAAACTCTGAAGCCGCAAGATCTGAATATTTTCACAAAACTTCACACACAACCCTGTATTTCTTGCTGATGACCCTTTTTTTTTCCTCACATCTTCAAAAGAATTGCTGCTTGAGTCTTCAGCATTCAGTTTCCTTTATGTTATAACCAAATGACAGATTCTTGTCAGAAAACCCAGGTAACACATCAAGAACATCACAAGATCTCTAACAGCCATGCCTAAACCAGCTTCCAAAACAAACATCACAAGTTACCTTCCTTTAAGTCCCTTACCCTGAACTAGATTAGTTAGGTGCCTGGCATACATATACAGTTAGATAGGAGAAGCAAGACCTGGATGAGTGGCACAAGCAACACCCATAACCTCTGAAGGGGACAGAGATTCATATGATACACAAGTTATTTTTATGACTGGGAACCTAACCAGACTACAAGCAAGATTTTAAAGTATGCTGAGTTTGTTATTCAATTCAACAGTCAGATCAGAACAGAAGGATGGATTTAAAGAAACTCAGACATCTCAGAAATACTCAAGAAACTTTGTTTAGTTTAACAATTTTTTCAGTGTCATATTCAGGGTATTTATAATTGCCTGTCCATATTCTTATGCCACTCAAAAAAATTTATATGGATATTCTAAAAGTCTTCTACTATTCAGCTACTATTGAAACTGATGATGTAATAAGTTATTTCATCCCTCCTCTCTTTTTATTTATAGAGAAGATAAATATGAGAGGACCACTGCAATAGTAATCATCTTCTGCTCCTACCAGCTGTAGCATGGCCTTTCAAATCCAAGCAAGAAACAAGTCTTATCCCAAAACTTTCTAAATACTTCTTTTCTAACACTAAACCTATATGCTAAGACAAGATCAGAATCTGAAGGGGCTAAAACCAGAAAAAGTTCACAGAAACACATACCAAGACACTAGATCATGCAAGGACTTTCCAAGTATCACAAGTAGCATTAAAATCCTTCTAGGTTTTAAGCAGAGCCTGTCATTCTCTTCTCATACCATTCCAGTTGCCTCAGTGTGGTTCCAAGCAGAATTGAGTCATCCAAACTCTGCATTTCTTTGGTGCAGGCTGCTCTCGCCTCTAACTCCAAATATCCAACATTTCCCTCAACCCCTCTACAGAAATCTCTTTATGAGTAACAACAATGAGCTTTAAAGCAAATTTTTCAGGAAACACCCTTTTCTTTTCTAACTAGTCAAATAAGTTGACAGGTTATAAACATGAATGCAATCATCCTTTTGGCAGACAAATATCTAAGTTTTACAAACCTTAATTTTGTGTATTTTTTATACTAATTCTTCTTCTCCCCTCAGTCAATATTCCTACTTTCTAAGCCTAAGATCTGCTGAGGCCCTAACTATTTATTTCAGAAAATCAAAACTATGGACAAGAATCTCTGAAGCTGAACAACAGGAATTTAGGGCAAACTAAACTTCAAGGGTCACTTCCAAGGGGTTTAGGAAGTTAAGTCAGTTAAGTTTTAGGAAGATGGCTGCACTGGGATTCACAGAACAAAACCACATGTTTTTGCTGTTTTCAAATTTACCTTAAGTCCCACCCAACCAGGCCAGGATAGTGTTTTAATCAGCAAGCAGGTAGTAAAGTGGTGAGGTACCATAATTTTGTATTTACATTGGTGTTTTAGTCCCTGGCTTGTAAGTCTCTGCCTGTGGTGCACATGAAACACTATTTCCCTGTGATCAGTGGGGATGCATCATTGACAAGAGCATGAAGCAAAGGGCTGGTAGGACTCAGCAGTGGTCAATAACGTACATGGGGAAAGAAGAAAGGAGAAACAGTGAACTACAAAGAGTAATACTGAGCAACTTCCCCATCGAGAGCACAACTGTACTTTCTTCCCCTCAGCCAAGCCATTACTGGCAGTGTTCAGCAACAGCTAGAGGAACTCTGTCTCTCTTACCCACCACCCAAAACATCACCACTCCTTCCCCAGCCCAGGCTCCCGCCCGGCTCGCCCCAGCCTCGGGACAGGGAGCAGCGTGTGCCCTGGGCAGCAGGGATAGATTACCTTGGAAGACAGCCAACAGGCTGTAGGCAGCCAAGTACCCCTCGGAGTTGTTGCAGAGCTGCAGAGCTCTGGGGGTGCAGGGGCCCCACCCGCAGGGCCCCTCCTCGGGGCCAGGGGAGGCCCCGGCGGGGCCCACGGCTCCTGCCCCGGCGGGGCCCTCGTCGTACCGCCGGCCGAGGTCGGAGCTGGGCGTCTCGAACGCCGGGTTCTCGATGCCGCCGCCCTTCATGGCGCCCGAGGCCGTGGCCAGCAGCGGCCGCCAGCGGCACCCGCGCCCAGCGTTCCGCTAAATACCCCGCCGGCGGCCCGGCCCCGCCGGGCAGGTGGCAGCGCTTCCGCCGCCACTCCCCGGCCCGCCCCGCTGCTGCTCCGCTCCGGCCCCGCACTGCGGGGACATCCCCTCGCACCACGGCCGCCTGCTATCGACAGCCATCCGCTGAACGTCGGGCGGGTAGACCGGCACGTCGATATTCTCCAACAACATTCGTTCTGAGGGGAAAAAGAAAAGCAAAGCATCCACCAAGTACCTGAGAAAAGTCAACAGGAATGTTTCTTTCGAGACGCGAAAAGAAAAAAAACAAACCTGTTCCGTGTAAGTGTTGCAAAAAGGGAAATGTTGCAAAATGTACCAGATGTGGTACTTTCCTACTTTAGGCAACTTGACCTACCCACAAAAAAAAACCTCTGGAAGTTTGCAGATGCTATCCTTTTGAAACCCTATTCTCTCAGAAAGTTTCCATGTGTAGGAGTTCCCAGTCATCACACACATTGACTCAATTGCAGACATGAACCATGAGAATTTGTCAAGGGCATTAAAATATCTGAGTTTGTTTGCATTTAGTATAAATCATTTCACTCATCTGCACAGGAATAACTAAGAGAGAGTCTGGGGATTAATTAGCTGCCACCACTGGTGTTCCTCTCTGGGCAGTACGAGTTAGTCCTGAAAAGTCCTTCCCCCTTTAAGAGTCCAAGACATTTTAGAGTCAAGAGAAAGAGGATTGAAACTGGGGACATCAGCAGTGACTTTGGTTTCACAGTGAAAGCCAGGGCATTGTCTTGAATTCCTAACTGTCTGTTCTTAGAGAGAAGCACACATTTTCCTATATTCATATAGCAGCACAGAAACTACTTGGAGACCTTCTTCTGTAAAAAGAAAACAAGTGAGTTAGACAAGAGAAAATGTTTCTAATTATTCAAATAGATAAATTGAACATGGAAAATCAGCTGTTATTGCTGCTTCTGTGGTGTCTTGAAGGGACAGTGTGTGGGGGCTACAGCTAGAGGACCATGGACTTCCCTGGTCTTCTCCACCCTGCTCCTTGACCACCTCAGGGTCCCTCCCTGTTCCACCCCACAAGCAGCAGTGATCTTCCCAAGCCCACAGGAGCACAGAAAGCTGCTCTCCAGTGAAGCATTCCTCTGCTGGTCACTGATCATCCAAAGCCCTGAAATTAATTATAGTTTCAGGCTGTGGCTCAAATGGCTATCAAAATACATCCCAGTTAACAGCTTCAGGAGAAGTTTAAGGTTATGCATAAACCAGCTGGCACACCAGTCTGTTTCAGGAAGAATATAGTAGAGTCTTCTTTCTGTATTTTTTTTTTTTTTCTTTCATATCCTCCTAATTATAATAAAGTGGGACATGCTATTTGAAACAACATCCTGGTCTTTGCTAGAGTGCCCACATATTTGTATGGTAAGAGTAACTCATGAAATTGCTAAATTATTATACTGTTAATAAGACATGAAAAGCTCTCTTGCTCTGCCAGATCAGCTACATTTGTTATCCTCTTCATCTGGTTGTAACTCTACCAACTAGTGGTTTTTTATCACCACAGGAAGGTGACAGAACGGAAGGGAAAAAGAGAAGCTGCTGGAGCTTGGTATGAAAAAAGTGTATTCAGATGAAGCCAACAACAGTTTTGAGAAAACTGGAGAGGAGGGTAGCATTGTGGTGTCCAGTGTGGGTCAAATCTGGACATTAAATAGGGAATTTAATAATCCAGGCAATTAAATTGGATTGAATTTTTGAGAATTTGTACCAGGCTAGTAGAATACATATCTTAGGACAAAGCTACAGGGACAGGAAGAGAGAGACAGAGAACAAAATATGGTGTATTTTTGAACTGGTTATGTCCCTAAAAGCAATTTACAGAGAAATACAGCAGATTTAACCAGCTTTTATAAGCTCCTTTACTCTGAGACAATATTTAAAGCCATTATAGATGTTAAAGTTCCCGGCATTGAAGACTTGATACAAAACCTACCAGAAAATGGCAAAATATAAGTGGTTTCTAGGAAAGTATCTAGAGTGCTCAGATAAAAAATAGTAAAAATTGTGAGGTAAATAATCTATTTGCCTAGTCCAATATTTGCCAAGGGGCAAATATGATCAATACTTTCATGCATGTATTGCAGTCAGAGGTACCTGATAAAGTTCTTTTATATGTTATTCTCCATAGTGTACCACTTGTATCCACAACTTCACATGAAATCACTTTTGAAGGATAAAATGTGCAGAAATACTACAGAGACGTTTGTTTTCCACAAAGAATTGATTGAAACAAGCTTGTTCAATCTAAAAAGTTGAAGTGCTTCTTGAAATAGGCAACCGTAAGGAAAAAGACAAAATGCAACAGAAGATTTCAGAACAAATGAACAAATTGACAAATAATTTTCTCTTTGGCTTTAGAATGCTTTTAATCTTCAGCAGAGGTGAGTTTTTGGAACAAACTAGTAATAGATTTGCTGAATTCTAAAATTCCAAATGGAGCTTGATCAAGTTATGACTAAGATAAAGGCAGGAGAACTGATTAACTAGAAAGTCCTTTTCTGATCCTAAGTGTAAAGGAGGAATGGGAATCTATAAAATTAATACTGTAATACCTTGCAGAGACACAAAAAACTATTCTGAAGAAAAAAATTTGCTAAATGTGAGGAAGAATTATAAAATTGAGGCCCTTGTAACTTCACGGTATTGTGTTTGATCAGCTACTGAGTCTGTAGCCTCACAAGTCGTAGTTGTCCAGTTGCATGTTATCATGCCAGGTCAACTTTTTTGCACTCATATTAACCTGTGGTTTTGTTTAAGAAATAGAGTGCATTATGAAGCCTGAGAACTACCATTCTCTGAATTTTGAGGGACTGAGTTTTTGTAATCAGATAAAGCAGATGGGAGAAAATGCATATTCAAAATACTTTTTTTTCAAGCATCTCAAAGCCATCACCTCTCACATAAAGGCCAACTGGGACACAGACCCACTCTCACATTGCAGGCAGATTATCTTCCAGAAACTCAGTAAAACATTTTGTCAGTACAATATTCCCTTTTACTCTACCAGCTATAAAAGAAGATGCAAAGCAGATTACCTGGGGTGTTTAAACACGATTTCCAGGCAGCTTTTCAATGTTTGCTGAATGTTTCAGACTTCAAATGCTTGCACAACTTTATTTCTGATACTTGTCACTGACAAAAATCTTCCTCTTTAGATTATTTCATCTCTACTAGCTCTCTCCACGTAATTTTCTATTATTTGGGTTGGGTCAGAATTCTTGCAAAGGGTACTAAGAAAAAAACAGCATTACTTTTTTTTAATGAAGAATCTCCTTTTGCATTGCAACTAGCACTTTTATCAAGCGTATTTCCTCCTTTTGAATAAGAATGTCGATAAACAGAGAGAGTCAGAATAAAATAGACATTAGCCTGCCTGATTGGCTTGTAGAACCAGGAATTTAATTTATTACTTACTTTTTCTTGTTATTATCTTCATTGCTTTTTATTATTAGTAAGATCTTAATCCTGTTCCAGTCCTGATGGTGTGTTTCTTGTGGAAACAATGTAAAACCAGCATTTTTATTGCCCGTGTGAAGTTTTTCTGTAAAAACTTCACATAGGCAATTTTATGAAGAATTTATGTAAAAATTATCTGGTTTGGTCTCCTTTTGAACACACTTACTGCTTTGAAAATGAAAAAAGCAAACCTAAAACTATGTACACTTCTCCTGTAGGATCTAACTAGATGAAGGTCTCTCCAAATCCCATAGTGCCTCGAAAAATCATGTTCTTCTGTCACCACTGTAGTCCTTGCCTAGAGTCTTGTATCTACTCAAATTATGGTAATTTACTTTTTAATTTGGACTGTGCCTAATTCTGGCCCTGTATGGGCCCAAAGAAGCAATATCAACTTTCCCCTTATTTTGAATATATGATGAAGGGGATATTTTTTTGAATTATCTTTTTTAAGGCATTTGTAATGGATGTTCTATTCTTACCTTTATGCCATATTAATTCTTGGGAAGCCCAATCAACATATCAGGAAGTAAAATACATTTAAGAATATGCTTGTTTGATTATTTGGATAGTGATACTGAGTTTTAACGTGATACCCTACAATTAATATCTCTAGTTATTCCCATACTTTATTAAGCTCCCTAACTAACAATGTGGAAACTTAAGACTTCTCCTGTTTCTGTGTCAATGTAATAATGCTTTACTTTCAGCCAACCCTCACCTGCTTCCTGTAACCTTCATGTTGTTTGACCTGTAAACATACTCAGAGCTAATACTATTACCAGAGTAATTGATTTTTCACAAAGTAAGATCCACGTATTTTTCCTATCCTAGGAATCTAATGAGTAGATCAATAGAGGAGAAATAATTACTTCATTTCTTTTGAGAAACACAAGTTTCAATATTTTCTAAAACTGAAAAATGTCTTCTATTTTCTTTCTGCATGGTTCATAGATTGAACAAAACTAAATTGAATTGGATCTGCTTCATTTTTTGTTTCATCAGCAAATATATGGCCTCTAGTGGCAGGCAGCTAGTAAAGCTTTATGATATACAGTAAATTCTGCATGTAGAGAGCAGGAACATTCACAAATTTTTTCTCATATATACTATGTTTACCATAATAGCAGTTTGTTTTTTCTTAGCAGTGAATTTAATTTATAGATAACATTCATATTGCAGGTGAAAATACACAGTCCCTCTGTGGTAAATCTTCACTGGTTTTATCCTCTGGTAAGTTCTACTCAGCACTGGTGAGACCACACCTGGAGCTGGGTGTCCAATTCTTCCCAGAGCAAGAGAGAAATTGTGCTAGAAAGGGTCCAGTGAAGGCCCACTGCAATGTTGAACAGACCGGAGAATCTCTGTTATGAGGAAAGGCTGAGAGAGACAGGACCCTTCAGCCAGGAGAAGAGTAGGCTCTGGACAGGGATCTTATCAGTGTAACTGAAGGCAGGATGCAGAGAAATCAGAGCCAGACTCTTCAGTGTTGCCCAGTGACAGGATCAAAGGCAATGGACACAAACTGAAACACAGGATGTACAATCGGAGCATCTGGAAATTCTTGGCCGTTGTCGGGGTGCTCAAGCACTGCCGCAGATTGCTCAGAGAGGTTGTGGAATTTCCATACTGGAATGACTGGATATGGTCTTGGCACCTGTCTGTAGGTGATGCTTGAGCAGGCTGTGAGACAAATTGGTTCCAGAAGTCCCTGACACCTTTGACCACTCTATGATTCTGTGCTCTGTTGCATGAACAAATATTTCAACAGCAGAAAACAAATGTGCTTATTTTGGTTTGGAATAATTCTCTTCTGTCAGAGTTCTAGTTCTAGTCTAATGACACCACTACGAAAGAAATCCAATCAATACTAAGTACAGTCCATATAGTTAACATTTCAAAAATAGATGACAAAATCAATTGTTTGTAAGATTTGAGCTTTAAGAGACTTGGTGCCTCTGGTCTTAAAAACTCAGAGATACTTATTTTTCCTGAATCTCATATTTTTTCTAAGAAATTGTGTTTTTACTTCTGGAAAATCCATATTTTAAGAGGTGGATCAATTGATATGACATTCTTTGTCATTCAAGGGATAAAGATTATATGAGCAGTTGTAGTAGTTTTGCAAATTATAACCACACACTGCATGAAAACTTCTTACTAGCTAGATATTTCTGTCTAGATGTCAGGTATATATCCAGATAAATATATAAATTCTGAATTTGTTGCTTTGATTTTCAGAATGTTAAATATTTCCAACTGTTCTGGACTTTTACAGGAAAATTTTAACTTTAAGTTTAATGAAATTAGATTGCACAATTCTGACTCATGATTTTATTGATGCAACATAATCTTGCCTAGGTTTTTTTCAGGGATTTTCCCTTTTTCTAAATATATAAAGCTTCTGGTTTTTTAGGATATTTTAGTATTATTTCATTCACTGACTTATCCTCCTGGCTAAAAATGTTTCCATGAGTGATTCTTGGATAAGTTTATTTTTTAATTTATTTAGTCACAATTTTATTTGTGGAATGTAAAAGCTGGACAGTATTAATACATATTACAAACCAGAAAAATTTTCCATGAGAATTATTAAGCTGAAGAACTCTCTAGGATTTCTCTATTAAAAAAGATCTATTAACAAATTAAGCCTTCAAAATTTCCTGGAACAGAAAATACTCTTAAGCATAAGCTTTGTAGGTACTAATTACCTTCCTTATTTTTTTTAACACAGTACACAACAAACCAGTGAAATTAATATTAAAAAGCAAATTTATAAACTAAAGCTTTAAATAAAAAAAAAAAGAAAATGACAACTTGAACAATTGCGCTGGAGTTTAAAATAATTTTAGCTGCAAATTAAACAATTAACATACTCAGCAGTCCACTGAATATCAGGTTCAGCAGGTAGATTTAACTCATTAAGTGAAAAAAACTCTCAAATTCTTTGCATGTTAGTTCTTTACAAAGGCAGTAGCCAAATTATGAAGTTAAACCATGATAAGACTTTTTTTTTTTTGCAAAGATGCTCAAGTCTTATTTGACTAGAAAAGAGTGTTGTTCTTCATTCAGTGGTTTGTTTTCAAGTACCACTTTAGAGATCCATAGCACAATTATTAGAATTGCATTTAATTTATACAAAAAATCATATAATAGGTATTGTTCACAAGAGACCATAATAACATACTTCCTTAATTTCTGATTGTAGGATTGCATATATCAGATTTAAAATTTGCTTCATGTACAGTCTAGTTTTCTACTTGATATTTTTTTCAAATTTTATAGTGACTAATGTAAAGGAATAACAAGATTTCTGTTTCAGGTCATATAATTAAAACATCCTTTTCATAGCTCCCTAATTTACTGAAGATGACTGGTTGGGAAGCTGAAGCTCTGAGAAAACAGAATTAATCCAAACTGATAGCCTTCTATCACATAAATCATATTCACATAAATCCTATTTGCATCATGTACATTTACTAAAGTAGTTGATGTCAAAGAACCTCACAGAAAGAAAGGATTGTGTTCAACACGAGAATAATAATGCAAAACTTTACAGTAAATCTATTTAACAGCCTAAAGAGAGTTACAGAAGTGCTATAGGGTGAAAAAGGATCAGAGGATTTCCCCCTAAATACAACAGGAGAGGGTGTAACATACCCACCAGAAGTGGCAGGAGACATGCCACCAACAGGAAGGCATGGAAAGATTTTGACACACTGACAGGAACTTCTTGCTATCACCAGGTTATGAGATCCAGGTTGGAGTGGCTTCCTTTAATTTTAAATAGTTTGTTAAGCTCAAATTTCTTTTAGGTGGAACAAACACATGGTCCTGGCCATCTGATCAAGGAATTACTGATAGTCCAATTACCATGCTTTTAACATTTAGAGTCTAAGTTGTATAGCTAATATGACATGCAGAAACCTCTTGTGTTCAGACCTTTCTTTGGTCTTCTATTCATACTTCCACAAAGCCTCTGAGACTCAAAGCTGTTGGTTTCAGTTTGGGTAATGGGAGAGAGGCTGCTATCATATTTTCACCTATGCAACCTGGAAAGAAACATTGTAAAGGGAGGCAGGAGAACAGCCTTCGAACCTATCTGCCACTAGCCATCACCTCTCAATAGCTGAGGATCAGCTGAAAAGTGGCTAGGTCAAATTTCCCCATAAACACACTGAATTCTCCAGGTGGCAATTTCAGCACTGGCACATTGAGACTGAGAAATTTCAGGAGGCCTGAGGGGGCAAAAATCACGTGCAGCCTCAGAGACAGTCTTGGAGGAATCAATGACTGTGTAAGGAGTAGCAGTTTTTTGAGAGACCAGGTAGCATAACCCCTAACCTGACATCAAGGAGCAACATGGGCCAGGGGTTGTGTCAGGGACTAGGAGCCAAGAGCAAATGCAATAGTGTGGCTTCTCCCCTGTCCTCCCCTGAAGCCCCAGGCTGCAGGCAGAAGGGCAGATGTGTGGATGCAGACCCCATGTGAAGCTCTTCAAGGCCTCAGACTCCAGGTGCTGTAGGGTGTGTCACTACAGGAAAGTCAAAATCTCAGTAGTAATTGTGGGTATATTAAAAGTGAGAGAACAATCCATAGTGTTTTCCACTTTGCATCAGAAACACAGGATGGACTTTTGCAACCTGTCAAAAGAAAAAGGATAGCAAAGATAATAGAAGCTGCTTCTGAGGGCACGCATTTGATCAGTGGTTGAGGTTTGGAGACAATACAGATCCATCACTATTAGACTTTGTGAACATGATGGAAAAACATTTATGACTGGTTTTGTCAGGCAGCAGTTTGTGGTGCAGTTTCTGTGGAGCCAGGCACTGAAGGCATCAACACCACAGGCAGCAGGACCTGACATTGTGCCACTCCCAGGGCAAGTGGGGACAGCCCCTCACCAAAGTTCTCCCAGCTCCTGCTCCCCTGGTCCTTAATCCAGGGCAGCACAGCCAAGCTTGCATAAGCACAGCCATGGAAACCTGAAGGAGAGACAGATGGGAGGAAAGAATCTGGAGCACTGGAGGCCCTGGCTGACCTGATTAAGGAAGAACTCATATTACGAATATTTGTTCTAATTTTCTTGAACTACATCACATCAAATGACACCAGCTGTGCATCTCTCCCATTTTATTTCTTTAATTACTACTGTGTATTTTTCTCCTTTTGTTCCACACCGTTGTTTAGATGGAAATGGCAGACAGCTGGGGTCTTAAATTGTGTTAATAGCCTATTATTTTACCTCCAACAAGAAGCTATTAGTAATCTTATTTGAACCTTAGACAGTCTTTTTCTCGTTCCAGGCATCCATCTCACATCCATGAAGAGGCAGAAGGCTTAAGTAGTTCTCAAAATTCATTCTGCTCTTAGAAATTTTTCAGAATACTAAATTACAGCCAAGAAGAAAACATAAAATTGATTCCGCTTAGAATATATTCTCTTTGGAAGAATGCTAAACAGCTAAAGAAAACTTTGAGAAGTAATTGAAAAAATTGGAAAGCATTCTAAATAAATGAAGACTGGCAAGTAATCCAAGACAGAGATGTTGCAACCCAAGTGGAAGGGAAACAGAACTGAGCTTGTTAAAATAGCACAAAGTGCTTTATAGAGACAAGAAATCAGGAATTTTCTAGCAAATTTTGTGCCATCTTAACTTCTCATTGCTAAGATTCCCTTGTTTTTATATTAGCTACTAATATTAGCTGTCAAAATTACAAATTACGCTAACACATGCCCCAGCTGACCTTTTAGGGTAAAATTGATTCTCCATTCAAGTATGCCAGAAGAAGCTATTTCACCGACTGTTTTAAAAGCCTGATGTAAAATAATCAGAATGAAGACCTGACACTGTCAAAGCTGAAGGTATCCTCATATTTACATCATTGAGAAAGAATATTTTTCCCTTTGGTTATAACCATTTCATACACTTTATCCATCCTAATAACAGCCCTGCCATCAATGGGATGCCTGTGTGATTAGGAACACCACAATGTGTACTCACCAGCAAGAATGTATGAACTCTTGATAACTGCAGTATTCCTCCATAAATGTAGATTAAACTGTTTAGGAAATATTTTTCAGAGGATGTAAAGGGTCACTATCCAGTGATATTGAAAAAAATTCCCCTGTGCCTCTAGTGGTAGATGATGTGAGTGAGGAACAAATTCACTAAATGGAAGCAGAAAAGTTGGTAATTTTCAGGACTTAAGTTTAAGCCAAGTAAAATACAATAAAATATCATATAATAGAAAAATATGTAAGTATAAACGATGACAAAATATAAAGTAATATGCAATTATTGAAATTATTATAAAATTATGTACTTTAAAATAGACTCCTGTTTGCATGGGATTAAAAAAATTGATTCAGGTTATTTTTTGAAAGTTATTATGGCATTTATTTTTCTGGGGCAGCATTACAATAAACTGTATTACTTGGAAAATATTTTAAAATTCAATTCATAAATACAGTCTACCCATTTCGTAAGTTGTGTAACATTATGTAAATTGTAATCTTACACATTCAACTGTTAAAGCCATAATCTTTAAGCTAAATCTCCAACTCTAAAGCCAGCAATGCAGTAAGTGTTTGAAATGCTTGTGGGACAACATGAACTAAATAATTGGCTGTTGTGAAAGAAAATCTTCTACCCACTCAGTCACCACACAGGTTTAATACTAACATCTAGTCTGAAAAAAAAATTTGAAGGCAGTGATATCCATGCATCATCCTTATGCCAAAATCATTCCACAGAGATCCAGGCTCTGTTTCAGAATCAAATTAAGCATTCCAAAATTCTAGTTTTAGCCTTCAGAAATAAAATGAACAGTGAAATCTATAAAACACAGGTTGTTTTTCAGAACTGGATTAAGCATTCCAAAATTCTAGCCTTGACCTTCAGAAATAATTTGATCTGTTGAGTCTGTAAGACACTGACTCTGCTGTAAATATGTGGAGAGGCTTAAAGAAGCAGTCAGGAGGAAAAAGAAGCTATTTTAAAGGAAGAGATTATTAATTTCCTTGTCATATATTTGTGCTACTCTTAACTTTCTCAATTCATCCTTCATGTTGAAGGCAGGGCCAGCCACCTTTGTCTATTAAATACTGTAATGTCTTAAAACATATGTTACTTACATAATTCACATAATATTTTCCTGTGGAGTACTTCAAATTCTCTTTAATTGATTTTTATTTAAAATCTTAAATAAAAATTATAAAATAGGTTTTATTTCAAATCTACGTATCTGTAAACTTGGACTCCATGTTCTAAATATTAACTTCAATTCAAACGTTGTAGCAATAAGCTTTTATCTTTAATTAATAAATACATCAATAAACTTGTGATATCTATGGAAGATTTTTAAATGTGAGAAAGCAATCTGCTGTTTTTCCATAATCTCATTTTTTTCAAAAAATAAATAGATTCATATTCAAATTTATAGAACAATAATTTAAGAAATAATACTTAGTAGAATGTCTCAAGCTGCCAAATTAATACAACTGTTATATGTCAGACTATTTGAGATGGAAGAGCTGATAAAAATAATGTGACTCACATTAAGTGAATAAAACTAAGGAAACAGACTGATTCTGTGAGGTAGAGGTGGCTGTGCAAGTTCTCAAATGTACAAAGTTAAATGAAATTTTGCTTGGCCTTATACTTGGAAGTTCCAGGAGAGGGCTCCAAACTGGACTGCTGAGAAAAACCAAACCAAAACATTTTGCCAGGGTTTATTGTCATTTCCATATTCTGTGTGACAGGATGAATTCACGTTTCAAAGTAACTTTCTGATCTCAATACTATTTTGTTTAGCTTTGTTGTTTAAAAACATTGGTACACTCTGGAACTACCTAACTTGCTTCTGTGGTGTTCATCTGCTTGCAAACCAGTACTTGATTAGCCAGTTTAAGTCGAGTTAGACATCAACATATTTCTTAACAATGTGTTTAGGAAAATGTTTATTTATTTCATAAAACAATTACCTTATAATCTGTGTATCGCTTTTTCCAATTTTGTTTGTTTGGGAGTATTTTTTTTCAATAACAAAATTTAAAGTGTATGTTTGCCTTACAAAAAAAAAGAAAGGAGTTCAGTGAATAAGATGCTTTTAAGTTATCTATTAGAATGCAATTTCTAGCTTTTACATTCCTAAGAACACCTAACTGTTAAAGATGAATGGTGCATTCCATTATAGCAGTGGTTATTAGCCCATGATTTCATCATAAATTGAAAACAAAGGCATCAGGTCTAATCTGTGCTATGAGTCAGTAGGGCTTAGATCAATATCCGTGTTTCAGCCAGCTGGAAAACAACTGCCCTGTTATACCTGCAGTGGTGTCTTAAGAACTTACCTGTGCCCCAGAAATCTGAGTGGTATGATCAACAGGAGAAACCAGATTTTTTAGTGCATGTCTCTAAAGGCAATTTCACCACAGCTACAAAAAATTTGCTACAGCAAGAAAAGATAACAACCAAGAGTAGATTCTCTAGTACATATCAGTGAAAGCATTTTGGGAGGTTCTGTTCTAATGGACACACTGAGGGAAGGTTTGAGCTTGTTGCTGTATCATGTCATTGTAGGAGGACAGAGTTCAGTTGTTTGCATATTAGTACAGGAATTAAATCAAAAATTTATTTAAAAAAATTCAAAATTGCTGTTAATGTTAATAGAACATACCTTTAGTTATAGTTTTAAAGAAAAAGAATGTAACAAACAATGGATGTGAGAAAATTTATGTATCTGTGGTCAAATAACTGAAGAGGGAACTTCATACTGCATTCTCATGGAATCACAGAGTTAAAGACTGGCTAGAAGTAGAAAGGACCTTAAAGACTATCTAGTTCCAACCCCCTTTCCATGGCATGTTTCACCAGACCAGATTGCACAGAGCTTCATCCAATCTGTCCTTGAACGCATCCAGGGATTGGGCACCCCCAGCTTCTCTGGGCAGTCTGTGTCAGGGCCCCAACACCCTCAAAATAAAAAAAAAAAATCCTAGTATCTGGTCTAAAATGATTCTATTCTAAACTTATTTCAGTAAGCCTTTCCTCCTTGTCCTTTTTACATGCTCCTGTAAAAAGTTCCTCTCAGTCTTTCTTGTGGGTCCCTTCAGGTACAGAAGGCTGCAACTAGGTCATCCAGAAACCTTCTCTTCTGCAGGCTGAACAATCCCAGTTCTCTCAGCCTTTACTCTTAGGAGCGGTGCTCTCTCCTTCTGATCACCTTGGTGTCCCTCATCTGGACTCCCTCCAACAGCTCCATGCTGCTGGGACCTCAGAGCTGGAGGCAGCTCTGCAGGTGGGGTCTCACCAGAGCAGGGCAGAGGGGCAGAATCCCCTCCCTCTCCTGCTGCCCACGGGGCTTGGATGCAGCCACATAAAAAACTCCCACTTTTTTTAGGGTATAAAGGAATGAAATTTATTCTTTCTCAGTATGTAAAGAAATCTACACAATGGATATAAGTTCCAATAATGTTCTGTTTCAGCAAGCATTGCCCCTCATCTTTGGAACATCAGGATCTGCTAGACACAGTGATAATTTGTTTGATGGTAATCCTTTTATAACTGCGTTTCATAATTGGTGTCTACAGTGAAATCAGTCATATATTTTTCTGTCCTAATGGAATTTTACCTTATTGCTAAAAGCTCAAAATTATTTGTTGTTGATTTAGGGTTTGGGTTTGGAGTGTTTTTTTTGTGAGGGATGTGAATTATGTTTCAACTGGCTAAAAGAATACCACTTTCAAAGTTTTTATTTCTAGAATTTGAAATCAGTAGTATGACTGAAATCTCTTGCATAACAAAATAGCTTCAAAATTCCTATATTCATCTTGTTCAAATTAAAATCATAGGTCCTCATGCTCAGCTGCACTTTGGGAGAGCACAGAGGAGCTCCTTCTCAAGACATCCAAAGGAATTCCTTGACAAGAATGTTTTTCTTCTAAACCATGTCTTTCCAGCATTATCTCTTTCTGCCAGTTCTTCATTCATAAAGCTAACTGTGCCTCTTTCTGCTGCAGAAAAAGCAGACATCCACTGCCAGTCATACTTCTTGAAGTAGATGATCTGATTTGCTACTGCAAACACAGAGAAGAAGCTGTGAGACTCTGAGTCACCTCTGCTGCAGTTGATTTTACAATTATTTATATATTAAACAGGCCCATTTGTTTGCCCAGGGTTGGGCCATTACTGTAAATAAACTATTGCACTGTCTGTTTGGGCACTGCATGAATATTTCAAAAGGTATGTTTGTGCCTGTTAACAGGTATGGAAAAGCAGAAACTTGTTCTTTAGCTGTCATTGCACAGTGTTCTAAGAGCTTAAATCAGTGATACATCAGTCAGGGACTCATTGGGCCAGTCCATAACACCTCTTTTCCTTCTAGCCTCTCCTACCTCACATTTCTTCTTCCAGACCTTGGCAGAATCTTTATTTCTGAAAATGCAAAAAACCAACTTTTCTTTAGTAGCTGATTAAAGTATAAATGCAGGAAAAGAAGAGTCAATCAGCACACTGTCCATGACTACTTTATAGAAGCAAAGTCCCCAAAGGGCAGGCTGGCTGCAGTTTTTGCTGCCAAGTAGGAAGTTGGGATGCCAAGCATGGCAAGGATTTAATGAGCATTAAGTCCTCCCATCAGCAGCAGACATAGCATCATGACCCACACCTGCTTACTGGCCTGACTCTTCAAGGTTTTTCATCTCTGCTCTGCCAGTTCCCTGACTCCATACTCTTCTAATCTTTGCATCAGAAAAGTTTTGAGCTCAATCTTATTAACGCTTGCTAAGATTTACAGAAATATTGGTTTTATTCCTTCCACTGGATTCTCGTTTTAAGTGTGTACAAGCAATAATGTCAGTAAAATATTGTAGATAACATACCATATGTTTTTTCTCGAATAAAAATTACTTTTTTTAACCAATAATAAAAAAAATCATTATATATTTCTACAAAGTATTCAATAGTGTTTTTTAAATGTTATTTTTGCCTTTGTCTTTGGATTTCCCCAAGTAGGAATACTGCTGCATTAACTTGATTTTTTCCTTTACACCAGTATTGGGTCAGCTAAATATTTAACCACAAGGAAGTAATTTTCTCCTATTTCGACATTCCATATCTGCTGTCAGAAATCTCTTCAAGTTTCACTTGGCTTGAAACTGGAGGTGAGACTGAGTAATTTTGTTCCAAATTAGTCAGTGCAATTTCACAAGAGTTCCTTGGGCAGCTGCTAGAAGTGGAGAATGTAAATATGAAAAGATCAATGCCAGTGCTTGAACCATTTTTTCAGAACTATGTTTTTATGTTTGTGATGAGTTAAAAAAATCCTGAAGTCAGTAAACCATAGTAAAGCTAGAGTAAATCAATGGAATATGTCAATGTCACTATCTTAATTTGTATCGCTTGGCTCTCTGGTCAATGACATCTTCAAGACAGATAATAAGCTGACAAATTCAAAACAGGAGAAACTTAGTGAAGGTATATAATTTATATATTTAATATATCATTTTAGAATGAATTGGGGTTGCTGGACAGTTGCTACATCATTTTTTAGTGAGTTTAAGTTACTTATACTCTGAATTCAAAAAACAGACTTTGTATCACCAAGAATTCATCATTAGCAAAGATAAGGCTCTAAACAAACACACATGGAAGTCTGAGTTTGGCTAAGTTTCTGAAATAATTTCTGGTTTGGATCCTAAAGCAGATCAGTTAGAGCTCATGTTTAAATCCAATGTGCTTTAAGCATTATGCTTACTCAATAGAATTGAAAGATTACCTATAGAAATACTGCCTTTGGGGAAGATTCCTGTTCAATTTGAAAGTTCCCAGGACAGGCATTATAACGACAACAGCAATAGTTTTCTCCTCAGTACCCATGCAATGTGTTTATTAAAACACTTTTCTGCTACTCCATGGCAAATCAAACCTGTAGAAAGTTTTGTTCAGGTGTATGATATAAACTGTTCAGCAAAACAAGTATTTTACATTTATTATTGCCCATTATTTCATTTGATATTTTGCATCCATTATTGTCATTCTTTCATTTGACAGGTGTTATTTGCTACTAATGTGTATTTTGCAAACATATAAACACCTGATATCAAGTGCCCTGGTGGCAAGGGAAACCTTACTTTTTTATGTGGATCTATGGTAATTAATTTTGTGAGTGTAATAGTGTCCCCTCATTAACAGAATTTCTACACTCAATCATTTCAAATGAGGAAAAGTAGGAAAATGGAAAACATAAATTTTAGATGTTATAAAAGTTTCTCAGATTTCACAACTTAGAATCTTCCACCCAGCTGTTATTTTTTCTTACAATTCCTTTATCAAAATAAGATATTAATGTTTTGTTATGCAATAATTCATTTAGAAGTCTTTATTTCCATCATATTTCCATCATTCCATTTGTCGCTGGTAGGATTAGAAGAGAACCCATTTAATTCACTGGAAGACAAGTTACTTTTTGGATATTAGGGAACTGTAAATGGTGTATTGCTAAATTGCTTGCACTTAAAACAATATTTCAGTCCAGAACTATGCAACTGTATTCTTGCACTTCATTTTGGTTCTCCAAATACAGCACCCTCCTGTATGTCTGCACTACATGGATTAAAACAAATTCCTTACCTTTTCTATAAAATCTTCTCTGCTCCCAATCCAAGCTATTCTTACTTTCATCCAAAACTGCAAGGTAAAGGTCATTTATTCATCTTCTATCCTTATGTTCATGTGCCTATTGACTCTGGTCAAAAGGAACAGTTGTTATGAAGAGAATTTTGTGGCCTGCCAGATTGTCATCCTTATTTGAACAGCTACACTTGATTCTTCTTCTCTTCACAAACAAATGGAAAAAATACTCTTTTTAAAGATAATGAATATTTTAAAGTAGATAAATGGTATATATTCCTTCTATCTTAAGAAAAGTACGACATCAGTAAATTTTGTAAGCAATTTTTGAAGTTTCTAAAACAATGCCTAGGTATTTTTGTCTGTCCTCAGATAATTAAGTGGTAGAATTCAGTAACAGAGTAAAAAAAAGAGGCTAGAATAGTCTGTTTAAAGAGATGCAGAGAATTCTGCTTGTATTCCATATGTCTAGATTTGAGATCTCAGAAGACTGCAAATATCATATTTGAATATGAGGAGCTAATAAAAAATGTACCAAGTAAAACATACTGTAAATACTAGGTTTATATTTACAATGTTCTTTCTTGGAAAATAACAAAAATTGGATTGCTAAGAATACTACTCACTGAAAAAGGGAATGTATGCTGTTAACATGAATTTCATTATTTTAGAACTGAAGTGTGAAATGCAGGATCCCATATATTTACATATTGATTAATGTTAATTCTATTCTTGCTTTTGTGTGAATTATCTCCTGCAAATAGAAGCAGAAGAAGAGGTCCCACAGATACCAGTAGAATGTACCAAAACCAGGGTCATTTCTAAGAGAATAGTAAGGTGAATATTTCAGAATATACACCTTGCAGTATTGTAACAGAAGCTAACTAATTATTTGTGACTCTGAAAGAAATAAATACTTTAATTCTTAGACTTAAATAACAATTTTTCAAGATTTAAGATAAAATTAGAGAGAGCAGTGAGTCATGAAGTACAAAGCGATGGGCACGGTATTGAAGAAGCTGCAGCTATGACAATCTGTTTTAGGAATCCAGTTCTTAGAGGGAGTAATTCAATAACTGAAGCACTAAGAATCACTCATTCCTTCAGCACATGACTGCATTATAAAGAGACAGGCATTAATGCTAGGAATGAATTCTAAGTGATACATTTAGACAATGCAAATATACTGTGTACATTGCAGTTTGACCTTTTACAGAGTTCAGGAACTGATTGTCTGCCTTGTAAAGATCAGCATATGAGAGGGTGGTATCACACATAGAAAAACTACCTCTTCTTCCTCTAGACATCTTTCCCACCTGCCTATCTACTTGAAATCTTCCACTTTATTCATTTGATTGCAATGTGATGAAGTCAGGCTAGAGATCTCTAGCCACACATTTGCTCTAGTTTCCTGCCTGGGTGCCTTGATATGTGTAAGGAAGTCTCATACCACAGTCATTTACATCTATCTGTTGGCTAATTGGTAATCATCATGAGATTTTACTGCCCTAGCTAATCCTGTGAGAATATGCTCCTTTTCCAAGAGCACTGACAAAACATATTAGTAGGCAGTTACACCTTCAGTATTCCACAAGGCTCCATCTTATTATATAGACATATTAATTTGTTAAAAGATATTTGGACAGACATTTTGATACTCTTGGGTGATAATGTTCAGCTCTACATCATTATGTATCAGCTCTTTCCCCTCAGCATTGCGTAGCAAAGGCTAGTGCTTGGAGACCTCAGTCCAGACAGGTGGTAAGTGAGCTGAATTACAGCAGAAGTAGCATCCTCTTACTGAGAAAGAATACACACAAGATGGGTTTTTTCATTTTTGTTTATAGCTCTTGTCACATAAAAAATTATTTTCAGGTAGCTGCCACACACGGGAATATATAGCGAAAAAAAGATGCTTTTTACCTTACCTCAGGAAAAAAAATTTGCTGATGTTGTAAATGTCATTATTATCTAAGGTAAAAATTAAAGACCCAGATGATACATGCAACATGCAACAAATATATTATTAAGAACAATTAGTTTTTTTAATCATATGATTTCTCACATCACTAGTTCTGGATTTGTAATTAAAACAGAGATAGTAACAACCAATGCTTTGGTCATTTTTGAACAGAGAAGAGTGACAAAGATTTATCTTTTTTCCACTCTGCACTCCCATCACTCAGTAAGCAGGCTGGGAATGGGCAAGAGACTGGGAGGGGACACAGCCAGGATAGCTAATGGCAGCTAGCCAAAAGGATATTTAATGCCCCATTAATGTCAGGCTCAGCAATTAACACAGGAGGTAGAAGAAAGCAGGGTTTTGACTTCCAGGGTGTCCATCACTCAAAGGCTGGCAGTGAGCATCAGTCTGTTTGTGGGAGGTGGTGAGGGTTTGCCATTCTGTCGCACCTTTCTTATCTTTCTCTTCTTTTCACCTGTCAAATAACTTTTATCTTGATCCATCTATGTTTCTGGCTTTTGTTCTTCCTATTCCCTTTCCTGTCTCACTAGGCAAGAGAAGGAATGAGTGAGCAGCTGCGTGGCTGCCTGTCTTCTGGCTGAGGTTAAACCACCATACCAAGAAAAAATTTTGGAGTTTTTGTGAAGTAAAAAGAACAGGTGACATAACATTTCTGTAACTGCTTTTAGAAGTTAGTCTTTCTTCTTTGCTTTAGTTTCAATCCAGATTTCTTTCAGATTCTAGGGAAGAAAAAAGAATTATTCCTAGTAGAAATTTGGTTTTTGGGATAAAATTTATTTAAAGATATCATAGCAAAAATTAGTATTTGTTACAACAACAAAAAAGTTAATTACACTTTTATATTTCTGTTAGAAGTATTTTGGTAGAAAAACTTAGCTAGTTGTCAATTCACTACTGACATCAATGCGGACATTTTTTACTTCATAACTGCTTTGCTTTCTATGAATTTTGCCTTTTCATACTATTAATGTTCAGTCTATAAGTATGCATATGCTTTAAAGTAGAAAACAAAAAGATGACTTGAAATGATAGCGTAAATAGGAAAAGCTTTTACTAAACTGAATGTTTGTATTTTGTACTGAAATTATCAATTATAGTGCATAATCCATGTCAACTTCATTTGTCTAATTGCTTATTTTATGCCATAGGCTGTATCATAAAGTATTTCACAATACTTACAAAACACCATCTTAGCACTTGATAATAATCACATTCTGCACAATCTACTAAGAATGTTTGTGTCAGCCATCATTTGACCTTCTAATTTCCTGCTTTTGTCCCACATGGGGCACCGTGTGGACCAGGACATGAAGGGGATCAGTAATGAACATTATTTTCTGTCTTTATTGACTATGTTTGTAAAGTAGAATGACAAAAGCAACACGGTTGTAAAATGGGAGGGAATGATCTTTTCCTATTGAATGCTAACAGATTATCCCTTCCAGAAGATTGAAGTGATTTACTCTTCCATGTAACATCTCGTTGTCTGCAGATGCAGAGCAAATGTGATCCACTCTTCTGCTGAGGGAGATTTTTTGTCTTTCAGGAAACGATACCATTGTTCTGGCATCATCCAAAATTCATTGTTCCCTAATTTATTGTCAGCAAGCTACTGTATTATTCCACAGTTTTTGTTTGAGGATTTGTTCAATACCATACCTTTAGATGTGTGTTACCTCATGCTTTACTTAGAAATATATTACACTTAATAGATTACTACTATTATCTAAAAACCTCTAAAAGGTTTTCAGGGTGCCCTCAGATTGTTTTTGCACATAGAAGGTACTTGCTATTTTAAATCTAATTTTTTCTCCATGCAACCACCTCTAAATATGAATGTCACTAAAACTGGGCTGACATATTGGTCTTGACACATCAGTTTTCTTTGGTAAAATTTAAAGGTGTATCCCACACTTAAATTTTTCAGAGGTTGTCTAGTTTGGTAATGCTAAATGCTAAATCCTGATACAGCAAACATGAAGGAACAATGGAACAGGTCTCTTGTAAACATACTTGTAGCACAGTGCAAACTTCTTGCACTCTCTACCCCATTAACAGCACAGTATCCCATTTTCAATTCATAGAGAACAAATTCAGAGATTCTCAGCATCATTAAAGTGAAACCTGGAAGTGCAAAGAATACCCCATTTGTAGAAGCCAAGTAGAGCTTAGAGAGTCTCTTCTTGCTCCTGCTAACAAGCTGGTTTAGTTATGATTAGGAAAGGAAGGAAGTTTTGTAAATTTGTATATGGAGACTCCTCTAAATTGAGAGTTCCTTTTCCAGCGCCAGAAACACTGGGGAAAAATACAATGTATTTCAGTTTTCTTCTAACTTACTGAAAATACTCTGTGCTCTTATTGGTTTTAATGTAACAGAGATGGAATCTAGACTTAATAATACAAAGGATAACTGTGTGAGGATGTGAGAATCTTACATACTGTAAGAAATTTGGAGAAAAAAAAAGAGACATTTCAAAGCAGCTACAAATCCTGTAGTGCCAAATTTACTAGCCTGTGTGTAGGCTGAAATTGGCAGCTGTGCAAATGCAGAATGTGAGCCAGTCATGTGGGTAAGAGTTTTCTAGAAGTCCATGTGAGTTCATAGTGGTTTGCAAAGCTGACCACTTGAATCATGCAATTTAATTAAAAAACAAAAAAAAAAAAAAAAAAAAAAAAAAAAAACAAAAAAAAACCCAAGAAAACCCAAAACAAAACAAAACAAAACAAAAACCAACAAAACAAACAAACAAAAAACCAAAACAAAACAAAATAAACTCAACCCAAACCAATCTAAACCAAAAAAACTAAACAAAACAAAATTAAAAAAAAAAAACAAAAAACCCCCCCCCCCCCCAAATAAACAAAAAAACCCCAACACAGGTTCAACAGAAAGAAACAGAAGATTTGAGAACAACAAACTATGTTTTCCTTGTATACTGCAGTAGCGAGGTATTTGGGCATTCACAGAGTATTTTTGCACTATGCTTCAGGTACATATGGATCAATAAAGATGAGCAACACGGAGATGTTCAAAGGCCAAGACAGTGTGATCTACAAGGGAAGCTTGAGCAGGAAGAGAAAAATTAAGGGGGATAAAATTTGTAAAGGCTCTTCTTAAAAGGAAATGTAAAAATGGTTCCACCAGTCCAAGTTGAATAGCACATTTTCTGCAGGCAAGATTTGGGTTAAACAGTAGGATAAATGGTCAACAATGATTATTATAAGGAACCAGAATAGATTTGCTGGTACTGTTGTAGTGTTCCCAACACTGGAGGTCCTTAGGACTAAGTTAAACAAACCTCAGTTAGACATATTGAAGGTGTAATTAACATGACTGAGCACAGAGTTAGATCAGGTGACATGCTACTCAAGGTGAAGAGATGGTTTTATGGTTCTGTGAAAGAATGACTAATTTTTAATGAAAATTATTGCTTGGAATTAAAAATGGAAGGGTTTACAAAGAAACTTGCAGAACAAATAAATGTCATATCTTCATAATTTTACATTTGATACACTGATTATCTTTCTATTACTATTTTCAACCATTTTAGGCATGGGATTTTTCTTTCCAGCACAGACAAAGGAAGGCAAAACTATTCAGTATGGCTGCATATTTGATGCTGAATTTGAAAAACCTACTGAAAAATACAATCTTTCCTTCCACATGGTGACTGTAGAACCACAAGGCAGATACTCCAGCTATTAAGTTTTCATTGTTTGGTTTCCATTTACACAATTAAGATATTGAGACTAACATGTAAATTTAGAGTAGAATATCCATATTCTAGGACCGAAAAGAACATTGGGTGTTCAAACCCATTTCAGCAGTCTAATGGTATATTGGAACCTGCTTTAAAATTCCTGGAAGTAAGATGGGATAATACAGTATGTTTTGAAGTGCAGGGACCTGATTAGAAAATCGCCTATTGACATTCTCCATATTATAATTACATTTAGGCATATATGTAGGAAGCATTTATGCAGTTTAGTGAAGAAAAAGACCTGAAATAGTCTTAGAATTAGCTGTTGTGTGTTTCATGGAATTTCAGATCATATGTTCACACCGGGCTGCTTCTTTTTCCAGAGAAGGAAAACCAAGAAGAGCAGTGATTTTTACAAAGATGGAGTGGTCTACAGAATTTCAGAAAGGAGAGGCCTTGTGCCTTGTGGAGCCTTGTGAAAAAGACATAAAGTGTATTGATCTTGGCAGGGAAGTAGGAACTGACCAGAGGAAATATGAAAATGTCATTCTCCACTTGCCCCTGCCATGTACCCTTGGCTGAATTAATGTTTTTACTGATTTTCTTTGGAAAGTTGCTGGAGTTAGCAAAGTGTTGATAGGGCTCAGAGGGACTATATATTACCCCCATCTCACATCAGTCCCTCAATATTTTTTAAAAGAATGAACATAATGCAGGGTTTGTCTGTTCTACTACTGCTCTGGAATAGCAGGTACATTTTTAAGGGATTTCCTGGAAATATCTAGGGGATTATACGATATTGAACTAGAATAATGAAGGACAGACAAGATTAAAAAGGTGGAAATGCGTAGACAGAGTGTCACAGACCTGCCCCCAGAAGGGCCAGGCTTTCTGTACTCCTCTTGCAACTATTCCATAGGTAATCTTCCATATGACATTCTTCCATAGACTTAGTATCGAAAACTATTCTAGGATAGAGGATCTCTGAGTCTCATAGGCTCCCAGACACTCTTTGAAGGAAATATACATTATTTGACTACTTACTCTTTTGCTAGGTACCTTATTATTGAAGGAATATATCTAAAATAATAGACAATAAAAGCATCAGGGAGGAATTTTGACAATGTGATGACACAGTGGGACATACATTTTATTTTGGGATGTCTGTGAATCATAGATGGAAGGTAAATTTCATTACATACTAGAAATGTTTTGAATAATTTCAAGATAGCAATTAGGAAGCACTGTAAATTGCAGTCATCAAACCATGCCATAGATTAGATTACCAATCTGACATGAAACTTTCTGAGGAAAATATTTATCAAATTAATTCTGATATGAAATTTGAAGTCAAAGAGCAGTAGAAATTCTAGTTAATAGCAAAGACAACCAGTTCCACTAAATTTTGATTCTATAGCTCTGTGAGTTTTGTGTTATCACACAGATGCCAACACCAAATAGCCTTTCCATAATTTTTCTTTTAACTTCAAATTGTCAAAGACTAAACTTAGTTTCATAAAATTAACTGGTTTTTTTATATTTCCTGGTTTAATTTGATCATAATATCAAAAAAAGATCAAAAAAACAGACTGGGTTTTTTTCCGAAGATTTCTTAAGTTACTGTTTTAAAGTAATATTTTTCAATTGTACAACTGAGTTAGACTTTGAGCCATAACAAAATGGCATGCACATAGTGGTAGAGAAAATGATACAAGATGTGACAACGTGGTTGATTGTTTTTGCATTTTCTTTAAGTGCCACAAGATGGCATCAATTAGTTTTTAATGGACAGAGACTCAGCTGAATAATTACTTTTGTAGTCCACAGGTTTGGGAAGAGCATTAAAAAGGGTAAATTGTATGGTTTTTCCTAATAAAATGCAAAAGCTTTCAAAATGCATTCTATATTTAATGATGTAATAGGAAGAAAATTATTAGTTAAACAAAATAGTTGGACAGCTCTCTGTGTAAACTGATTCTAAAAATGTGAGCAGAGAAACCTGATGTTGAATTTATCAGACTTACACTGCTTCCATCGTATGTACTGCCCTAACAGATAAGTTACTGGATATGGCTACACATTCAAAGGAAACAGTGGAGCAGAAGGTATTGTCATAACATATCATCCTGCTCTACAGAAAGTTGATCACAATTTTCAAAAAGTGGCTTCAACTAAGAAGTTTGAGTTTGGTTGCAGGTTTTCTAAAGCTGTGTATTTGGACTCTGAATTTTATAGTAAAAAAAAAGTTTCTCTGATTTAACTTCACTGCGTTTTTCCTTACCAATTTCTTCAAATGAGTCTTTCTTAGAGTCTCAAAGACCAGGAGCAGTAGATATAAAGGAAAGCTTTTGAGAGTAACATCTGTCACAAAGGTAATTTCTCTGAAGGGTATATTTGCAAAGCAGGAATCTTGCTGTAAGCATTTAAGTACAAAATAGCAAGAAAACAGTTGAGGAAGGACGTAAACGCAAATGAAGAAATGAGAAGTGAAATGAGTCTTGGAGTAACAGAAACTATTTAAGTTTATTTAAATAATTGCATTGATATTTCAGAGTTTATCCAAACCTCAGGACTTGGGATTTCCCCCTCATAACACCCAAATTGTACTTTCCAAACTGTTGCAAAATGTTTCCAGGAACTGACCATCCATGGCAGGTCATTACTCAGCCTACAAAGATATAACAGAGACAGAGTAACTATAATCTGTAACTGAGAAGCGAGACACAGGATCATTACTTTCATTCTAAAAGGGAAACCCTCAGGAAATATCTATATAAACTTTAAGGAGCTTATTTTTGAGGGATTGGAAGGATTGTTATTGCTAATAAATCAGGTACATGAAAGCAGACACCTGATTCCTGTTGTCAGAACAATCTATACCATCTCATTAATATCCTTCACAATTGCTAGGGCTTTTACAGTGACATAATACCAGGATACTCTGCTTCTCTTCACCTTATCTGTGTGAGACAGTGACTCTGGCCTTTTCATCCTGTCAACTGCTTTAATAAAAACCGGGCATATCTCATATAATAGTATTCCTTTGGTGGTATAGAAGTGAAATGAGTTCTTGGACTGTTACCAGGTATCTGAGAGCTCCTAATTGTCTTACATCTTCTTGGACAAAATGAGGAATTACCAAGAATTGCACCATGCTTCTTTTAGATGTTTTTACTGCTTACAGGTATAATTTTTCATCATTATTATCATCGTCATTGTTGTTGTTGTAATTGTAGTTCTTGTTGTTGTTATCGCTAAAATAATTCTATACCATTGCTTAATCTCAGGTTGAACCTCAGACAGCATTAATGACTGCAAGCTGGCTCCAGTCTGAGAAGCCTGTAGTTCTGAAATCCAGCGCCACCCTTGCATTGGATATTACAGAATAAACACAGGAGAGACATCAAATAACAGATCTATCTGCTGCACAATATCTCAGTAGAAGCCCTCAAAATCAGTATGCTAGATAAGAAGATAAAACAGCTCATGCTGCAAAAAGGGAATATTTATGGCTGATTCTTTGGGTATCTACTGAGAAAAAAAGGCTCAGCATGAGAAGCAGGAGAAAAGAACAAAACCCAGGAGACAGACAGAAAATTCAGAAGGTTTTTGATGCCAGCGACTCACATAACTGTGTTGTTTTCAGTTGAACTAATGGACATATTTCTATTTTAGACAACCTTACATACTAAATTACAACTCAGAATTAGATTTATCTACTGAGTGTTCAGGCACTTACAAGTATCTCTGCATGAGTAAGCAAATTTGTCTCTTAAAATCGTTTATATCTTTGCAAACATGTAACTACAGCATTTCAACACTAGAATTTATGTTTCTTTGAGCAAGTAACAAGAGATTCTAAGCGAGAAACAGAGACAGAAAAAGAGATGGAAATCGATGGCCGATGATGTCCTGCATTCATCTGGGAGAGAGATAATTTCTTGTTAGTAGCTGGTTGAGTGCTGTGTTTTGGATTCAGTATGAGAATAATGTTAATTACACACTGATGTTTTGGCTGTTGCTAAGTAGTGCTAAGGACTTGTTAGTGTCTCATTCTCTGCCAGTGAGGACCTGCACATGAAGCCAGCAGGGAGGATAGCCAGGACAGGTGACCTGAACTGGTCAAAGGGATAGTCCAATCATAAAATATTGTGCCCAGCATACAAACTGGGGGAGTTGCCCAGAAGGGGAGTAATGTGAGGACTTAAAGAGCACAGTTCCTTGTCTTAAAAGGTCACAAAAGACACTTTCCATAAGATAAGCCACTAACATCGCTCTGTGCCTTCTTTACGGAGCTCTGGAGTACCCTCAGTCCGAGGGAAACGCAGCGTTCATTCTGCAGGGTCACAGCGGAGACTTGGCCAGCAGAAAGGGCGCGGGCTGGGCGCGCTCGCTGGTTCCTCTACAGAGGAGGCACGGCAGGGATCGATAGTCCCAATCCACGTGAACCCAGAAGGCAAAGGCAGAGAGAGGGGCTGCTGGTTTGGATTCCAACAAGTTCATTGTCGGAGGCCCAGTGACCAGAGCTGAACCTGACCCCCGAGCCAGTTTCAAAAGCCCCCGGCTCACCCTCCGTCACCGTTTTGCGGGAGGGTGTAGCCAGGCGGGGAAAAGGAGGACAAGCAATGAAATACCAGCTGGGGGAGGATACAATTCAACCAGAACCAGCGGGGAAAACTGGGAGGCGGGAGACACAACAGGGAGCCGATGAACAACGGAGTAAAACCGAGCTTTCCCGAACAGGGGCGCAGTTTGGGTCCGGCTGCCACCCAGGGGGGTGCGGTTTAGGCTTCTGAGCCGCCCCCCGACCCAACCTCTGACTCGCTCTCCTGGGGAAACTCGACCCATGGCAGGGCTCGGGATGGATTGACATTATGTTGCCCTGGCCCAGGAGTGGGCTGTGACATAGCAACAAGCCGCCATAGCAGGAACTTGAGGTAAGGGATTTGCAAGGATAAGGTGCTAATTCTATGCGTGGCAGAGGTGAGATCTGGTTAGCACATCTTAGTTAATGCATCTACACAAAAATTCCCACTGTGGCAAGCTGTGGGAAAGGAAGCAATTGCTCATATATGTATCACCCCAAGTTATGGGAATAGCATGTACCACTACCCGGTAGATAATGAGTACATGCACTGTATAAGGTGGCACCCACTGAAGAACAACTCTAGGACCCCCCAACATCAAGAAGCCTGGGGTGAAAAGGGACCTGCAGGTTACAGCTGGATCCACAAGTGGTGATTATCTTTTGCTGATCTCTCTCTCTCTCTTCCCTGCACCAATCTTATCTATTTTTACTATCTCTTTTCCTCAAATTTACTGTTAGTTAAGTCTGTGTTATTGACTTCTGCACATGGTCTTATATACCCCTTAATTCCTTTCATAACACACTGATGGAGATTCAGAGGTAGGCTGGACATCAACCAGAGGGTGATGTGCAATTGTATTGTGTGTTGCTTGGGTTTTTTTTAAATTATCTTTACTATTAAATTTTACTTAGTTTCAATTTCTAAACCGTTCTTATCTCAACTTACATATTTTCTTTCTCCCATTCCACTGTGTGCTGTTTAGCTGCCAGCGGGGCTTATACCACAACAGACATTTATACCTAATTTTTGAATGGAAAACATCTCCTTCACCTGTGCAACTATTCTGAAATAAATTGGTGTTAAAGGTTGTGTAAATGATATTTCTGTTTGGAAATATTTTTTCCTTGGTCTTGAATGGTAACACATTTTATAATTAGCATTAGGTTTAGAACAAGTAGGATCATTTATATTACAAATAAAGACTATTTTTGACTATTGGGTAGGAGCAAATGATGTAGTTACTTAGATCATGTGATCTCCCATACCACCAAATCTGCAATAGCTATTGTGTTGGCTGGTTTAACATGGCAAGGACACGACTGTCTGTTCCAGTCCCAGTGGAAGTAGAAAAGCTAATTGTGTGTCTTCTTATCAGATACTTGGCAGAATGCAATGCTTTTTTCTGTATAGGTGAGTGAGATTGAGAGATTACTATTCTGGCAAAATATGCTGTACTATCTAAAGTAATATGAAAATTAAAAACAAATATAAAACACAGTCACTCTGTTTGGACAACATATTCAGTTTCTCTCGGTTGGATTTTGTTCTTGTTGTGAAGTTGGCAAAAGTATTTCCAGTGCCTTGGGTAAAACAAGCATTGGATCCACCATGACAGTGAAATGTGACACAGATAGTGGTTTTGATGTACAGAGGCTGCTGGGTCACTCATGTGCAGGGTCACTCATGCAGTTCAGCTTCAAAATGGGACAGTTGCAACATTAACCTTTGGAGTCCATGCAATATTTTAATTTAGGGATAATGTAATTATCATACCTTTCTGTCCCAGGATAACAGTCACTTGCTGCTGGATGAAAGCCAAGAAAGCCAGACAGTTAATGAACATCAACACTGAGATGCAAATGTTTCCAAAGAGTGGACATTTTTCCTTGGGATATAATTTCATTTCAACTGTTTCTGTGGGAGGAGATGGTTAAAAAATAAAATAAATCATTGAACACAGATACATCACAGTGACAATTTTATACTGCTAACCAGACTATGCCTAGAGGGAGGAAACTCGTCCTTATACTATTGGTTGCAAAGAGAGGCTTCTCTACTTAAAATAGAAGTAAAAGCTTTGGACACTTGACCTGAAGATACCCTGAATGCTGCCTTTCTTTGCCAAAGATTTTTTCATTTTCCTAGTGTCATCAGCTCTGATCTTCAGTTTTGCAGCATAGCTGCATACAACTTCTCCCCATCTGCTTTACCTACTTCAAATTATTCACATGGATCTGCTTTATTATTTATGGAGGTCTAAAGTTTAAGAGGCTTCAACATAAATATGGACCCAATTGTGTCATAGATACCTCACAATAAGAGTCCAGAGTCTGTTCTCTATGGAATTTAACAGTTTGCTAAATATTTGTGTGTTTCCATATGATTCACAGATGTTTATATTGCAATGTCTCTACTGAAAAAAGTATCTTCATTTTATTTGTAGATGAGCCTGTATTCAAGAATCTGGGTGTTAGTTATAGATAATATTAGTAAATCATCTTGTCTGAATAATAAAGTCTTACAACTGCCATAAAAGAAAACAATAGAGAAGACAAATACCTCTTCATAGGCATGCAAAGAACTGGGACAAAGAAGCCAGAAGTAGATTGGTCTGCTGATCTGTTGCTACCAATCAATTTTTTCTCCTAAAATATATGAATAAAAAACGAGTATCTACCTGTCTTAAGTTTTCTACAAAATCACTGAGTCTTCATATTTTCTGTAAATGTCAGTGACAATATCCTGGCATTAAGCAATCCTTCAAAAGGACTGAAACAGAAAGACTTTGACAGGGCTGTAAGGGAAACACACACTCTCTCACTGAGAAAAAAATCCTGACCAGAGGGTTTGCAAGACTGTGGAACAATCTCCCTATGGAAGTGATGTTGCATTATTTACCTTAGATACTGCCAATTAAACTGAACAGATCCTTGATAAAAGTAGCTCTCTGAAGCTAGCTTTTTGGAAAAAGTGCTTGTCATCTGATTATGAATTCCATCTGAGTTCTACAGTCTGTGATGAGCCCAGGTTCACATCTTTAGTGTGTAAGACTTATCAATCACAATTTAAAGGGTAAAAGTAGGTCTTACAATCTGAAAATGGGACTTTGCTGGTTTTTACCCATTTACATTGTATTAACTGTTCCTACGGCCCGAAATCCATGTGTAACATGAGTAAAGCTTCATTTTGAAATTTTTAGTTTAAATAAAGGGATGCTTATTAATGCATGTCATTGAATTTTAAAGTACTGAAACTGTTTCTAACAGCTTTCAAAATAATTTTGCAGCCTTCTTCTGCTAGAAATCTCATAAATTAAGAAAATTTCAGTATTGGAAGGAAAAAACAAATAACTGGAAGTAATATTTTTACCTTCTTATTGATGATCACCTTAAAAGACACATTTCCAGAAACCTCACTAGCCTTGATTTTTCACTTGCACTCTGACCTTTTCCATCATACTGGCAGTACAAAAGCCCTTTAAAATGGAAATAACCCAGTGGCTCAAGAGGTTCTTGATGTAAATGAAAATAAGGTTCACTGAGTACAAAGAAAGCTGAGGAAAACTAACCCTGTAGTTAAATATATTCTCCTGAAATAAATGCTAATTACATAAGGGAGAGAAAGTTCAAATGAGACCCTGAATCTCAAAGCACAGGAAGTCAAACATGAACACAGGAAAGGTATCGTTGCAGCACACACCTTACTCTAAAACAGACAAGGAGTCCCCTGCTTCTTGCCCACATCTATTGATTTTACAGCTGCAGACTTCTTTTTCTTTTTGTTCCATACTTTATATGGTGATTTTTTTCATTTCATAGAAGATCAAAATCTTGTTTTGAATTACATCTGAAAGAACTCGGACTACCATCCTAAGAGTATTCAACTCATTGAGGCATTAAATGCATTTCTGACTGCACTGCTCACAAAATTTTATCTGTACCAGACAAACTAACAAAGGAAACTCATAGTAAATTCAAGAGGACACTTCTTTTTTATTTTTTTTCCAGTCAGAAAAAGTCAGAAAAAATCAGACCACAAAACAAGCAGCTAGTGTTACTATTTCTCTCTCTGTTCACTGACTTCTGGGGTAAAAATGTTGTTCAGGATTAACAAGAATGTATCGTAAACTTTGTCAAGAGACTAAATATTAGTCACCAAGTGTCCAAGAAAGATCAGTGTGAAAACAACCAAAAATTCAATAATTTCTTAAGGAAGTGTTACAATCAGGCAGACTACTTTATTTGTTGCAAATAAATTGATTGTCTTACATCTGACTTTGAATTGTCCTTTTTACTTTAGCTGATATGCTTCAAATATCAGACAGAAATAGTATTAAGCAGTAATTAAAACATTTTCAATGACCGTTGCAGGAACTAGGAATACTAAAAAACTCAGTAACCTTGACCTAAGGCAAAACCATCAGTGTTTATTATCATGCTTGGTTTGTTTTGGTTTTTTGTTTTTTGCTTTTGTAAGAGCATGAGAATATATCAACCTCAATAAAGTCCCTGGAAACCGACAAAAGAGCCTCACTGAACTGTAGTTTGGCAATTCTTGGCTTTTCAGATAAGTGGAAATTATTCGTGGAAGTTTGATTTCTGCTGTGTGATTCAGCTGCTTACATTCAAATATGCGTGTTTATCTAGGGAAATAGCAAAGACATTTAGAAAGGTTTATTTAGGAAATTTTTCCAACCATTTTAAAAAGTAAACCTAGGATATACTCCTAGCATTAGCATTCTGTATTTCCGGAAAAGCCTTGGACTCTACTCTCTGCTTGTGAAAAGAAATCATGAAAAGAAATCATAAAAAGAATTCTTCTGGAGTCATATGCTATGCATTTTCTAAGAGGCAACAGATTTTTATTACTAATTTGTTTTTATTGTCTCCTTGGTGAAGTTAAGTATGTAATAAGTTACACAGTATCTGCCAGGAGTTACGTAAATTGTCTTTGCTTTTGAAAAGGAAATTTGGCTGCATGAAAATAATAATAATAATAAAAATAATAATTTTGTAAAATAAGGTCTGGAATAAAAGGACTGTTTCAGTACAATCTCCCTAACTTACGGAAATACCACGTGTACATCCACTTGTAACAGACAGATAACTTAAGGTTAATAAACTTTAAAGAAAAATACCAGCTTCATCACCTGAAAGCTGCCTGATCCAACAGGTGTTTTATAAACTAATGCAGCATAAGAAAAAATATTAGATTGTATAGTGTTTTGAGGGAGTTTGTAAATCCCTACTGCAAGACCTGGTTGATACTGAAGAACTGGTTCTTTCACCGAGGAAAGGAGAGACCAGACAAATGAAGTTCATCAACTGAGCAATGAGGTGTCAATGGTGAACTTGAAAATAAGGTTCTGTGCTATGCAATACATTTATTGATGTGATACTTAAATCCACTTTTTTGTAAGAACACACCCTTGTGATTCTATATCTTTATTGTGAACTCTATGATACCTACTGCTCACTGAACTGGAAAGAAAACCTCTCTCAGTAATTCAGGAATTAGAAGATTGTATTTCACTTCCAGTTTGAATCAAGCAGACTACAAAATGAAGTCATTTATAAGACTGTAATTGTACCATCAGTGACAGATGAGAGTAGTGATCTGAGTCTTTTCCCTTTCAAGCTCATTACAGAAGATTTAACACAGTGAATGACAGCACACTCATTAAGAAACAGAGGTGTTCACAAGATTTAATCCGAATGAAGAGAGTTTGCAACCATTAACATTTTTGTAGAAAATTCAGCAACCCAAATCTCCACAGGAACCTTAGATTGAGATTTGGTCTCTCTGCTGAGTTATTAATGAATATGTGAGGCTGGTGCAAATGAGTCATGCAGAGCTGCAGCAGATTTCTGTTTTCTTAAGAGTCTCATTACAGTATGTGTCCATATGGCAATGTTACAACTGCTAGGCACATAGAGACACACAACTAGACATTAACATCTGAATTTCAGCAGTAATTTTTAAAGCCCTAAATGTTAATCAGTGTTTTTAACACAGAAATTAAATAGAATCTGAAAAACATGTTTTATTGCAGTGTAAAATGTTTCATTATGAGAAACTCAGTATCTAGAAGACAATTTTTCAAACAGAACCATGTCCTTTTTTTTCAGTATCTCCCGGATAAATAGTAAAAAATCAGGTTTTGATTACCTACAAAACACTTCACTTAAACGGAATTTTCTTTGAGATGCCTACATTTTCAGAAAGGATGGTGTTTTGTTCACACAATATATAAAACTGTTGCAGAGTCTTTTCAACATAAAACTGAAACACAGCTCTTTCAAAGAAATGTTTCAGCATTAGTCCTCTGAGAAGTGGAGTGTACTGTAGAAAACATAAGGAATGAAATATCTAACACCTACCTGTATCAGGAGGGTTAAACCATAGAATTTTCTTTAAATGTCGATATGCAAACTAGTCATTGAGAGTCTCGTGCACTGAGGAACTCTACATGATACTATACATCAAGAGCTATTTTTTTTTCCAGAAGTAGATTAGGCTGTGACTAAGTCTACAAATATTATAATATAACAATTTAAATAATAAATATAATATTATAAATAATAAAATAATTCTGTTATTCCTGCTGGAACAATATTCTGTCTCTCACCACATGTATTTAGTATCTCTTCTCAATCCACTTTAGAACCATGAGAATCTCAAGGAATCAAGAAATTACTCTCTCTGATTCTTTTTAATATATACATAGCTGTGTTTTAAAGATTTTTCTCATAAAGTGTATTAAGATAAAACTAAATATAAAACATTAGTTAGCAGTCTTTGTGGAAGCATGACAATACTGCAAAAAGAATCAGGACATTGGAAAAAATCCTAAATGCTTGTCATTTCAAAATGCATATTTGAAAGCAGTGGAACTTAACTGAAAACACAAGAATACAAATGTAAAGAATGGTTAAAATGTGTCAGTTTTAATATTTGAAAACTATGGTTCCACAAGAAATGGAGGAAAAAATTTTCCATCCATACATTATTTATTAAGATCAATTTATTGACTGCTGCAAGTAAAACTAAAAATTAGTTGAGAATTATTGCATTTTAAATTCTCTTTCCAGTATAGCTATTTTTTACTACAATAGACCTAAGGAAAAGAAAGATACTATGACTTTAAATTAATTTATGTTGAGCACAGTGGGTACCAGAGTCAATTCATGTTGCCATGACAACAGACATTGAAAATTTAAGCATCCAGTGACAGGCTGAACTCCCTGTAAAGAAGCTACTCTGCATTAAAATTATCTAGATACTAGTGAAACATTAAACAGATCTCCATGCAACCTATTTGTATTAAGCAGAAAGCTAGATTGTAGCTTTTAAAGTATACAGTTTTTCAGACATTAAGTTTATTATTTCAGTTTAAATTTCTCTAAGATTTAAAGAGCAACCTGAAGACCAGTAAATGAATAAATGAAGTAGCTATTTAGGACAGACTCTTGAAAAATGATACCTTTTTATTTCTTTTTAGGAATGCAATTGCATTATCCATCTGCCATATATATTTGATTAATTTGCCTCTGCAAAATATATCATCCCATACACAAAATGAATTCTGTATATACAGCAGGTTGTGCTTTGCATATTTACTACAAGTAAGCATTTGAAAGCCTCATAATGCATAACTATTTCTCAGAAGGTTCTTTAACAACTTACAGAATTACTGAATTTGAGAATGAATATGTTGTGCTTGTACTCAGTAGTTTTTGTGCAAACCAGCCTCATGTATTCTAAATGCAGAAGAATTTGTTGCACCTGTGTAGAAAGTTTCAAGTCATAGACATAAACCAAGAGAAGAGAAAAGCATTTTGTGGTTTACCGGTTAAACTATCCAATAAAAGGAAACAGAAGATATAGACAAGAAGTGAACCATGATGGTTTTTACTCTGACTAATCACCATTTGGCACTATGTGGAGCAGCAAATACTGCTTTAGATCTGGTTGGCAGAATTCCTCCCACAACAACACACCTTTATTGGTTGTCCTTTAAAAGAATCACATTATGAAAAAGCTTTATCAGTTTTTGAAAAACAAGTAATTGGCAATAATTCTAACCTAAGAGGATTTAATTAGACATTCCTAGTCATGGTGTATTTAATTTATACATTAACAACATGAAAACAATACCAAGATTTATTAATTTTAATTTCCTTCTTAGTATTCCTCAAATTGCTCTCTTTAGTTCCTGACAGTCTCAGTCTTCTACCATCTGTGAGACTGCACAGGAAATTTGGACCATTGAAAAATCCATCCTGGAGAATTTCAGACGTTTACAAGAATAAAGATAGTATCTTTCTCAATATCAGCTTGTTTCTATGTTTGTAAATGAATGCCTGCATACCACCTTAGTCATTGCTGAAGCACATCTGGACAAACACAGGCACTCACTGTTGGCCTCCAGTGCACTACCAGGCTCTGCAACCTCCTTCCACCCATCCATCCCCTCTCCTCAGGGTTTGTCCATTTGTGCTCATGCCAGCTCTGACATAGCACAGTTGTGCTCCCAAGTTGCCGGGAGCATAGCTCCAGAGCAGGAGCTTGGAGAAGCCCCACAGGACACTGTCCCTGCTTCTCCTGAGAGCTGCACCGTGTTCTGGATAAAGTCTCTGGTTTGAGCTATCCTGCAAGTATCCCTGCAAGTTCTTGTGCCTGGTCATGCACGTCCCTGCACCCGACTGTGACCCACCCTGGACCTGCCTTATTATCCTTGTGTAGTCATCCTGCTGGGAGTCCCTGGCTGCTGTCACTGCTCTCTGATGTCCCCTATCGCACAGCACTGTGGGGCTGCACCCTGTATTCCTCCTGCCCCACTGAAAGCCCCATCCCCAGCAGCACCCTCTTGGTTCTTCCTCATATCCTGCTTACTGAACTGCTGGTCTGAGCTTTTACTGTGAAAGTTCCTTACCTTTTTTAAGGCAGGAAACACTGTTGTGTATTTACATAGGATTCTTTAGCAGTGTCAGGAAGAAATGAAACATGAACAAAAACATGGCACAGCTACTAGATGCAATTATCAAGCTACAACTTGCACATGCCAGAACATGCTTAGCCCAGGTGCCTTCCTAATACCCACAAAGGACTCCAGGTGCTATGCCCAGTAATGGCACAGCAGTTATTATACTATACATACCACCAAAATGACAAACCCGGAATAATCTGCCTTCCCAACTGTAATGGAGATTTGGAGCTTGCAACTTCTGTCACTGATCAGTCAAATTTTTGTTTACCTTCTTCCCTGGACAATGTGGACAACATTTTTGAGGCAAGGCCTTTTCTGTTACCTTACCATGATACTATGGTATGGTGGGGATTTTTCAGTAATCACTCTCTACTTATCCATCAAGGATGAGTAAGTAACTGATTAAGTCTTTTCAGAGCTTTCAGTAGAGAGAGCTTAAAGAGAGCTTCTCACACAGAAAAGCATTATGTGTTTGTGGTGACCTTTTGTGAATGCATTGAAAAGATGAGAAAATGGGAACATTTTGCCAGCAAAACAGGGCAGCTCTGTGCAGAAGCCAAAAGTAAGGCAGCAAATTGCCTGGAGTAGGAAAACATCTGGCATCCTTCAGTGCTGCTGCTGAGGGGGAGGTCAAGACTGGTGGAGTCCCCCTGGGGATATAAGAGGGAAAGCAGAGCATCTCTTCTCAGAAACAGATCATCTAATTGTGTTCTAGGAAATAGACCAGGAACAGCAGTGAAAATAAACTCCTTTTTCCACCATTCTACTCACCAGTTCCTTCTTCTTTGGCTTCTCTCTTCCTTCCATGACAACTGTAGATGAGCTCTGTCCACTCTGACCCATCTCCAGGAATAAAATGCTGTCTTTGGTACCATTGAGGAGGGGCAGAGGCTGTGAGTCCTGAGACTGAAATGAGTTCCTGGGCTGAGGACAGGAGACGAGAGCTTCAGTGGGGGCCAGACAGGGGCAGTCAGGGCTTTCAGTGCCCATGGCATACGTGACTCACACAGCCTGTTTTTCCAGAGGTAAAATGTACAGCCACTAAACATTGCTGTTACCTTCTTGCAAGGAAAAGCAAGGTTATTCAATGTATTTTACATCAATTTTTGCTTATATTTAAATATAATTGTATTTAATTAGAAATTAAATATTCTTGAAGAAAATTTGTGTCATTCAAGTTGTAATGTCCTCAGCAAAACATATCCTGCTGCTCCTTCTCTAGAGGTATAACAGCTGGTGAATATGAAGGGGTTTTTTTATATGGGTCATCAGTGAAATTTCCTTCAGGGTTTACTGGGCCAAAAATCTAATGTGCCAATGCTTTCTATTTCTTAATTACACTACAAATATTGCTATATAACTCTCTTAATAGTGTAGTGGATTCAATTTTTTCCAGCAAGCTCACATTTTTCTATGTCTTAAAAAAAGTTTGCCAAGTCAACAAATCGACATAGAAATTGTTCTTTCTCTTTCAGGTTATGAACAAGACTGCCTTTTGCCATGAAAATAATTTATGGCATGAAATATCTCATAGTAACATTAGATGGCACACAAAGAACAGTAAGGATGAGTTTTAATTAAGATAAAGGAATGATTTGAGTATTGTCATGATAAAAATTGCACCTCAGAAATAAAACATCCAAACATCTGTCAGCTGTTCTTGCAGTAAGTTTTCAAGGCTTATTTAGCAACAGTAAAACAAATAAGTCTTCTCTTACAATAAGTTCATTAACTTTTAAGGCTTCAAGGGATTTTGGGGCCCTTCTGGCTGTTTTAATCACCAAATTTTTTAACTACTTCCTGCTCCAGTTCTTCTGGAACTGCTGAGTAAGCCACAAAGTTTATATTAATGAAATTGGTGGGAGGGGAGTGGAGTTAGTGAAGAATTTAAGATTCTTCAGCATAAATCAGTCCAAACACATGAAGTCAAATCATTATTAAATTAGCTCCATTACTTTTAAGTGGAACGCATTTTTTGTTCTGACATCCTAAGAGTTTCATATTTTCTGCTGTGTACCGAAGAAGCCAATCCATGAGATGACTAAGAGATGAAACAGCTTTGGTGATTCATCATAGCTCAAAAATGAGCATGTACAAATATAATAAAAAAAAGTATTTACTCAGTACCGATTTGGAAATCTACTTTTCAACAATAAAGTGTAGCACTCAGGGCAGGCCTGCACTGAATAATAATAGCAGTGCCTATTTTTCCCCTTTCCTATGATTGAAAGTAATGTTCATTATTTATGAATTGCTTCTTCTCTACAGAAATGCAGCCACTTCTGGGACATACCTGTAACTGAAATGTCTCTTGCAATATTTTGAGAAATAAAAGCATTTTCAGTGGAATGAAAAGCAAATAGTGAGAAAGACTGCAATAGAGTTAGAATACATAAAGATATTTTCATTATTTTTTTCTTTTAACAGATGGCATGTTTTTAATAGATAGCATAAACATAAAGTAATGTATTTTCTCAAAATTAAATGTAAACTACAGTAAGGAAGATTTTGGAGAAAAAACTCAATTTTTATAGACAATCAAAGATCACTGTATTTCTTTATTTTACAGTTTTGCCTGATGCTATCCTGTCAATACTGCAGATACCTATAGAAGAATTTGAGACAGATTCCAGAAATTCTTTTATTAAGACATGGAAGAGGGCATCAAAAATTCTCTGTCAAATTTTGTGATCCTCGTACTAAAATACCTCATCAGTAGAGATTTACTTTGTAGTCACATCTTATACTATATATAACACTGTTCTTTGACCCATGATTAAGAGCAAGTGCCTAAGATAATAATATTTCTTAATCAGCCAGAAAACTTTCAATTAACTCAAGAATGACACTCCCTGCCCCACTTTTTCTAAGACTTTATGCACTGCATCTGATGCACTCACAGTGCCTTCAGCTAGCACAGTTGTTTTTCTAGGGTATTGTTAAAATCAGCTAGTGGCATAGACTATTGTCACAGGGTAATTCAAAGTTCTTCTGAGCAGTGTTTATTGGATGTCAAGATGCTGATGTCTAAGTGCAGTGACTGATGGCACTACAACGTTCATTGAATTTTTGGATCACTAAGATGAAGCATGTATGTCATTGGTGAAATGAGCATTTAGTATAGGGAACCATACAAAACTTAATACTTATAATGTTCATCTAAGCTTCCAAAATGACAAGAACAAGTTATGAGAACTTTATAACATGTTCTTGTCATTTGGAAAGCTTGCCTCTTTGTGAAAATTTGGGGGCCTTCTGATTTTCTAAAGTGTATTTCTCTTCTACTATAAATTTTTATAGGGTGCTAAGCTTGAAATAAATGGCATGAGCAGATCAGCAGACATTAAATTAAATGAGTAAGGAGCTCTAGTCAAACCTCATAAAATTCCTGACTTGTCCAACATGCATTTGTCAATGCATGTTTATCCGCTGCATTCCTCTACTTAGGGATGCATGTATGTACTACAGGGCAGGCAGAAAAACAGGGTCCCACAGTGAGCTAAATCAACTATTGCTTTATCAGAGAGTGCCAGCATTTCATATAGAAATCTTGAAGTTCTCTGCTACAGTGACTTAGCATTATCAATGCCACTGGCATAACAAGTTTGGCAATTTAAATTAGTTTATATAGAGGTAATGAGCTCCAGAGGAAAGAGTTTGGACTGATATACTAGAGAGTTATACTGTACACTAGATAGAATACTTAATAAAGCCAAAAGCCACCATCTTTGATGGTGGGGACATCACAAGCACATTTAAAAGATATTAAGGCTTCTACCATTTGAGCTAGTATGAGATAGTACCATAAAGGGCTTAAGCTTCTTCTTATACAGAGAACAGGATTTGTGTTTTAAAAATGTCAAGAATGCTGTGCATGAGATAGAAATTCTGTATGCAAGTTTTGCATGGGCAAGAGTGTGTGAATTAAACAGAACTGAGACTAAAAGGCTTCCATAAACACTGTCAATTTATTGTGCCTGTTTTAAATACCAACTTTATAATCTAGATTTTTGGGATTTTTTACTTGTCAGGATGGAAGGAGACAATAGGTGAAGTTACTTTCAGCATGTCATGAGTAATGGGAAGGCAGTAATTTGGAGTTGTCCACATGTTAGCCTGTCAAAAGAAGAATTAAGCGGAAAACAAGGTCTGGAATGCCAATTTTTCTTTTTTCTTCCATAGGGAGGGAAAAAATATTGAAGGCAGTTCTCCTAGCGAAGGGAAAAATTTTTGAATCGCTTACCTAGAAAGCAAGCTTGAGATGATTAAATTGAAAACCAACTGCAAACACCATGGTAGCTTTTAGCAAGTTATAGGTATTAATGCTAATTTTGATAGATCTCTAGAAGCTTGAGGTACAATTAGACATTAGAATCAAAATTCCACTGGTAGGTTCAGATCTTTTCAGATACATGTTAGAATGGGAATATTGAGTCTTAAGACTGGAATACAAAATGATAAAATAAATGTGGTGGTAAAGGTAAGTACAGGCATAGAAGTCTCAAAGACTTTTTTTCATATTAGACATTCCAGTCGTACCCCACAAGGTGTATCATCCTTGTATTGATGAACCACCTCTGCAGGCTACAAGAAAATTCACTTTCCATGCTGTATTTTCAACAAGGAGCCAAGGTGTTCAGTTCAGTAGAGTTAGATGTGAATAAGGTTTTAAGCTGAATCTTAATGTCCTGGCTCAGGGACAGATTGTGTGAGAGTTCATATTCAGAGATACAAATCAGATGAGTGCTTCTCAGAAGGAATCAATTAAAATAATTTGAAATAATGGAAACCTCACAATATCTTCCAGTTCTCCTGAATTGTATTCCTCCACACAGAACAGTACAGAGATTAAAAGCTGAGGGACAGAGCTTTGGCTTCAACTCAGCAAAACACACCAAAAACATACTACTTAACCACAGCCTGATTCTGGAAATGAGGTTCTGACAAAACCAGCTCATTGGCTCCTCTCTCAGTCAGCTGAAATATTGCCTTGTTTTACTGAGGTTTTAGATTATGAATTACAAATAATTATCATAACAATTCATGCCATAATATTGACTGCATATATATGTTTTAGAACATCTTATAACAAAGAAAACTGAAAGAAATGTATAGAGTAGAAAGCTTGTATATTAGCTTGTAGTGTAACACTGATGCCATTTTCAAAATGCTTTGGTTTATCCCAGAATTCCTTTACAGCATACAATGGGTATTTACATTTTCTCTGCATTTACAGCCACCGTTTCTCAAGAACGGATGGCACTCATGCTGTCAGATTTAAAGACTCAGCGGGGTGAGAGAAAACACAACATTCCATTGCGCCAGGCACAATCTTGGTGTATTAATGACATGGGGAAATGCTGGAGTGCATTTTTCAGTTCCTAACTTACTCGAAAAACAAAAAATATTACAATTAATGTTTAAACTAGCTCATTATCTGTGTCTTTAGTCTTGAAGATTTGTCCTTGACTGAATTTTAGTTTTACACATTGTTTAAAAGCTTGTGATCTTGCTTTACTCTTCAAGTAGTATAGAGTATTCTTAAGTTTATCCCACAAAAGGGATGAAGTATCTTTGTGTTTCATAGTTGCAGTAGTTTCATAGTCTCAAGCATCACTTCTATAGAAAATAAACAGAAAAAAAATGAAACAGTCAGAGGACAAGACTAAATTATATTCTCAACCACAAGAAAAAGGAATTTTTATAGCTGCATGACACTTTCCTCAAAGTAATACAAAGAAAAACGCTCTTGTATAATAATTGAAAAAACAAAAACCAAAAATATTTAAAATACATAGACTTCCATATAGAGCAGATTATACTAAAAATGGAAGATTAAACACAAAGTAAAGAATTTACATGGAAGAGAGCTGTTCTGTTTAGGAAGTAGACAATTTAATTTCTCCAGAAGCCTGAAATTCCAGCATGAATTAATTTGCTTCATGCAGAGCCCTGCTGTTTTCTATTCTTTTCTCAATCACTGTTTATTACATAAGTCGTCTCACCTATCTTCTTTGACTGTTTAATTTTAGCAGGATTTTCTTTTCATGGTGCTATTCCTATAAATAAGCTTTATTCTGCATGTAATACATAAATATATTACTTTAGCTCACAAGATCACTAAGAATATTTCAATTTTCAAACATTATTATTCCAATATTTTATTTCCAGCAAATCATTTAACAGAATTTTAATAAGGTATCCAAGCCATAATCCAACATAACTTTTTCAATAACTCGTACTTTCTTCAGTGGATGCCTTGGATTTCTAATTAATAAACTAACTCCTAAAGAAAAACAGGCAGATCACCCCATCTCAGCAAGATTAACCTCCACTAAGCTCATTGGTCTAATTTTAGGATGTGAATGAAGAAAACCAACAGAACCATGTCATGTTTATTGGACAGAGAGATGACTAGAAGGCTTTAGAAAGGCTTCAGAAATGTTTGGAGAATAAAAATCACCAGGGAAAAGTGATGAGTTTTTAGATGGTAAGCACCCAGAGACTCAGAAGTTTTGGACTGTGTATTCAAAATAAAATAATGTTACTGTTTTGGACCACTTAAAGGAAGATCTATAAGAAAAGACTATATTTTGTCAGTATAGTGACCTTTTCTACTTAAACCGAAGTAGCCCAAACATGCCTTCATGCAGATTTAATTATTTTAATAACTGAACTAAGTATAGAAGCATATGTATAAACCACAATGAATTCTCAACAAATAAAGTGAGAAATTACTAATTGTTCTAACTTAAACGGCATCTGGCAAAATTTCCACTACCTAAACTAGGTGCCAGTCAGTCCCGCTAGTTGTAAGGTCAGAGAAAAAATATTGTGTTGGACCTTCTCAGCTCCCATCTCCCCCTCACCAGTAATGGAAAAGGACTTGCTAACAAACATTCATTTCCCTGCCTTGCAGTCTAAAATCAACAGTTTGAGGTGGGAGATGCTGACAATATGTGGAGGTAGAGGGGAAACAGCCTTCACGAACAACCAAGAAAATTGTACTAGGAACCTCCAAAATCCAAGTCAGATTTCTAGCTCCAAAAGTCCCTCCTTCTAATTCCTTGCAAAAGAGAGAGGGAAAATGGCAGGAAGCTTCTTGGCTTATCTGATAGTCTTGGAGCTAGCTAAATTTAGCATGTTCAGGCAAGTCACATGGACTAGGATGTAAGTGGGTAACTTCAAATTCTGTGTTTTCTGCCTCTCAGGTAACAAATGTTCCCTTGGGAACAGCATATTGCTCATGCATTTACAGTAATCTCTGGGCTCTTGCAAAGGTCAGATTTATTATAAAAGATGACACTGATCAGAGAATCACTGAAACAGGTTCCTGGTGGTTTTATACTTGGTCACTGAAATTACAAAAATTTGGCCTGAAGCAGTGTAGATGTGATTTGTAAGTGAATGGTAACGTATTTTCAGACTAACTTGTAAATTTATGTGAAGGAAAATGCCTGCAGGAATAGAAGTGGAGTCAACCATTGTGGTATGTTCTGCTGTGGTATCTTAGAATATTTTTGGTTTATTCCTTGAAGAGAAGCAGCAATTTCTGAGATGAATGGGGACAAGAGATAAAAACAGTATTTCCACAAAAATGGCCAGCTGTACCCTGAGGTATGTTAGGCACCATCTAGCTGACCAGTCAAAACCCAGTGTCCCACTACACCCGCTGCTGATGTCTCCTCACCTCAAACATTGTGTAGAGTTTTCCTCTCCACCATGTAACAAGGAGTTAAAAATATCAGAATGTGTCCAAAGGAGGGCAACAAAGGTGATAGGACTACAAGGCATGCCTTTTGAGGAGCAGCTGAGAATATTAGGTTTCTTCTGCCTAAAGGAGTCTGAGGGGTGACTTAATTTCTATTTATACCTTTCTTATGAGTGGAAGGGACATGCTGATATGTTCTCTGATGTCCTGCAAAAGAACCCATGGCAATGACTTAAAACCGCAGCCGGAGAAGTTCAGATTGAGGATTAGGAGAAGGTTCTTTACTGAGCGATTGATCAAGCCATTGAGCAAGATTCCCAGGAAATTGGCATGGCCCTGAGCCAAGTGTTCAAGACATCTTTGGACAACAGTTTAAATTTTAGTTTCCTCTGTGTGAAGTCAGGAGTTCCATGCTCCTCACAAATCCCTTCCAACTCAGGTTCTTCTGTTGTTTATGATTCTAAGAACTCTCCCACTCCTCAATGAAAAGAAAGATCCATGTAAGTGTCTGTGTTCCCACCACAGTAAGCAAACAACTTTGTTGCTTTGCAACACTTTTCCATGTGTGTAAGTAGGACCAGTCATGCCAATAAAGACAATATCACAGTGAGTATACAAAAACACCCTAATCCTCATATTCACTACAATTTCAGTGATTGTAGTGGAAGTTCATTCCTGCTAAATGAAACACCTTTTTTCTGTATTTGGTGTAGTATAGAGGTATTTAGTACAAGAGGTATTAATACTTTAAATATTGTGCTGGTTTAGATACTTGGGGAGTAGAGTTAATTTTCTTTACGGTGCCTAGTGTAGGGCTCTGGTTTGGTTTTGTGCTGAGAACAGTGCTGATAATACAGAGGTGTTTTAGTTATTGTTGAGCAACCCTTGTACAATGTGAAGACCATTTCTGCTTCTCACCCCACTCCACAAGTGATCAGGCTGGGGGTGCACAAGGAGTTGGGAGAAAAACAGAGAGGACAGCTGACACTAACTTAAAGGGTATCCTAGACCATACAGAGTGCTCAGTACATGAAGCTGGAGGAAGAAGAAGTAAAAAGGGACCATTTGGACTGATGGCGTTTGTCAGTGATGGAGTCCTGCCTTCTTTGGGCTAGCTGAACACCTGCCTGTCCCTAGGAAGGGGTGAATGAATTAATTTCTCTCATTTATTTGTTTATGTGGCTTCTGCTTTACCTCTTAAACTGTCTGTATATTAACCCATGAGGTTTTTATTTTTCTGATGCTCTCCCCAATCCTGCTTGTGGGAGAGTGAGCGAGTGGCTGCCTGGGGCTTAGTTGTCACCTGGGATTAAAGCACAATAAATGTTCTTATATTGGAGAGAAAAAAAAATATTAACTAGCTCCTAGGAAAAGTTTGATTCCCTGCAAAGTTTGTTCTGAACTTCAAAATGCTTTCCCAGCAAAAAACTATAGCAATTAGGATGGATGTCTCTGCATAACACATAAAACAAGGTTGATGAATCAAATACCCACTCTGAAGATATGACATTGGCCCAGAAGTATTGCTGTTCTCTGATCACCTTGTCTGTTGCAATCTTAGTATAAAAAGGGAAGGAAATAATTTGTGTGGCAATAATTTGCAGCTGCTGAAAGACATAGAGCAGGGACTCAGAAAGGATTGACAAATAGCTATATATTATTTATCTCTGTTTGAAAAGGAGGCCTTGTAGAAGAAACATATTATGTTTCTAACTGATTGTACAGAGCAGGCGGGCATCTTGCCATCTGCTGCATTTCTAAGTCAAGAGCCCTTGAGGAGTCACTAGTGCAACAGCAAGCTAGACTGCTATTAGTCAAGAACAGCATGAGAAGAAATTAATTATTTTTCACAGGTTTTTCATATGCAACCCATTCTGCAGCATCAGAGTGTGAGACCTTACCTCACAATACCTTCAGCATTTTTCCAGAGAGCTTGTAGCTGAGTAACTGTTCTGTTTGCTTTGCAAAAGAGGAAAGCGGCAGTTATGTCTCAACAGGAGATCAATGTTCAGGCCAGGGGAAAAGACGAAAGAGCACATTCGAAAGTACTTCCTCTTTTGTACTAAAATTGAAGGGAAAGGGCAGGAAGAATTAGTGATGCAACTGCCAGAAACTTTTCAACCGTTCCTTCATGTAATAACTGAACTTTCAAATATACCTGTCTTGGGTAAAACAGAAGCCAAGTTGCATTGTTTCTCAAGAGTAGACCTGGTGAAAAGAGGGAAAGGACCTGCCAAATTTACTAGTGATTATCTTATGATCTCCTTCAAGCTCCAGTGCTCCTGGGAAGACTTAAGGCAGTTTAATGCCTCAGATAGCTTTGTTCCCAGATTGCTCTTGCCTCCTAATTTACTCCTGAAGTCTATCTGATCTCCAGTGTACTCAGTAAAATGCACTGAATATATATCAGGATCATAATTCTGATATGTTACATGGATGATTCACAGCTGCCCACAGTAGCTGGCATGGTAAGAGACTCCTGACATGAATTGCCTTTAATAAAAAATCATGGAGTTCTGCATAAAAACATATCAAATATTCAAAAATTCTCAGGAGAAAAAATATCTTAGTTCTGACCAGAACTTTGCAAGCAAGAGCATACAGAGAGGTAGTATATGTCAGCCTTGAAGAGAACTATTAGAACAACATGATTTTAATCTAACATGTCCCCGGGACAAACAGTAATGACATTCATTTGCTTTGTCTGTAAAATGGCCATAAATAATACTTATCTTCCAAATCCATTGAGGTATATGAAAGTATCTCTCTGAAAATCTTTTATAAAACATCATACTTCAATAGCATTTGCTTATTAGCACGAAATTGGCTCTCAAGCTGTTCTTGGCTTTTGCGTGAATTTGGTTTTGTGCCAAAGAAACATGTTTTTCTTCTGTTTATCTTTGTCTATTTACTTTAAGGCTTGCTCTTCTGGATGGAGTTTCAGCTAGGGGCTTCATGAAAATACGTATGTTTCTTATTTGCTGTCTGTGATACAGTTAGCTGTGCAAAGTGAATGTTATGTCAGTATGCAATTTGCCACTCAGTGTGGAAGAATACTATGCATTCACCTTCTCTTATTTAGTGTGGATGCTGTCTTTCTCCTAACAACTCTATTGTCTTAAAGCATAAACATAATGGATAGAAAGAAATTTAAAGAAAAATACAGTCAACATTTTAGATTTTAGTTCTGTGTAAAGTAGCATGTGCTTTTATCTATCCTACCTTTACTTACCTCTTTATCAAGCTTCAGGAGTATGATACATTAAGGAAATAAGTAACTTCTGCAGTGTAACCTGGCTCTATTGATCAAGGCATAGGGACAAAGACATTTCAAATATTGGGTTTACGCATAAGTCTGCATTATTTAAAGTTTAATTTATTCTATCAAAACAAAATGCTACCCAGGGCAAGACTCCGCCAGAGCTGGATGAGCACTTACAGAAATACACCCTGTTTAATAGCTTGGCATGCTCCTGGCATGTATTTCAGATGGAAGCTAGAAGAGTGTAAAAGAGACTCATTTATGTATTTTGCCTAACTTGGGAAATGTTTCCAATTAATATACTAAATTCCTGAGCCCATCTATTTCACAAAAATTCATCAAATTTGGTCCAGGACTGATATTTGAGAATTTTGCTCAGCCCTCTTTAATGTTTTTAATAGAGCAAAAGCTCTATCATTAGGAGAGTTTTTATAGACTACCCATGCTACTGCATTTCCTGAGTCAGCAGCCATGCTCAGGAAAATGATTTTGAAATTAGCATTTAAAGACTATAAAACTACACAAAACCACTTTAGAGTTACACATTTTTAAGCAAGGACAGAGTTGTCCTTATCTAAGTAATTAAACTCTTATCAAATTAGGTATCTAATACAACATACACAGTTTATGAAGGAGATCTGCTGTGCAAAAAAAAGATAAGGATGTCAAAAATTTATCCAGAGTACCAAATATGCATAGCATTCAAATTCAAGTGTGTTTGGAGTAATGAGATTACAAATTTAATTAAAATAATAAATTCTTAGTACTTAGCCCTGCAAAATCACTTAGGCATTGAATTTGCCTTAAAATTCATGTAACAACCAATTTGCTGCATAAGAATCTGAAAAGATTCACATTGAGTTTTAAAGATAGGAAGAATATTATTTTAATTTGTAAAACAAATTTTGAAATCAATGGGTTTTCCCATTTCTAATATAAAGTTTAAGAAGTGATGATACTCTAAATGTTATCTCATAATTTTTATTTGTAGTGCACTAAGGGGAGAAGGTAGTGAGGCTAGTTGAAGCTGATATTACACATGATCTTCCAATTGTCTTGTAAATGTATGCCAAAGCATCCTATGGATGATTTATGCTCACTGTTGCCCTGGGCTTGGAAAGGATTAGTAGTTGTGCTAGCCTGCTAGTGGTTTTTGTCTCCTGAAAAGAATCCATTAGGCATTACATTTAAATGCTCATTTATTTCACTTGCTGGCCTGGGGAAGAATTAATTTGTGATTGCAGCTACCACTGTGTCAGAGGGCAGACTTGTCAGCACAGTTCTCCTTAGTAATGTAGTCAGCCTTTTTTTGTCAGGTGTGGATATAATGTAATCTTTTTTTTTCTACCACCAGAAAACTGTTGCAAGTATAATCATGTTTTGAAAGATATGTCCTTAATCATAGTATATAAACTTGAATTTCTCAAAACACAAAAGATCTTTTGATACCTTTAAAATCTGAGGCACACAGGAGTGTGTTGAAGTGTGAGTGTTTGGGGAGGTTATATGCATTTCAGCTGCCATCATATTTTCCTTGAACATCTGCTTAGTCTGTATGATTTTACCTTGGATAACTACCATCAAAACTTGTATCATTCCTGAGAAGAAATCCTAATAATATGAGGAAAACAGTTCAAATTTTGTCAGAAACTCTTTCTTTCCAATGTTTCATCTTCCAGTAAAAAACAATTTCATTCAGGTTGACCTACATTGTGACTGCATGAGTGTGTAGCCCCAGCACAGCTAAAATACTTGCATCAATGTCTGTGACTCAGTACATAAAGCACTCTCCACTAAATTTTCCTACACCTAGCTATTTTCTTTTCTTTTGGCAGGTAGAAAAATGGAGAACAGACAACAGGTGAGATAAGCGTCGTATTTCTTCTAGGGTGGCAAAGAGAGCTGTCTGCTGCTAGACACACATTTCAGCTCAAGGGAAGTAAACTGCCCAGCCACAGCTTTAGGACTCCAAAGTGTTCAGTGGAGCTGACTGAGAAAGCTATAAACTTGCTGCTACAAATCACCCTGCAGATGAATTATCAGTTATGAGGGGGGAAAAGAACTAAAACCCTCAACTTTTCTTTATCCAGGATACTCTTGTCATTCAGGAAAAACAAAACAAGAAAACCCCCACAAACAAAAAACCAAACCAAAACAAACTCCTAATAAACAAAAAAGAATGTTTTAACTAAGCTTGTGCATCACACCTTTGATCACCATTAGGCAAACAGATACGAAAATCAATTAATCTACCTCTATGCTTCATACATAACCTTATCCTATTTAGAGATTGAATACACAAGCACAAAGAAATGTGCAATAAAAATGTACCAATTGACCTTCTTTGAAATCTCTGTGTTCCCATCTGGCTGGCTACCTGATTATTTACCTTCAGATAAGCTTTGGGAAATGTTGCTTTAATCTTTGTGAAACACACCCGTTATTTGGAGAGAAGAAATTATTATCAAAGTGCTTAATGCTATCAAGACCTGCACATGATTTGAACCAAGTTTGATTGCTTAGTTTTTTGAGCCAGATGTTGGCAAAGATGCTGATTGTATGTATTTTTAACTTCCAAGTAACAAAAATACTCTCCTATACCGAAAATATCGAAACCAAACCTCTTCCTGAAACTGCATACCCCTCTAAGCAGAGATCTCTTACCAGGTATCTTTGTAATAACATCTATTGGGTGAGATTATCAATCAAATAACACTGAAACTCTACTCATTTTCACTCAGTAGTTTTTCTAATTCATTAGTTCCTGATCCCTCCATCAGCTGAATGATTTTCTGTTTCAAGTATTAGACGCTTATATTTGCATTATTGGGTTTCGTAAGTGCTAGGAAGAGGAAACAAGAGCACAGCTCTCTTTTATTTGCAGATTTACCTCAAGAAATCCACTGTGATTTGTGCTGCAGACTGCAGGTTCACTGCTGCTGGGACTGCTGTGATTTATCCTCCTATACAGGGGGCTTTTTCAGAAGCTGTAGGTGTTACAGAATGTATTTAGAGGGGGAAGAAGAATCCTGTGTCTTAGGAGAAAATTTGTATTCCTGAAGGACATAGTTGGATGCCAGGCTTCCATTTGTCTAATCTTCTTACATAGTCTATTCCCTGTAACTACTCTGTCTCAGCTTCCTTTATTTGATGTGACAGCCATGATGGGATTGGAGTAGTAAATGCATGCTATCAGTGTTTAAGGAATTTTTTATCCTGTTATCATCATATTTATCAATCTAAATGTGATGCCGGATATATTCCTCTTCCTAGGCAGATAACACTAGCACAGCAGCACAAATGTCACCCCCTCTGTCTCCAGGGACAGTCCTGTAGTACAGATTTGGCATTTTAAAAATTTGCTTCATATGGCTCAGTGAGTTCGAACCTGAAGGAGCAGCTTGGGTAACAACTGGGTTACACACAGCAGCAGTTTGATATTTCCACATCGAAATGAAAGAAAAAAACAGCTCTTTTTCTCCACCTCTTGCTACAAAGGTGATTGTATGAACTAAACTAGACGGGTTTGTTGATGCAGACTGTGGGAGAAAAGAGCTTCTCTTCTCTTAGGAAAGAAGAAGAAAGAAAAAAAAAAGCAAATGGAAGACAAAGAAACAATGCTGTGATTTTGGAAATAAGTTATTTTCTAAAGTTTCTTAATTTCAAACAGGAAAAATGATAATTGTTTTCTCCCTCAGGCTCATTTTGTTTTATGGGGTTTTTTGGTTGTGTGGTCAGTTTGGTTTTGGGATGTTATTTTGCAGGTTTGGTGGAGGAAGAGCGTTGTTTGCTTTCCTTTGATTTGTCTCTTTTTTTGTAGAGTGGGTTTGGCTAGGCAGGGGTTTTGGGGGTCTTTCATAAAGTCATCCACCCAATATTCTGAATTAATAAAAAATTGCTGACCTGTGCATTGACAGTGCTATAACAGAGCTAAACAAAACTCTGTTTCTGGTATTCCAATTTAATTATATACCTGGAAGATGCAGGAAAAGTCTTGTTGGAGGAGTAAAATTCCTTCTTGTGGTCAAACAGACATTTTTTTAAGAGAGCTAGAAATAGGAAGTTGAGTGCCTTTACCACAAAACATTTCCTTCCTTAAACATATTGCCTGAGTGCACCACATTACAAATTGGTGCATTGGTCACCAAGAGAAAAAGCATTTCAGAGATCGTGAAAGTTTAATTTCTACAGAAGTGAAAACATCATCAGATTCCACACACTTCCATTAGTTCTGTCTTTCAGTGTGGCTCATTCTTGTGGCTTCTCCCCTAAAAAGACACAAATTCACTCACACCATTGTGTGAGCAGGTCTGGGCTGTTTGTTTGTTAAGGCATTCTGACGTGGGGATGTGGCTCCCTGTGAGCCTGGGGCTCTTCCCTCTCCTAGGAGTGCTGGGCTGCTGTGACTGGTTTGGGCACCATTGAAGACTAGCACAGCCTTGCAGCAGCATTTGTTCCAAACTCCACAAAACCAAAAAAAACCAAGCAGATCCCCACTCTTCTCCCTTACCTCCACCTCAGTATATAGCAATATTTTTTTATTCTACTATATCTGGTTTAACTAACAGAAGTTCTGTTTTTTATTATATCAATATTGACACTTTATAATCACTTTTCCTGGGCAGAAGAAAAGCTGTGATGATAAGCCACCAGTGAGGTCTTAGCTTCCATGTGATGGCTTTCATTCCAGTATGGAAGCATTTATCAGCAGAATGTGTGCTGGAAAACAAGGTTCTGTGGAGGGCAGCCAGAACTCAGCCTTGTCTGCACTGACCTGCCAGAGGGTGCCAGGAATAGCAAACACAAGCAGTTGTTTCCAGACCAGCTGACCTGCTGAGGGTTGTTTTCAATTATTTCTTTTAAAATATTCATTTCATTCCGATAGAAATGTGACTATGGTATCTGTCTGATGCAGTATTATTATTTAATTTTTCATTATTTCTTTGAAAGCACTTGGTAGAACACTTGAATGTATCAGCAGGATGCCGACAGCAATTTTATTTGCAATGCTCATTGTCTTTTCCTCCTTTTACCTCTGTCTCAGCTCTTTAAATTCAATCCTCTCTTTCCTCTGGTAGAGTGGTTGATTTTTCTATACTGCTTAGAGCCATTCAGATGGTGTTTTGGGCTTTCTTCTAGAAAAGATTTCGTTAAGCCAGAAGTAAGTGGCCTAACAGGTCTTTATCTGTGTTACCTCATGATAAAGACAGAAAAGCCAGATCAAATAACCCAGTTGGACACTGCTCTTCAAGACAGCTTTGCAATTTTGTCTCATTCCTTCAGATAATAATGTAACAAATCTGATAGTACATGTGCGCATATCTATCCATGTATGTACACACACGTGTGCCTACCCCCCTGGCTTTTCACCTGTGAATGCAATTTTAGCCTTCCTTTTACTCTGCTGAGGCACAAACTACTCTAGCCAGCTGTCATATTACTTGCTCAGATGGAAAGTGCAGCTGAGTGAATTGTGTAACTGTACATCTGACTTTTTTATTTTTCTGATTGCTATATAAATTATGGACTGTAGATATCAGCATCTATTTTCTATTTTTTTTCCAGTGTAGTGGAAAATGGAAAATATATTTCTATATATTTTCTGTAGTATTTTCTACTGTATTGTAGTGTTTTCTACTTGTGGCATAAGAGCTAGATTTCACATTTGAAACTTATACATTAGAAGAAGGTTATCAACAGAAAAATCTCTATTCTGTAAGACCTGGTTAGCATCCAAAGGTAAATTGTGCCTTAATATTTGTAGTTAGCTGTCAGCCTCCTGTTCTTACAGAAAAGGGGAAAAAAACCCTGTCTCCCATGATGTAGTTTTCAGGTACAACGAACTCCTATATATTTGATAAGGACTTACAAAAATGAAGAACCAGTGAAAGATAATGTTTCCCATGCTGGTAATAACATAAAAAGTAAAAAATAAACAGCTAGCCCCCTGACAAATAATATAATATAATATAATCCTTTATACTGGGGCATAACTTGTCTTAATAAGACATGGCTGTGAGATAGCCATGGGGAATAAGACGCTGGATTCAATACCAGGATATTATGCAAGCAGTTTTGCTGTATTTAACCAACATTATCTGGCAATGGAAACTGGATCAATAGGAGTTAATTTTTTGCATTTACATGACATCTGAAGAACTGCAGCAGCAGATAAATGCTTGAAGGTCTGTGAGCATACATGCCTATTTCAATTCATCCTCCTGCAATTAGGTCTCTATGATGAGATTGCAGAAGAAAGGTGGGAAAGAAATGCAAGAAAAGGAAGTAAACAAAAGAAACAGATCATAGTAGAATATTTTGATAAATTACTGCACTTCCTTCCTAGGAGGCTTATTCAGCATCCTGAATAATGTAATTAATACACAATTATGTAACAGTTTCAGTAACCTGACTGTTCTGCTGCTATAGTCAAAGTGGTAGAACAGAGCTGGACATCTAACAGAGACGTCCAGCTTTTATCTCATGAGCCACCTATTAATACCATTCAAGACAGCCACAGTGGCACATACCAGCAAGAACCATGTAGGCAGTGTGAACCCATTTTACTCATGACTGGCACAGCATAGAGAGGACGGAGTAGATACGACTATGGAAAGATGAGGAGACAGAAGGGATATGAGAGAAGTGAGCAAAACTGAAAGCTAACACAAAAACCAGTCTTGTTAATTTTGGCCCAGCGTTTTGATTCATCCATGTGTGGCTATGTGAGATGCCTCTACACAGAACCAGTCTAGGACTGTAATAGAAGTATCAAATATGTTTCTTTTTCAGCATCCATTTCAAGTGATTTTTGATACTGGTCTTTGTGATTGGAGTAAGTGGATGACCAAAATATCCAGTCAAATATGTCATCTTTTGTCAACCCAAAGATATGGCTTTCAGATACTTACCTGGATAGTCTAAACCAAAGACATTCTGGAGGTGGGTGAAGTTCACATTAACTAGAGTGTTTTTAAACCCATTACTGAATTATTCATATCCCTGCTTACTTTTGTCACCTCAATGAAATCTATTTGGTTTTAAATCTATTTTCTTCTTGTGTATGCAGAAGAGTTTACCATCTTTCTTAAATTTCTCCTGTTAATGTTACAGCTTCAGAAGAAAACTTTCTATATGATGAAAGTTGAAGGTCTTGAAAAATTAATAATCGTAACATTGGTTTTTTTCCCTGCTGTTCTGAATCTGAACAGAATAACCTGGAAGTGAATCAAGTACTGGATAGACACAAACCAACTTAGCATTCCTAAGTCAATTCCCCTTCCATTTCAGTAGATCATCAAGGCATCACAACAAGACATTGATAATGCAATTGTGACAATAACATTAAAACAAGAACATAATAATAGCAAGTATGAATGCACATATGGAAAATCTGGCCATTTAGTGGGACATGTGCTTTCCCTCATGAGTCATTCACCTATGCCTCCAAATGCCTTTCAAATGGACGGGCTGGTTAGCTCTTTGCTCTGTAGGACACCTCCAGGAGGACTGTCAGACCAGCTGCAAATCTGTTGTGATTGCAGAGACATGGGGCCTATGCCTGGGGGCTTCATCCATGAGTCGAAACATCTGCACCTTTCTGATGCAATGTCAGCACTAAGATTCCTAATTTTCCATTGTGTGAGTATCCTGCCCCCAAAAACTTCCTCTCCATCACTACCAGTCATAAACTCTTGATCTCATATATCATATCACTTGATATGATGAGTACCAGAATGACCACTTATAAAAGGGTCGGGGATTAGCACATCCAGTAATGGGCCCATGCTGATGCTGTGACGATGGTGGATTACTACTTACACTGAGTAATTAAGAACTCTGAATTCAAATTCAGGTTTGCTTTTTTTGATCTACAGTCAATCATACTTGTTCAGATACTTGACAGGTACCTTATCACATTCAGAGTAGTGTAGAAGGTTTTAAAGTTAAATTTTTCTCTACTATTTTTGATTTTTTCCCCCTTCTTACCTCCTGTTTTTATTAAGGTACCCAGGACTACCCCAAAATGAAATAAATCACTCTTAAGTTAATTCATAATATTATGTTTTGCTTTTATTTCAAACAGTTAAAATTATTATATTTGTTTCTCTAATTTCAAAACCCCTAAATCAAATTCCAAAGCAGAAGGAAAAGACAGCTACTCCTTTGCTTACTTCCTCACTTGCAACCTCTTAGACTAACAGATTAATTTCATCAAGGCAGCATGCTTTGTCTGCATTAAGTGGATTTAAGCTTCTAAGAAGCAATTCTCTAAGCTGTACACATCTATTTCACTCTCTATCATTACTTGTAAACCAATCTCAGTCTTGAACTGATCTTCTCTGCGTTCCTCTGTAAGGACAGATACAAAATAAGTGTTTAACTATGCTGCCGGTGTTAGAGTATCTCCTTCTTATATAAATTGTCTGGTATCAACTTGAAGTAGCCCAGTGTTTTCTTTAATCTCTCGATTAAGTATTTCCAGGATAACATTTCAAAAGGTAGCAAAGGTCATGTCATTAATATACAGGTACATGGGCTGTGCACTCGCTGTTCTCACCCCAACCCAACATGAGAAGCAGGTAGCCTCATGAACAAGCAGATGCATACAAAATATTTTGTTCCTCAGGAATTGATTGCTCTTCTCCTGCAATTGATTTTAGTGCTGTACAAGTCTCAGACATCCATTTTGAAATATTCTGAGAGCATCTGAGAGCTGCAATAGGCAACATCCCTTTCTAAAAACTTTTGCTTACTACAAACTATTCCTTCAGTTGTATGTATACATCTATGATTTTTTTAAAGAAATATCAGATTCAAAGTTAAAATTTTAACAAACTATGACGACACATTTTGTAATTGTTATGCAGAATTGTATTACACAAATGACAGGGACTACACAGGCATTCTGCTGACACAATCAGGTACACATACTGCACAAGGAGGCAGGGCAGAAAAAAGAAAGCATTATTAGTACCTTGGGAAAATATATTCCTGCTCGTTCTTAAATCCCTCTTGATTAAAAATTTGATAGAGAGAAGACATTCAGACTTACGTCTGTGTTTTTCATAGGACGTTGTGTTACTCTTTTTGACCTGCGGATATCTTGGTTGTCCTGTGAAGAAAGCCACAGTGATTGTAAACAGAGCTTGGAAAGAACAAAGCAAGGATCTACCAGATCTAATCATTCGAGATAGAATTGATGCATCTTAGGAGGAAATCACAAAGTTCAGAGTACCTCACTTTTTCTGCCTCTATTGGCAAAATAACACTGAGTTTTCTCTGAGTTTTAATGACAAACCAAACACCAAGATATGAGAAAGTTAACATGTAAATGACACGAACGGGAGAGCACAACTGAGTAAACAAGAGAAACAAGTTGCTTTAGACACTGAATTTTCACTGATTCACATGCTTGTGAAAGAAGCTTATTTTCTTCACTTACTACCTTTAAAAAGGAGTAAAATGGATCAAATTTTTCTCTTCTGTTTAGAAGTTTCTTTTCAACTAAAATGAACATGTAAGAGTTTGCAATAAAAAAAAAATCTGCTGCAAAGTCTCTGAATCCCTAAGTTCTCTCCCTGAACACAGCTATTGTTCAACTTCAAAAATTGCTTGTATTTAATTCCAGTTTCTATATACTATATTTCTAGGATCATTCTTAAAAAGGACATGCTTGCTTTTCTTCTTCATTAGCCATTTTTTGCCCACTGGGACCTCGGTGTCTCAGAGGTTTCTGGGACTGTCTGCCTCTGAAAAGCAAAAACTGGAATATTTCTGGCAGAATGACTTTGTCAAACATATCCTGCCAAATTTCATGCTGGTCACTGGCTTTGTGTTTTGAAAGTGGCATTGTGTTGAGTGGTTTTGGAAGTCTGTTTTCTTTTCATTTTGCAAGTGATTAATTTAATGTGTAAGTTCTAAATTTTTGCTGTGTTTTCTGTATTTTTATACGTGATTTCTAAAATATGCCAGATTTTCTTTTCACATATTGTAAAGCTGAGTTCTAATTTTTGTTTCTGTACCATATAGCAGGTTCCTGTATAAATCATGTGTCAAAATACAGGAAATATTTAACTGCATTAGAGTTTAGTAGAGTATGCAGTATTTAATACAGTCTTACAGCCCCCTATGTGACTTTATTGAAACAACTTTTACTAGCATCTACAGTAAGATTCCTATGATTCACAGCTTGCATCATATTTCTGCAATGTCCTCCAGGTTCCATGCAGGGTTATAACATACTAAAATACAGTAACAATGGGAAGAGTTCAAGAAAATCAGCTTTTAAGGATTCAGATTTTCTTTCTAGTCATTGGACTTTTTCAAAGAAAATGTCTATCCTGATATAGCAGTTCAAAAGTCACATGTTTAGGATGGATGTTTGAATATTTGAGAATAGGAGAAGAATGAAAGTCTTTGTATCTGCCCACATGCTACATAACACTCTGGTTGAGAGAATTCCGAACCTGTTTGGAGGCTCCTGGAATTGTGAATCATAGAATGACCTGAGCTAGAAGTTGAAAATTTGACCAGGACCTTCCCAGATGCCCAAGATCATCCACATATCAATAAGAAAGGCCTCACAATGACATCAGTCAGGTCTTTGGGCTAGTGTTATTTCTGGCTAGTACTATTTTGCTATTAAAACACGTAAAAAGTACTTTTTACTTTTCTCCACAGTTTTTGTCCACTTCAGCTCCAACAGACTTTCAGATACACAAACCTTCTCCCTGCAGTGGTGATCAGTATCTCTGTATGCCTCCCATGTCATGTGGTTTTCCTCCACTGGCCATACACTTTGTTTTTTTACCTTAGTTCCAGAAGAAGGTGCCTGGTCAGCCAAGCTGGCCTTCTGCCTTGCCTGCTTGACTTCTAACATTTCGGAATTTTCTGTTCTTGTGCGCTTAGGAAGTGGTGCTTAAAAAGTGACCAGCATTAATGGACCCCAGCACCTTCTAAAGTATTTTCTCAGGGAGCTCACTAATTAGTTCCCTGGGCAGTCTGCTCTCCTCTTGTCCAGGGTTAGCATTTTGCTGGCACTTTTCCTCCTGTCATCAGAGATTTTAAACTTGATTGTTTCATGGTTACTGTATCCAAGATGGCCACCAGCCACTACTTCACTCACTAGAACCTCTCTGTTCAAAAGCAACAAACCAAGAAGACCACCTTTCATAGTTGCCTCCTTTAGTACCTGTACCATGAATCATAGAATCATACAACATTTAGGATTGGAGGACATCTTAAAGATCATGTCCTTCCAGTCCTCCTGCCATGGGCAGTGACATCTTCCACTTCACCAGGTGGCTCAAAGACCTATCCAGCCTGGCCTTGAGCACTTCTATGGATGATATATCCACAACTTCTTTGGCCAACTTGTGGCAGTGCCTCACCATCCCCAAATTAAAGAATTTCTTCCTAATATCTAATTTAACCCAATTATCTTCCAGTTTAAAGCCATCCTACCACCACATGCCCATGCAAAAATTCTCCCTACCAGCTTTCTTGTAGGCCCCTTTTGGGTACTAGAAGGCTGTTATGAGGACTCCCTGGAGTCTTCTCCAGTCTGAACAATGTCAATTTTCTAAGAATTTCCTCATAGAGAAGGTGCTCCATCCCTGTAATCATCTTCATGACCCTTCTCTGGACTCATTCTAACAGGTCTATGTCCTTCCAGTTAAGTTATAACACAAGTGTTTTAGGGGTGTTCTGGACCTGTTTGTACCACCTGTGTGTTATTCCCAGTTAATATCTGGCAAGATGGATTGTCCCATAATGGCAAAGGTGGCTGAATTAGGTGTGTCTTAGTTCCTTAAAAGTAATTCTTCAGTGCTGTCATCCTGGCTCAGCTGTCCATAGCAGACTCCCATGGTGATGGACAGTTTGCTTGTCCCTTAATCCTTATCCAGAGGCTCTCAGCTGGGCCATTGCCAAATGTGAGCTCCATGCATTCCAGCCTCTTCATTAAATACAATGCCACCCTGCCACCATCACCTCCACTGCCTCTTCTGCTTATCCCTCCTGAAGAGCCTATAACCTTCCAACAAGGCACTTCAGTCATCCCCACCAGGGATGACACTGATGTATCTCAGGGACTCATGCTGCACATGTTGTTGTAGAAACACTGCAAGTGCATTTCATTGCAGCCAATACCCCATGGAGAAGACTGAAGTATCTCACTAACACATATTCCCTCAAACCTTCATGTCCCTCCCCACTGTTTATTAGTGGCAAGTCTTGTCTTTTTCCTTTTCCCATTCCAGTCTAGTTTAAAGTTCTGTTGATAAGCCCTTGTAACTCTTGTGCAAAAACCCTTTTTCCACTCTGAGAAAGGTGCATTCCATCAGGCCTCAGCAGGCCTGGAATTGTATAGATCATACCATGATCAAAAAACCTCAAAATTCTGCCAGTGACACTAGCCTTGGAGTAGCATGTTAATCTATTGGGTCTGCCCATTTCTATCAATATTCTTTGCTGCTGTTGAAAGCCATGAAGAAAACTCTACCTGTGATCCTGATCCTTCAGCCAATCACCCTAAGGCCCTAAAATCCCTTTTCATTGCCCAAAATTGCCATGAAAACACTGTAAGTGCAGTAAGTTAAATAAATAGCAGGGGTATGACGGTCATAGTGGATACTCATTTCAACAAAGAAAAACTACAGCTCTGTCTTTAGTCGTAACACAGAGTAACAGGTTGATGTAAACTAGAGTGGGGTTGTTAACAAATAGTTTCACAAGCCTTCAAGTCTGCCTCTGAAAACTCATTCAATACTACCCTGATTTGCACATACACCAGTGCAATGAGCTGGTTCTGGGAAATTTCTGCAAATTTAGCACTTGAGGAAAAAGCTGATCAGTTTGGTTTGCTGTAACTGAATACAAACCCTCTATTCCCTTTCTTTTTAACTGCTCTTTCTCTCCTTTAATCCACAAGAATGTCAAGTCAGAGATTAATCCCAACTCCAGCCATGTCAAGCTTAATGGCATCTCAGATGTACAGGGGCTCAGCTCACATTTCAGCCTTGTAATAGCCTGAGTTTTGATACACTTAACATGCTCGACATACTTTTTTTGAGAAATTAGTTTTCCAGTCTAATCTTCATTCTCTCCTCCTCCTCTTTGCCCCCCAAAATTGCAGCAGTCTGGATTGCAAATAAAACCCAATAAAGAATGTGAAACATTAGCAGGAAATGGGGCCACATGTTTAATTTATGTCCATGAGGAATTAATGTACATGCTTAGAGATGCTTATTTGAACATTGACATTATTAATTATTGCAGTGTGTTGGGGTTTTTTTTGGCAATGCCTCACTCTGGTGCAAGAAGCAGAGCTGATTTTGGGGGCCCGTGTCATGATGTTTCCTCCCCCTATCCAAGTTGAAGCACTTTGGAACACTGGAAATAAGAATGGAAGTAATTTGAAGGCATAGTGAGTTGATCCAGTCCATAATACTTGGACTAAGTCCATAGTACCCAAACAGCTATAGATGCACCATACCCTCCAAGTTCAAACACTTTCTTATTTTTGGCAACTTGTTCAGAGATTACTGTACAGAAACTGAGAAAGTTCTACACTTTACCCACCAGTCTTGCCCAAAACTGTATCCATTTCTTCTGTAGAAGAATGGTTTGCATTTTGACAGAAAATTATGAGGGTTTTTTTGCTATCTTGAGGAAAAGTTTATACTCTTCCTCTTCAGGGTTTTGTTTAAGCTCTTAGAAACTTCCTTATAGAGGAAGTAAATGAACATGCACAAAGAACACTGCAAAGCTGTGTGTCCTGCAGAGACTTGAGCTCTTATTTATTGCTTCTCAACTCTGGTCTCCTGAAAAACACCCAACAAAAATTATTAGTTACATGTGTTTATAAGAACCCTTTACAGCCAACACCTTAGCATGAGGGAGGATGCAGTTGCAACCAAATGACAGTTTTATTATTTCCTAGCAGAAAATGGCTATTGCATATACACTGTACAGAAACTGAATCTGGCCTCTGATGTTCCAGAAGATGCTTCTGATACACCTAAGGTTCTTGGCACTGACTGATGAGCATTATACAATGCAAATTGGAAATGGGAGGATACATTGTAAAAAAAAACAAACCAGGGTTTGCTTAATTAACATACACATCCTTTTTTTACCTACCATTAGCATTGTAGCAGTAAATAAGGTGCTAAAAATAATTGCATAGCACAAAAATCTATGTGACATTAATTTACTATAAAATAATTTTGACCTTTAACAAATGGGTGTACCATGTGGTGTTACTTTAATTAAGTGAATCCTGTGAATCAAAATAGGAGAAAATATATCCAATCAGAAAATCCTAGTTTATATCATAATTAACCCCAATGCTACTCTCTCCAGCTACTGCTAAGAAATTAGGAATATACTGAGATTCTGTCTGGATCCTAGAAAAACCTTGTGAATTTCTGGAAGCAGAACTACTGGAGAGAGTATGCATCAAAAAGTGGCTTTTCAAGTACATGTCATTATCAAGACAGACATGTGGGGAATTTAATAGTATTTCCTTAATTAAACAGGGGGAAAAAAGAGTAGATTATAAAGCAGAAGTCAGAGAAGGAGAAAAGATGAGATTCAGAAAACTAAATTTAGAATGAATTCCTTAATTTAGCTTGAAGTGCTGGTAACACTGCAGGAGAAATAATATAGCTGTGATTCTATGCAGCAATATGTTATTTTTAGGTCATTCTAGCTGTGAATAAAGGAAGAACCTCTGGGGAGACTTTTCTTTTGTACTGCTGGCCTCCTGCTAAAATATTTTTGTTCAGATGTGATGGCATGGGCTTTCTGCTTCCTCTGTAATAGTTCATCTTACTCTCTCAGAAGATGATTCATTTTAAATATGGGTATGGCAATAGATATGGTTCTTACATCATCCCAGGAAAAAAGAAAGTAGCTGGAGCCTGAGCCAAATACTATCCTGTAAATGGACAATTAAAAATAATCTAGGTCATAAAAAGGAAATATCAGTCTTATTTGTGATGTTACAGAAGTTTATTTTTAATGAAAACACATTGTATCTAAAACCACCATAATGCTCATCTGTATTCTTCATAAATCTTTTTCACAAGTAGGAGCTAATGATAAAATTTACTCCTAGCTGAGGAATGTTTAATTTAATTCAATTTTTCAAACAAATTTTTAATTACTATTACTATTACTATTACTATTATTATTACTAAAATAAAGGGGTAACTGTAAGGTTAACTTAGCAGTTTCATCCATAGCTGTTATTTCAAGGGATGGCTGAATCTGTTTGGACAGAATAGGACTGAATACAAGGGTAGAAAATGAAGATGCTAGATTTGTCTGGCATGGAACTCTATGAGCAAAAAACACATCTCTAAAAAAATAGCAAAACAGCAAGTAAGATGCCCTGGGACAAAGATATTATTGTAAGATTTAAAAGATACAAGAAATATGAATCCTACCAGTAATGCTAGAAGCTGCAGAACCTTTGGAAAGCCATTTGACCTCTCATTTCCGTAGTTTGTTTTCTCTTTCTGCATGAGATTTTGTTCCTTCTCTTCTGTTTAAGGTAACAGATTCCTGATACTCTATAAGCACTAAGTGGTTAGTTCTCTAACATATCATGAAATGCAACAAAAAGGAAAAAAAGCTTAAACATGACTCCATGGGCTAGAAATGAGTAAAGATGTCAATTAATGTTTTTACTAGGGCTCTGCCTATATTCAAAGCAAATCCTCTTCCTTTTCTCTGCTGTAATGGCAAAAAATTCCTCTGCCCCAAACAGCTGGGATGTGTAATGTAACACAAAAATCCTCAGTAATACATGATTGTACTATTATTTAGGAAAAAGCATATTATTAGGGAGGACTGTTACATACACAGTTTGACAAAAAGGAAGTTTTTTGATGCCAATTTATGAAGCCTGCAGGTAGATTTTTACAAAGTGTTTTAACAAGATATCTGTTTTTTGAGACAGTGAAATCTACTACTGCCATGTTTTGTTGGCCTTCTAGCTAGTTTCAGAGTTGATGCTCCATCTACACACAAGAATACAATTTATTCTCTGAATGTATATTTTGCTTGCTATACCTGTCCACATTCAAATTTGCAGGTTGTTAGGAAAAGCCTTCAACTCTGGCATGACTGAGACAGCTATATAAGGTTTTTTAAGCTTTTCTTTAGATAAAACTTAGTCACACACACACATGCACATACCACCCATCCACACAGATATACAATGAGATGCAGAGCATCAGAAACTTCTCCATGGAAAATCTTATCCACCTGATTTTCTATGCCCAACAGAAGAAATAACAGTTATTCTGGAAGACCCTCAACGTGCTGACGTTGTCCCATCCAGGATCTAAACCATGAAAAAACTAGCTTTCACACATCCATTGCACTTAAAAGAATGGTTTTTAGGATCCTTTCTAATCTTAGGTAATTTACTTTGTAATATGTTGAGATGAAATGAAGAGAGAAAGAAAGAGATAAAAATATGTGTGATCTCCCTAGAACATTGTTCTCCTCTTCTGGAAGCAGTTCTGCAAGTCCAAATTCCCAGGGTAGGATCCAGGCTTGCAGTGCTTTGCCTTGACCCTGTCCCCTATGACTAGGCAGGGTCACCACCCTGGCCACATCTCCCAAGGCTGTCAGTGACACCTTTTCCTCAGCCTCCTCCTGGAGAGACACAGCTCTGCACTGCAGCATCAGCCACATCAGAGACACCGCACTACAGTGTTACACATTTATGTGCATGGGGTAGAGAAAAACTAAACAGCACCAACTTCACAACCTTGAAAATAAACTCTTGACACACCTACCAGCTGACAATGAATTCTCCATTTCATCTCTGTCCTGTTATCACTCCTACCTATTTCGCATTGCTTTTATCAAAACTTCACTTGTCTTTTGTGGTTTGCATCAACACATTTCCCATTCCTCTTACCAAAACTTCACTTCCATTCTCTGTGTCCTTTACTTCCCCTCCTTTCTTCCCTTTTGAGTGATCTGTGCTTTGTTCCTAACAGCATGTGGTTAAGCCTGATCCCTGGAAGCAATGTACTAGTCCGAGTGTCTTTGACAGTCTCCAAAAAGGAAGAAAGACGCCTGATTACTCAGCGGGGAGATATTTGCAATGCTCTTGAGGGAAAGCTTTCTCATTTTGGCCAAAAGCTCTAGCTTGGTTGCCGTCACAGCCTGTATTTCTCCAAGAGAAAGTCTATTTGAACAATTAATTTGCTCTTCAGTGTTAACCTTCACAGGGTGGTTTCAATGACAAGGTTGAATTTAGCTCACAATCACAGAGATAAAGAGAGTCTGATGTGCATTTGGTTTTCACAAGTATGTCATCAGTGTAACAGAGACATAATTACCTAAGAAATGTTTGCAACAGAAGACACATTTCTAGATTATTAAAGTCATGTTCCCACTGTAAAAGTCTCTTAGACAAGTAGGAAATAAAACAGAATTAAATTTTTACATAACTGGAAGTCCCATGTAGTAAATTATGTTACCTAATTACTGAACTGCTGCCTAATCTATTAAATGAACCAAAATCCGACATGAGAAGAACTACTAGGTATTTATATACTCCAAGGCAAATAACCTTGTTATTGTATCATTAAATTTGAGAATACATTGCCCTTTAAATTGCTGTTAACAGAGTTTTTGTTGAGTTGCACAATAAGTTTCCAAAGTATCAAGAATCACATTACTATGCCAGTGTCAATTTTAATCTCGTCCTCATGTTCTCTTCTGCCTTGCATCAGCAGGAAGCCCAAGGCACACATATCAGCAACACAGACCAGTGACATCATTGTTGCTCCTGACCTGCTAAAGTCTCCTGGTAATGAGCTGGTAATTGCATGCCATTATAATATCTGAGCTAAAAAATATTCACTGGTATAAGTAGCTATGGAAGAATTCTATTGATTTAAGTCAGCATGCCTAACCACCTCTAGAAACATGCAAAGAGCACTGACAGAGGTAGAAACAAAACATACCTTTCTTATCAGCTTTCCCTGGAAAACCTGGCACAATGTAAATCAGGTAAAACCGTTAACAGTTAAACTTCCCTCAGTTTTAACTGAGAAAGAAAAACGAGGATTTGTATAAGCACTGTAGTGGTACCAGTACTGGCATAGGGTATCTTCGGGAATACTAAAATCTCTGAATTTTCTAGCTATGTCTAAACATTTTTCAAAAATTTGTAAAAATCACTAGTGTTGATTGCAAAATTAGCATACACTAATTTCAGCTAAACTCCCTTTGCTGAGGCCAAGGCCAAATGTAACAGTAACCCTCTTCTCTTCTGGATCAGGTGCAGGAACACACACTATCAAGCATCAGAGGTATACACAGGATCCTTTTTTCCTGGATTATTTTTAAACAAATTCAGATAGTCTGCTTTTAGAAACATGATATGTGATAGTCACTATGTCCTAGCTGAGGTCAAAAATATGTGAAAAGGCTGTTTTAAGTTCCTCATTTGCTATCTCCTATGACTGAAAAAAAGAAAAAAGGAAAACCATGCATCTAGTTACATGCATTATTTAGGCTCCGATGCTGCAGTTCTACTCCAATATAAAATAGAGCAGTATTCTTCCAGCCTCTGAGATATTTTTAAAAATAAAATTGAAATAAATGGAATATGTTTTAATATTGCATGGTGTATACTCTCAAGCAACATAAGTTAATTAATAATGAGTTAATTTGTATTACAGGCATGGAAATTTACCAAAAATCTGCTTCTTCCTAAATCACTTACTTTGAAGGAAGATGACATTCTGATATTCTGATCATCACTAGATGTAGATAAGAGAAGATAAATATATGTGTTTCAAAAACACATGCCCAAGGTCTGTAATAAGTATACACACTCCAGCACAACTGCTGTGAAATGAAAATTACTACAAAACTACAAAAGCTTTTGTACAGTTATTCATCCAATGAAACCCTGCAGAGGAGGAGTTATTTCTTGGCTAACAGAGTGTTTGTTTCTCTGCAGAGCCCCAAGTGCAAAAATATTCATATTTCTCAAGTCAAATAGTTCATATTCCTAACTAGTTTGAATTCTAGTCTTGCACGTTACATATATTGCTTTAATCAAGGCAGAATCCTTTTCTTAAATGTCCAGTGAATCTAATCAGTCAAAGAAACTTTGGACCATGTTCATTTCAACAATTTGGTCTTCTTTTGAGCTCTTTTCTGGCAGATTTGGCCTCCCCTTTCTTCCTTCCCTCCAAAAAAATAGAAAGGTATTAGATAACAATTTAATATTTTTTAGCCATGCAAACTAAATTGGAAATTGAGGTCTTTTTTGTGCAGTGGTATTTATCACTAATGTTGCTTTCACACTTTAGCTAATAGGAACAAACTTCAGAGCCTTTAGAACAAGCTCTGGGTAAGATAGAAGGAAGGTGCAGATTTGCTGTAGCTCATTTCTTTCCCCTAATAAAAGCTACTGTCCATTTCTGTCCCTGCCACTTGCAACCAAGAAATTATTTCAGTTTTTCCTCCTTTCAGGTGGTCAAGGCTCTGAGTTCCTACACTGGAAGAACACCCTTGTTTGTCTAGAAAAGTCATAAGGTTTTGAGATTTATCACCTTTTACAACATTTTTCTAGGATCTCATCACATAATTGAAACTTTTATCTAATCCTAACTTTTCTTTGCTGTATATTTCTCCAACAATCTACACAGTCTGAAACAGTCTGAAATTGCTCCCTGATTTTTGATCTAGGAACTTAGCTGTGCATACAACTTTCCACAAATTATCCTTGTTTAGATTTAGGAATATCCACCAATGGGAACTGTGGCACTGCAGACAGGTCTCCAGGCTAGGTGATCACAGAGGAGCCTTGGGATATACCACAAGGCTCCCCAGTAGGTCATCTGGATGCTGCTGTTCTGCTCAATTCTGGATGAGATTACTTATTCAGGGCATAGCTTGCTATTTCTTTGTTTCCCCTTCAGTGGAAAGAATCCACTATAATGATAAGAAAGTTACATTTTCATTTGTCTGGGCCCCTGTCAGCTGCTGCTTGCAAGCATTCAGATTTCATATCTGTTTTCCTTTCTTTGTCTATGATGCAGATGAAAGCACCCTCTGATAGATTCTGATGTACATCTGTTAAGATCAGTGGACTTATGCCAGCTTTTATCTGGTGAGGATTATCCTAAATCACTCCAGTTTTCTTTATTGGTTTTAGGAGTTCATGAACTTCAGAGCATTAAAGTATAGTATTTGAACACTATTTACTTATGAAACTGTATTGTTTCTAATCTTCAGAAGTATTTAAATGACAGAGTATTAATTTAAAACATCATGATCCCCACTCTGTGGCAGTGTACTGGAACAGGTGGCTTTCTGGGCTGTTTCACTTCATGATTCTTCATGACTAAAGGTTTCATAACCAAGACATTAAGATTTTATTGAGAAATCACTGTACCTGTTAATGATTTTGTTATCTTTGTACTAGCTTGTGTCAAATAGGCTGTACTGACAGTTATGTGTACTGAATAGTTGTGTCTGTACAGTATGTATAACATCAGGATTATCTGCTCAATATGTCAATTAATTTTTTTAAAAAAATAGGAAAAGAACAGCTTAAAAAGATATCTGGAATCTGATGGATTTTCTTTCTGGTGACAGTGATCATTCCATGATATCAGATGTATGCTTGAAGAAATCTGCCCACCTGATTTCCAGAGAAGTTAAAAATTATAATTTAAATTCAATGTAGAACATCAATATAACCACATGGATTCACAGAGAATTTTTAAATAGGATTTTGAATTAAATTCTCCACTCTGGGTCATACTTATGGAGACATAGCAAAAGCTGAGTGAGGTTGGGCGCATATATTTTAGGTATGCTGTTAACCTTACAAGTTGGATCTAAAGCTGTAATACTGAGTCCCCTGGCCTCAGAAATGTGTGCTTTCAGGGCAGTTTATTTCAGCTGAGTGGAGAAAACCTTGTGGATACTCATGGGAGTCAGAGCTGGGCTCAGTCACATTTCCACTCCTTCTGAGCCTTAGGAAAACCTGGCCATTTATCCAGCAAGCTTATTAGACTATTAATGCCATTTATAATAGAATAATAGAATCACTGAAGGTTTGGGTTGGGAAAGACATTAAAGACCATCTAGTTCCAATCCCCCTGCCAAGGGCAGAGACTACTTTCTCTGTACTAGGTGGCTCAAAGCCCCATTCAGCCTGGGTTTGAATACTTCCAGGGATGGGGCATCCACAACATCACAATTTAATTAGTTAAGTAAAAGATTTTTCAAATTACATTATGAATGGACCTGTCTATGGGAAATGAACAAATATGAGATATTCCACTTCTCTTTAAAAAGAGAAGGCTTACCATGTTGCAGAAGTAACTTCCATGGAAAAGCAATGCCATTGAAATGAGAAATTGATAACGACTTTTAATTTCATAAAATCAAATACAACCACATTTTTGTCAAAAATAAATAGAAGCTAGTACTGTCAGCATTAGTACAGTCTGGAAGACAAAGACATGGAAGACAAAGACATAACTGGACAGTTATCTGCAAAATCATTGCTATTCATTTGCATTCATAGTGTTGTAAGCATCTGTATTTTCAAAAACTCTTTCTCTATTTTAAGAGTCTTTACCAAGGAAAGTTTGTGGGCAGAAATCAGTCTGATTTCCAACATGGCATGCAAAATGCTTTTGGATTTTCAGGGAGTGAGACCAGGCTTACTTCAAATCTTTGTATTATATGAACAGAACTATTTATTTCACCTTCAGGAAAACCTGTTATAATAAAAGAGAAAGCCTAGAAC